>ML800937.1:145013-159902 GCA_009831015.1 Picea engelmannii | reverse complement strand
AGGGAAACCTTGTTTTCTTCAAAGATAAAACCACCTAGGTACTCTCTTTTCGGAAATCAAGCCAATATGGATGATCAGGAGGACCATAACAATGTAAGACATGGAGAGGACGAAGAAAATGGAAACCAAACCGAAACTACCTTCAGGTTTCCAATTTTAGACACCACTCTGAATGCCAACATGAAGAATATTCCTCTCTCAACACTGCCTACCTTTTATGGTAAAAACAATAAAGATCCAGACACCTTCCTATTTGAATTTGACATCTTGTGTAGGAGCTACAACTACGTACAAGATGCCCAGAAATTAAAACTCTTTCCTTCCACCCTAAAAGAATTTGTACTAAGATGGTTCATGGGGTTAGGAGAATCTAGTATTAGGTCTTGGGAATCCATGAAAGACATATTTCTCAAGAAGTACCAAGACTACTGCAAGACCAAAGAGTCTCGTAATGACATTTTTAAAATCCAACAATTAGAAGATGAGATCCTTGAAGATTATATGGAAAGATTTGGTTATATCTCCCAAAAGTCAAAATACCATGACCTCCCAGAGGATGCAGTTAGGGCTCTTTTCCTTAAGGGAATTTCAGAAGAATATTTAGAGATGCTTAACCTAATGGAATCAAGTGATATTTCTCATAAACCATTTGCTGAAATATGTCAAATGTGTAAAAACTACTCAAGAAGTAGAGCCAAAACAGGAAAGATTGTTCGGGACCCTTACAATAGAAGCTTAAAACCAGTTAGTTCAGGTGGCATCACAAGAGAAGAGATAGGAAACCTTCTAGAAAACTTTAAGATAGATATCCTAAGCACAATAGGTTCCCAGTTGGACACCCTCAAAATAAAAAAGAAACAAGAGGAGGAAAATGTAGCAATGAGCATATATTGCCCAAGGTGTAGGAGGAAGCATTCCTCAAGGGAATGCCCATTAGATAACATTTCAGTTCGTGGCTTCTGCATAGAAGACCATTCAACTGAGAAATGTCCATCCTTGCCCAATTTATTAGCCATCTATAGGAGTGGAGATCCTGGGGAGTCTTCTTATGCACCTAGGAGGCCATGGCAGCCTAAGAACCAACCCACATACCCATATCTACAATCACAAGTTCCACCCTATTATCAACAACAACAGTGGAACCCACCAGGTTGGAAAAACTGGTCTAATCAGTACCAATATCCTTGGATTCAAGGATGGAGAGGAGGACACAATCTAGGAAAACCTCAAACTCCACCTATTCCTATGTCCAACCATCCTTATCCATAGTTCCCATTGAACACTCTGCAACTTCTACCAGGATTTGTTCCACCACCTTTACCTCCTATTCCACAACAACAACCGCTACAATTTCAAAATGCAACCTCTCCGAAACCGACACTATTACCGGCATAGCCAGTGTCGAATCCTAATAATAATCCCCCTCAACCTCTTAACAATGTTGAGATGCAATCCTTCCCGACATATGTTATTACTCATGTTCCATTACAGGAAATTCAACTAAGATTAGGAAAAGTTATAGATAGGCAGAGACCTTCAGTAGTCATCTAGGAAGAAGAAGAATAAATCACCAAACAACCCATGGATGACACTAGGTGGGAATATGTTATTATCTCGAAGAATCAAGAACCCAAGCTTCCCCAAAATGAACCTTCACAAATTATGAAGGTCCCTCCTTATCCAGACTGATTGGTAATTGAGAAACCTACCACCCGACCGGAATTTGACATTTTGAATGAATTGAAAACTATTTGTGTCAAAATTCCCCTACTTCAAGCCAATAAAGACATTCCAATCTATAGTAAGGTGGTCAAATAATTGTGTATTAAGAAGCCAGGTAGGAAGCAGAAGGACCCTACTACAGTACATTTGGTAGGAGGACTTTCCAAGTACATATCAGAGCAACCAAAGATAGCAAAATATGGGAATCCATGAAACCCCATAGTGACCATAACCATTAATAAGGTCTCCATTGGAAACACTCTCATAGACCTAGGGGCATCCATAAATGTTATGATTACTACTACCTTGGAACAATTACAGTTACAACCTCTTCTTCGGCCTACTCCAACCATTTTGGAATTAGCAGATAAAACTAGGGTTATACCTGAAGGGATTTTAGATGATGTCATGGTTACTTTAGCCTCATGGGAGTACCTCGCAGATTTTATTGTCATTCATTCGAAGGATCCTACCAGAGGCCATCCTGTTATTTTGGGAATACCTTGGCTAGCCACAACCAATGCATTTATTGGCTGTGGAGAAGGAGAAATGACCATCTCAAATGGTCTCTCTATCTAGAAGCTCACAATTTACCCTCCAGCTCAACCTATTATGGAGAATCTATGGTGGCTTGAATGTCCATACAAGAAAAAAGACTGGGAAGAACCTGTATTGCGTAGTGACCATGCAAGGGAACTTCAGGAGCACACAACAGAAAATGTGCTAAACCAATTCATTTTTGCTATTACATCTGTGGATTTTCCACAGTCTTTTCCCCAATTTGAGTACATGTTTGGGGAATAATTTCAAGAACAATTAGACCCATCCATTTTGTCTTCGACATATTTTATTTTCTAGTGCATACCTCCTACCCTCAGGCCGAGATCCACACAGGATCTTCTCTAAACCACGACAAGGGTTAACTGAACTCCTTGTTTAAGCCCGCAAAGGATTTCAGGTCTCGCGAGTTGGGCACTTCGAATACAATACCACATCCCTTGGCAATAGATGAAACACGAAATTGTGAATGGGCTTAAGGTGTAAGCCCCCTCTTCAGCCCCCTTTCCAATATGACCACATCCAAGCCTTAACGCAAGCACCTTTCACAACTCGCGACTTCGTGAGTTGGAGCGCCAAACTCTTGTGCTCTTCCCTTGCGAATCCCCGAAACACAATATGTCAACGAAGGTTGACTCCACCCAAAGAGAAGGGTCCACACCACCTGTCACCTCTGTTTACTCTGCTTACGGAGTGGGTCCTTGCCACCTATTCACACGAATCTTCAGCTTTCGCAACTTGAGAGAACAACGAACAACCGTTCCTCTCCCTTTACAAATCCCTGACTTCGAAATCGTGCCTTCGACGATATCGATGGTTGTGTGCCTCCCTCGATCCAATGACCCTCATTGTATCGGGATTTTTCCAATTGAAAATCCACAACACTCGACCCAAACCACTGGTCACTCCATTCCCCGAACTTCGATACGCAAATTCACATACGATATCAACGACCCTCGTTGATCCAGATCTAATGGTCACTATCCTTCCTGCGCTTACGAGTTTTGAAAGACACTCCATCTTAATCCTTTTGCTATTCCATAAGATCCAACGGCTCACGAAACTTTGGCACTTCCTCTTGAAGTGATTCCACTGTCTGATTCAACTTCTCAAGGACTTCTGGCCAAATGAATTGGCATCCTCCCTCCTGAAATTGACTTCTGTGAGACGATTTTGACCTACGCCTCCCTTTGAACACTTAAGAGTTTCTATCCCTTCTGAGATTTCTCTTGTGAACTCGAGGCTTCCAAAAGGGTCCTTGCACGCATTCCCTGTGGTGATTTTCAAATAACCTCTATTTATTTAGGTCTTTGACTCTGTGCACCTCTTGCAACAACAATCTCTCAATCTCCCTCTTGAGTTGGTAAAATCCAAAACCTCACCCAGCCTGCGCACACCTTGCACAACTCTGAGCTAACCTTGCACTTCGGCTTGTAAAAACACAATTTGAATCTCCTTTGAGATTTTTGAGATGAAACTCATATTCTGGTCGACGCACTCCTTGCCGACCCTCCACTGCACTCTTTGCAGGAGTTCTCAGAAAGAGAAGCAACTGAACCTCATTCTCCCCTTATCTAGAATTCAAACATTCAACATAGAATTCTAGAGCACACACACACAGATTTCATTGAAATAAAATGCACACGGAGAATATAAACTAGCCTACAACATACCATTCAATAGGTGGTTCCAAAAACCATAACGAACACATAGATTGGAATCAAAGATTTCTTCTATTAATTCCAGTTCTCCTATACATGGTAAATAACAACAGCTAGAACGCATAAAATTATCTATTCTCCTCTGTAGCTCTGCAGCTTATGAATTCTGAATTATGTTACAATGATACAAGGGTTGAGGGTGTCTATCATCCATTTTCCCTCCTAATCTCCTAAAACTCTATAATCTATCATTTAAATATACCTACTTGCATTAAACACACATAAATGCCTATTACATCCGGCGGATAGGAACATACGCTCCAAAATCAGTTTGGATATTCAGATATAAATGCAACTACACTTTCCTCCTATCCATTACATTAATGCTTCAGATTTTAAATTTCAAAACGTTTTCACAAAAACCTGTTCAAATTACATCTGCACGTCCAACTATCACTTTGGCTAGGTGCGTGCTTTGGCTTTCTACGGTGCTCCTGCATCATACTCCCTCGCTTGAAAATTTTCATGAACTCATGTTCATGAGTTCCTTCACTGTTTGTCCATGCTTTTGAATTGCTGCTTCATCCTCCCAAATGGAATCTTCAACTGGATGTCCTTTCCACTTGACCAAGTATTCAAAATACTCTTTTCTCCTAGTCTTTCTGCTAATCCTCTTGTCAATTTTTCTTTCCATCTGTGGCTTTTCAGCTACAAGAATTTGTTTCTTCCATGGAATTTCTTCCTTTTCATCTTCTGCTCCTTCTTCTTCATCTCTGTAAGGGTACAAATCCGTGAAATTAAATATTGGTGAGATTATGACCCCATCAGGTAATTCAATCTCATATGTGTTTGCCCCAAATTTCCTTATGACCTTGCACGGTCCAATTGTTTTCATCTTAAGCTTGTTATATGTTCCCCTTGGGAATCTTTCCTTTCTCAAATGCGCAAGAATCAAATCACCAACTTCAAATTGAAGTTCTCGTCTGTGTTGATCTGCTCTACGCTTGTACTCTTGACTTGAACTCTGCAATCACTCCTTGATTCTACTATGAAGCTTCTTCATTCCTTCTGGAAAGTCCTCTGCACTAGCACTCCTGAATTCAGCTTGTTCTAAATCTTTCAATTCATAGACTCCCCTTGGCTGCATTCCATATACAATTTGGAATGGAATCTACCATGTGCTTCTATTGAGTGAATCATTGTAAGTGAATTTTGTCTGTGGAAGAATGTGATCCCATTGACTGTGGTGTTCAATCACTACGATCCTTAACAAATCTCCCAAGCTCCTGTTCATGACCTATGTCTGTCCATCCATCTGAGGATGATATGCTGAGCTAAAAGAAAAATTTTCCCCCATCTTCTTCCATATGGTCCTCCAGAAATGTCTTGCGAACTTGGTATCTCGATAAGAAACGATACTCCTTGGCAAGTCGTGAAGTCTGACGACTTCCTTGAAAAATAGGTTCGCAATATGAGTTGCATCATTGGTTTTCTGGCATGGTATGAAATGTGCCATCTTTGAAAATCTATCTACCACTACAAAGATTGAAYCATATCCCTTCTGTTTCATTGGCAATCCTAATATGAAATCCATGCTCACTSCGTCCCRTGACCTTTCARGTATGGGTAATGGCTGATATAACCCTGCATTCTGCCTTTTTCCCTTCGTGTGCTAACAAATTATGCACTTGTGCACAAATTTCTTCACATMTTTCCTCATCCCTGGCTAGTAATATGAGCCATTCAACTTTGAGAAWGGTTTTTTCATTGTTGAAGTGTTCGGCCAATCCTCCGCTGTGCTTTTCCTTTAGTAAATTCTCCCTCATGGAGCATTTTGGAATACACAGCTGATTTCCCCTAAACAATAGTCCATCCTRGATCATGTACTTTGTCCATTGGCTTCTGTCCCTGAGAATTGGATTCTTAGACGCCTCATATGCCTCTTTGAAATCTGGATCATCCTCGTACATTTCTTTGAGGTTATCAAAACCAAAAGGCTTAACTCTAAATTCCTGCATAAGAAAACATTTCCTGCTCAAAGCATCAACAACTTTGTTAGCAGTTCTAGAAATATGCTTAATCACAAAAGTAAAATTCTGCATGTATTCAATCCATTTAGCATGTTTTTGGTTCAACTTTTCCTGTCGAGTCACTAATTTCAAAGCGTGATTATCGTTGTACAAAACTAACTCTTTTGGAACCAAATTGTGCTTCCATTTCTTCAGCGCTTGTATGACTGAGTAGAATTCTTTGTCATACGTGGAGTAATTAATCTTTGCTTCATACAATTTTTCACTGAAATATGTGATCGACCTATTGTCTTGACTCAAGACCACTCCAATGGAAAATCCACTCACGTCACACCTGACCTGGAATATCTTGCCGAAATATGGCAAAACCAGAATCGGTTGCTCAATGATCTTCCTTTTCAGTAGGTTGAAGCTCTTCTCCACTTCGTCTGTCCAATGAAAAGATTTATGCCTCTTCTTCACTGTATCCATCATTGGTGCACTAATTCCACTAAAGTTTTGGATGAATTTCCTATAGAAGCTAGCCAAACCATGGAAGCTTCGAACTTCAAAAACGCTCTTCGGCGATGGCCAATCCTTAATCGCATTTATCTTTTCCGAATCTATTTTCAATTCATTTGAAGAGATAACAAAACCCAAATAAATGTGTTATGTCCTCATAAATGATGATTTCTTCATGTTGATCATCAATTTCTCTTTTTGTAACCTTCTCATCACTATAGCTAAATGCTTCAAATGATCTGCTTTAGTTTTGCTGAAAATTAATATATCATCAAGATATACAATGACGAATTTCCCAATGAAATCCTTCAGGACTTCGTTCATCAACCTCATGAAAGTACTGGGTGCATTTGTCAAGACAAATGGCATGAAAATCCATTCATACAACCCTTCATTCTTCTTGAATGTTGTCTTCCATTCATCACCTTCTCTCATTCTAATCTGATGATATCCTCTTTTCAAACCAATCTTTGAAAAAAACTTTGCTCCACTCAAGAAATCCATCAAGTCATCCATCCTTGGAAATGGGAACCTGTACCTGATGGTGATTTTGTTGATTTCCCTTGAGTCTGTCCACATTCTCCAGCCACCGTCCTTCCTTGGGTTGAGCACTGTTGGAACAACACATGGACTCAAGCTCTCCCAAATCAATCCTTTGTCCATGAAGTTCTGGACCTGTCTCTTAACTTCTTCATTCTCTTGTGGTGTCAACCTATAAGCTTCTTTGTTCGGAAAAATGGCTCCAGGTATAAGATCGATATGATGGTTTATACTCCTGATAGGTGGCAACGAACAAGGTAGTTCTTCCACTATTATATCAACAAATTCTTCCAGCAACTCCTGGATTTCTTTCGGTAAATCATCTATCTTAGTGTTGTTCAAAACAATTTTGGGATTCCTAACCAAAATGAATTGCGTGTCTTCCTTCTTCTTGACTTCCTTAAGAAGTTCCTTCCCACTCATGAGAAGTACAGTGTTTCTCATCTCTTTTTTCACCTCTTTATCCTTAATTGGCAACAACATGTGCGTCCTACCATTTTTCTCCAGAGTGTACGTGTTCTTTCTCCCATCATGCACCACATTTATGTCATATTGCCACGGTCTACCCAGCAATAGATGACAAACATCCATGGGAATGACATCACATAATATCTCATCTTTATATCCTCCTATTTTAAATTCAACTAAACATTGTTTAGTGACATTTACCTGATGTCCTTTTTGTAGCCACAAAACTTTGTATGGGCTTGGATGCGCAACAGTCTCCAGCTCCAACTTTTCTACCATTTCCGTAGATACAATATTATCTGTGCTACCACTGTCCACTATGACCTTTCATACCCTATCTTTGGTTTTGCAAGCAGTCTGAAACAGACTGTTTCTTTGGGCTGGGTTCTCTGGCTCCTTCTCCAGTTTCAAGAGAAATTTCCGCATCATCAAAGATCTTCTGCCCTTAGCATCCTCTACCTCAACATTCCATCCTTTAGCTTCGGTAATGTGAGTTTCACCACCATCTTTCTTCCTATCTTGACACTCATACGATTTATGTCCGATTTTTCGACAGACAAAGCATTTCACTTCACCTCCTTTGCCTCTTCCTCTTCCTCTGGCTCGAGGAAAAGTATTGATATCAACATAATGCCTCCCCTATGAGCTTCCTCCTCTCTCAGATTGAGTTTGAGGTTTCTTCCCCTCTTCTTTAGGCTTCTAAGTTATGTCCTGGGCAATTGTCTTGCCTCTGCTTTGACTTCTTCCTTGGCCTCTTTGACCTTTCTTTCGGCTCAACTTCTCTTCAGCTTTTAGAGCGATATGATAAGCATCTTCTACGGTTCAGATGGTCACCATGCTCATCGTGTCCTGAATGTCATATCGTAGACCATTCATATACCTGGAAACTTTCTCATCATCACTTTCTTAATGACCTACTCTGATGTTTATCCTATAGAAATTTGCAGTGTATTCTTTCATTGACATCAACTTCTTTCTCAAATTTTGCATCCTCCGAAACAGATCTATTTGATAATCCCTGGGTATAAACTTGAATTTCATTTTTGCAACCATTCTATCGCATCTCTTGATTTTCTTCTTTCCCTTGCAACGTCTTTCATCCTGTAGTTCATCCCACCACAGTGTTGCATGGCCTTTAAGTCTAGTAACGACATGTTTGACTTTCTTGTCTTCCTCGACATCCTCATAGTCGAAGTGTTTGTCTAGAGCTCTAATCCAGTCTAGAAGCTCTTCAACATCTAGGTTTCCTTCGTACATTGGAATGTCCATTTTTTCTTTAGCACCTATCCTTGCAACAACCCTAAATAAGTGTTCTTCTGTAGCATCTTCAACTGCAACTTCTTCTCCTTCATTTTCAACTTCATTTTCACTTTCACTTTCGCTGATATCCCCAACGTCAACTGTTCACCTCTGTGTTGTCTCCATAGCATCAAGTCTGGAATGTAATTCACACATTTCTCTTTACACTGTTGGATTAGGTATGGGCCTTTCTCTTCTTCTCGGCGGCATGGCTGTAAAATTCCTCTTTTCTCTCTGATGTAGAAAGAAAAGAATTTGTTCTAGGCTCTAATACCACAACTGATGCAGACCTCCTGCCCTCAGGTCATGATCCACGTAGGATCTTCTCTAAATCACGACAAGGGTTAACTGGACTCCTTGTTTAAGCCCACAAATGATTTCGGGTCTCGTGGGTTGGGCACTTCGAATACAATGCCACAGCCCTTGGAAATAGCCGAAACACAAAACTACGAATGGCCTTAAGGTGTAATCCCCCTCTTCAGCCCCTTTTCCAATATGAATACAGCCAAGCCTTAATGCAAGCACCTTTCGCAACTCGTGAATTCGCAAGTTGGAGCGCCAAACTCTTGTGCTCTTCCCTTGCGAATCCCCAAAACACGATATTGCAACGAAGGTTGACTCCACCCAAAGTGACGAGCGCACGCCACTTATCAACTCTATTTACTCCTCTTACGGAGTGGGTCCTTGCCACCTGTTCGCACAAGTCTTTGACTTTCGCAACATGAGAGAACAATGAACAACCATTCCCCTCCCTCTTCAAATCCCCGACTCTGAAATCGTGCCTTTGACGAGATCGATGGTTGTGTGCTTCCCTCGATCCAACGACCCTCGTTGTATCGAGATTTTGCCAATCGGAAATCCACAACACTCGACCCAAACCACTAGTCACTCCATTCCACGAACTTCGATACGCGAATTCACATACGAGATCAACAACCCTCGTTGATCCGGACCTGACGGTCACTATCCTTCCTAAGATTAAGAGTGTTTAAAGACACTCAGTCTTAATCCTTCCGATGTTCCAAAAGATCCAACATCTCACGCAACTTTGGCACTTCCTCTTGAAGCGATTCCACCATACGATTCAATGTCTCAAGGAATCCTGGCCAAATGACTGGGTGTCCTCCCTCCTGAACTTGAATTCTATGAGACGATTTTGACCTCCACCTTCCTTTGAACACTTCAGGGGTTCTATCCCTTCTGAGCTTTCTCTTGGAAACTCAAGGCTTCCAAAAGGGTCCCTACACTCACTCCTTGCGGTGATTTTCAAATAACCTCTGGTTATTTGGGTTTTCAACTCTGTGCACCTCTTGCAACAATAGTCTCTCAATCTCCCTCTTGAGTTGGTAAAATCCCAGACCTCACCCAACCTGCACACACCTTGCACGACTCTGAACTAACCTTACACTTTGGCTTGTAAAACCACAATTTCAATCTCCTCTGAGAGTTCTGAGATGAAACTCATAGCTTGGTCGATGCACTCCTTGCAGAACCTTCACTGCACTCTTTGCAGGAGTTCTCATAAAGATAAGCAACTGAACCTCATTCTCCTCTTATCCAAAATTCAAACATTCAACATATAATTCTAGAGCATACATACATAGATTTCATTGAAATAAAATGCAAACAAAGAATATAAACTAGCCTGCAACATACCATTCAACAGGCAGTTCCAACAACCATAACAAACACATAGATTGGAATCAAAGCTTTCTTCTATTGATTCCAGTGCTCCTATACATGGTAAATAACAACAGCTAGAATGCATAAAATTCTCTGTTCTCCTCTACAGCTCTACATCTTATGAATTCTGAATTATGTTACAATGATATAAGGGTTGAGGGTGTCTATCATATTTTTTCCCTCCTAAGCTCCTAAAACTGTCTAATCTATCATTTAAATCTACCTACTTGCATTAAACACACATAAATGCCTATTACATTCAGCGGGTGGGAACATACACTCCAAAATCAGTTCAGATCTTCAGATATAAATGCAACTGCACTTTCCTCCTATACATTACATTAATGCTTCAGATTTTAAATTTCAAAACGTTTTCACAAAAATGTGTTCAAATTACATCTGCGTGTCCGTCTCTTTGGATAAGCTCATGCTTTGGATTTCTACGATGCTCCTACATCATTTTCGAAATAGATAAGTCTGCCATGTCTTATACTATGCCCTACGAGATTAGTCTAGGGAAATTTTTACATATAAACTTCGGGCTAGATATAGACCAACATAAATATTTAGTAGGTATCCTTAAAGAACAATCAGGAGCATTTTCCTTGGAATACACTGACATGAAGGGTATACACCCTGACACATGCATCCATCACATATATACCCAGGGGGAAGTGACACCTGTTAGGAAACCTTAGAGAAGGATGAACCCAACACTCAAAGACATAGTCAAGGAGGAAATATAGAAGTTGTTAAATGTTGGATTTATCTATCCCATCTCCAACAGTAAGTGGGTATCCCCGCTTGTAGTGGTTCCAAATAAAGTGACCAGGAAATGGAGAATCTATGTTGATTTACGGGAACTCAACAAGGCCACTTTGAAAGACTACTTTCCGCCTCCTTTCATTGACCAAGTTCTAGATACCTTGTTCGGAAAAAAGTATTTCTCCTTTCTAGATGGGTACAGTGGGTACAACCAGATTCTTATAGCACCCGAGGACCAGGACAAGACTACCTTTACTTGTCTGTGGGGCACCTATGCCTACAGGGTCTTACCATTTGGATTGTGTAATGTTCCTGCCACATTTCAACAAGCAGTATTAGGGATATTTTCTGATCTTATTCATGATTGTGTGGAGTTCTACATGGATGAATTCACAGTCTATGAAAACACTTACCATGAAGCCTTAGACAACTTAGAAAAAGTTTGCATCAGATGCTAGGAATGAACCTATCTCTAATTCATGAAAAATGAAAAATGTTGTTAACTGAAGGAGTGGTTCAAGGACATCATGTTTCATCTGAAGGGATAAAAGTCGATCCTTCAAAGATTGAGGTTATTTTTAGACTTCCACCCCCCAAGAATCAGAAAGAGGTGAGAATCTTTCTCGGACATGCCGGATATTACCAGTGGTTTATTGAAAATTTTACAAATATTGTTGCACCTATGTTTGGATTATTGATAAAAGATGTTGATTTTTTTTGGACTGAGCAGTTCCAAACTGCCTTTGAAAACCTGAAAGCCAAGTTGTCTGTGGCACCAGTTCTTAGAGGGCCCAATTGGACTCTCCCATTTCATATATCCACCAATGCCTTCGACACTGCAATCAGAGGGGTATTAGGGAAGAAAGAAGACTAGCAGTCCTATGCCATTTATTTTGTAAGCAAGAACTTGTCCCCTGCCGAGTTAAACTACACAGTCATCGAGAAAGAGTTCTTGGTAGTTGTTCATGCTATTAACAAGTTTCATCACTACATTAAAGGTTATGAAGTATTTGTACACACTGATCATTCTTCCATTAGGTTCCTCATGAACAAACCTATAACTAATGGTCGAGTGACTAGGTGTCTCTTGTTATTGCAAGAATTTAATATCATTGTGCTTGACCGACCTAGAAAGGATAATGTAGTAGCTGACTTTCTTTCCTGCATAAATAATGAGGATGATGATACCCATGTAGATGGTAGTTTCCTAGATAAGCATCTTTTTTCCCTCTCTATCAATACCCCATGGTTTGGAGATATAGAAAACTATCTGGCCACTAGGAATTTACCGTCTCATTTGTCACCTCATGAAAAGCGGAAAATTATTACACAAAGTGCTAATTACTCTTGGGTTGGTCATGATATTTTTCGCATAGGTCCTGATTTGATTATTCGTAGATGTGTCCGAGAGGATGAGGTACCTGATATACTACAAAGTGTTCAATATGGACCATGTGGTGGCCATTTCTATGACAAATGCACATCATATAAGGTATTACATTCAGGTTACTATTGGCCTAGCATTTTCAAAGATGTTGCCAAGTATGTGAGAAGTTGTGATGGTTGCCAAAGGATAGGAAGACCTATGTCATCTGAAAAAATTCCTTTGCAGGCCCAATTTATGATAGAACCCTTTGAAAAATAGGCCCTCGACTTTGTAGGACCAATTTCACCCATGTCTCGTGGTAAGAACTATATTTTGGTTTGTACGGACAGTGTCACCAAATGGGTAGAGGCAAAATCCCTATTCAGGGCCATAGAGAAGTCTATTGTCAAATTTATCTATGAAGACATCTTTACCCGCTTCGGTGTCCCTCGTGAAATTTTTACCGACCAAGGAACTCAGTTGACTTCCAAGATGATGAAAGAGCTAACAGATAAATATGGGATTAAACACCGTAAATCTTCTCCATACCACCCACAAGCCAATGGTCAAGTAGAATCCACAAACAAAGTTATGGAAGCCATCTTGACCAAGACCATTCAGTTACATCACCGAGATTGGGCTGATAGGCTCCCAGAGGCTTTGTGGGCATACCAGACTACCTAGAGGAATACCACTAGGCATACCCCTTATGAGATAGTGTATGGGAAACAAGTACTTTTACCTATAGAATTCCAAGTAAGGACCTTCTATATTGTTGCAGAGTTAGGATTGAACCTGGATGAATTTTAGAAGCAATGAGCCCTACAGTTGAAGGAGTTGGATCAAAACAAAAAAGATGCCATCCAAAGGATGATATTAGTCTAGAACCAGAGGAGAAAGTGGCATGACAAGTTTATTAAGAAGAAGCACTTCCAGCCTGGTGATTGGGCCCTTATGAGGTAGACATTGTATATGACAATGGAGCTGTAAAAATTAAAATAATTGACGATGGACAAGTCTCCTTTGTGGTAAATGGACACCGACTTAAATTTTATCATAAACCCATTTCCAGAGAAGATTTTCTACAGGTCATGTCAGCTGACAAGGCATTGGCCTTAGTAGATGGGGAAGCCCCCCCTTGTTCTTGAAAAGTTTTTTTAAAGATTTCCTATTGTATATATGTAAAAAAAAATTGAATTTTGTCAATAAGGCAATTCTAGAGGTTTCTGTAAGTATTTATTTCCCCAAGAGTACATAGTTTCAAGGATCTTTCTTCAAAACATTGTTATACTTGAATTTTCTGTCTGCTAAAGAATCAAATGAATATTGACTTACTGTAGTTAGCCATATTTTTGCAAACATTCTCATTTTTTAAGGCATTCTAAAGAAGTTTCTCTTGAAACTCTTCACCACTGTATAAGGAAGTGATATTGTAACTATCAAGCCTAGAGGTCTCTCATATAGTTTTTCCAAGAAACCTGAGTAAGTAAGTCAAGTGTCTTTATCAAAGAGTAACAAGGAGGTCTAATTAGCAGTTAGGCATGGAAACATCACAAAAAATACAAAGGAAGAAGGTAAGTTGAGCCTAGAGATACCTTTTTGTTCTTTCTCAATGGTACCATCCACTACACACTAAATAGATTGATTATATCATATCTTTAGATAGGCCACGTCCGCTTAAGTACCCCTTACATCAGGACAACCACTAAAACAATATAACGGAAAGTCATCCTCTAATATAAATACCGTTCCAAGTGAAAAAAAAGAAAGAAAAAGTTGTTTTCATAGCTGTACCCCCATCTTCTTGCATAAGCAATCTTATATTAAAAATATTAAAGGATGGAGGGCCAGTATCTGAGTATTTAAGAGGCTAACTCGTCGAGATACTGAACAGGTCTGCTGGCAGCAGGTACCGGCCTGTGGTATGACTAGGTAAACCCACTGGAGTACTAAACAGGCTTGCTGGCAGCAGGGCATTCTACCTAGCGAGGATGGTAATCTGACATAAATAAATAATAAATCTAAACTTGTCCTGATGTACAACATTACTTGCAGACAAAGATGACATGAAGTATGTGTGGTTAAGCTAAGGTTAATGAACTCCATACACTTGCCATTGGAAAATAACTTTAAGACTATCTTGAAACTCTCTTGCCTACCTCTTCTTATTTATATATAGGATCTCTTATCCTATAGGTGGGGCCATCTCCTAACTGTCTCGTCAGACCAATCTGTGAAATTTCATCTTTACACTTGACATACTGTAAATCTTTGGCTATTGGGGGATACTGACTAG
>ML800937.1:120176-140173 GCA_009831015.1 Picea engelmannii | reverse complement strand
GGGGATTGAACTCTATCTTGCATGATAAGAGTATGTGAATCCCAAGCTAGTTTAAATATTGGTCACTCTTAGTAGTGAAAACACCTTTGGCTGTGATACATTATGGAAATATGATTTTGAATATTGATATGGAGAAGTTGTTCACTATTTGGCTTTAGACCCGTGTGATGCTTACCCTATTATGTTTTTTCTTTCATCTTATGAAATGTTATTACGTTTGATATATCTTTAGTCTGGTTATCGTATGGTAGTTCATACTATTAAATACTTTGATGATGTCTGTAATTTGTTGTTCCCTTTTACATTTGTGATCAATTTGTCATTTAATTATTATCGATTTATTCTAAATATTAAATGATGGATCACCTTAATGCTTTGAATTGAGTTTCCTATCTTTATAAGTATTGATTATCATAAGGTCATCGTATCTGTATATTTATCTTTCTGTTGTTATATTCTTGCTCCAATGCATCTTTGAGTTTGTTCTGGGAGTATTATTTATGTTTTGTTACAGGTTTCCCTCATAAGCAGGACAACCAATAGCTTGAATTGCACAGAAGGATAAATCTAGTTTAGTCGATTAGTTACAGGTTAGTTTACATGTTATTTATTTAAAATATTTTGTTAATGAAATAAGAACATGAATTAGATTTTGACTGTTTACGTATTCTTATTTCATTTATATTTGATTATCATTCGTTAGTTTTAGATCTTTAGATATTCAAAAGAAAATAGAAAAATGTATGTGCTTTCTTTATCTCTTTCATAAAAAAAATCAAAAACACTTGTTTCGCAAGATGTGCAGTAAATATTGTACGTTGTACATAAACTGTTTATAATCATATGCACATATTCATGTTTCCATTTGAACTTTTGTAATTATTATATTATTAGTGTCATAGCTTTATAGATTAGTTTCTTTTCTTTATTATTTTTAGGACTTTAGTTGGCCAACGTAGCCATTAAAATCGTCGGGTCATTTCATTCCAAACGGCTTGGGTTATTTAGAAAACCCTGGTTTGGATTTGACCTTCCAGTTGACGGTGTGTCAAATACACTCGTCAACACATAGACCAATATTCATCTTAGGGGTAGGTTTTTTTCTTCCTCAACCCTCAATTCTGATAGGGTTTTGGACCTTCTAGAATATTCTTCAAATTACATACGTGGCTATCCCCATATGCATGAGTAAAGGGGGATGAAGTGTCATCCTCTCATACCATGGTGATCAACATGGTATGTCAACTTGTGGGAGGAATAACGTTTTGATACGATCTTCGATTGACACCTGGGCTGCACCATTAGAAAATTATGAGAGTGTATAACACCATCATTGGGGTGGGTGAAAGGTATAGACACCATAAAACCAAAAAAATCCTTTAATGCCTCGAAATGTCTCCAAAAGGTTTTGAACCACAATTTTACGAACTAGGACCCTCCACTAAAATGACCATACAAGTTTATTCCTCCAATATTTTCCACTTTGAAAGTATTGATATAGATTAAAAATAATATAATGATCCAATCCAGGTCATACCTCCCCATTTAGGGAGGATTTTGGTCCCCAAAATATTTATTGAATGAGGTGAGGAATTTTTTCCTGTACCTTCTCCCTAGAGTACCACTTTGCTTTGCATGGAAGTTTTCCTTTCATCCCAATATGTCAAAGGTCAGGTTTCCCCTATCTTGTAGTTTTAGAATGATTCTGCAAAACTGTGTCATTTTCTAACTCTACCTAAGAATTTGATGCTATGTCCTTAATGGAAGGAAGTACCTGCTCCTCCTCCTTATCCAACATGTAAGGCTCATAGAGTTTGGGATTCTCCAAATTCACTATTGAGTAATGTGCGTGTATATGGGTAGACTGAGTTGTAGACGTTATCTCCTACCATTTTCAATACCTCAAAAGGACCATACCATAGACCCTTTATCTTTTTACTAGGACATTGAATCCTTTCCTTATTCAACTGTATCCATACTCTGTCTCCCAGTCTAAATTTTCTCTCTAGTTTTTGTTGGTCATGTCTATCCTTGTTCTTTTCTTATGATTTCTTCAATGTATCTTTTACTTGCAAATGGATCTTCTTGATCCTCTCAACATTTTTTTCTACTTTTAATTCATATACTATGAGGTCCTCCTTCACTCCCCCTTGTTTCCCATATACAACATCTAAGGGTGAAGGTGGAAAATACCCAAAGCAAGTTTAAAAGGGTGACTTACTAGTATAAGTGTGGAATTATTTTCTATAAGTGTGATACATATAGATCGAATTTTCATTCTAAGTCTTCGAATGCTTATGATTGTAACCCCTCAAAATTTGTACCAATGTCCTATTGACTACTTCTGTCTTTCCATATGTCTATGGATGGAATGTTGTATACCTCTTCAACTTAGTGTCCATCTTCTCTCACAATGTAGTTCAAAATGCACTTATAAATATGGTATCCCTATCTGAGATGATGCTCCTTGGTATTCCAAAGTGCATGTAACATCCCCCAACCCATAGAAGAGACATTATGGTATGAAATATACATAAAAATGAAATTTCTGCTAATTAATTTAATTCAATTGCAGGTAACTCATTTCCTGTAGCTTTCAACAACAAATTAAAACAGATTTAGTTACCTTCTATAACCACAAAATAGAAACATATACAACCTCTAATAATCAACATGAAATGTATCTAAACAACTCATTACAACAACATACAAATCACTTCCAAATATATAGATTGTTGGATCATGTTGTCATTGATGCCAATGGTTTGATTAATTGATGTCATTGATTGATGTCAAGAGAATGGTTGATGCCAAAGGATTGATTAATTGATGATTGATGTAATGTAATACGTATTATCCTTGATAATAATGCATAGATGAAGATGGATCAATGAGTTGTCATTGATATGATAAAGATGGATCAATGAGTTGTCATTGATATGATGAAGATGGATCGATGTGGTTTCATTGGTATGTGATGCATTGTTGGAAAAATGTATAGATGACTCATTATTGTCTTATCATGATTGATAAGGTGCACAAATGGATGAACTCCAAAGTGGTCCCCTTATGGTGAAATCCCTCACTGGAACACGCTTTGCAGATTGAGTTATCCTAGAAGAATGGTTGGAGGAACCATGCTTGTATGTGGAATAATGAGATGAAGATCAATGAATTTGTTGATGAAACTATCCTAGATTGATATTTCTTGTCATGCCATTTCCGGTGGTATGTGTAATGTCTCATAACTCCTCACGGTTTGAGAGTTACGGCCTTACGAAGTTGGAAGACCCCCATATGAAGGCTTGAAGCCCCCAAGGTCAAAGAAGTCAAAGTGACCTAAAAGAAGAAATCATTATTTAAATGATAAAGTAAAGTGACAAAGTCAAGGTGGATTATTTAAATTAAAGATCAAGAAAGATTATTTAAATAATAAAGTAAGGTGACAAAATCAAGAAGGAATATTTAAATGATAAAGTATTCGAGAACTTTCTATTTATGGAAAGTGGTTAACCCTAAAATAAGGAAATTAGGTTAAGTGACGTAGAAATGGGTTAATTGACCTAGAGGATGAAAGTATAAATAAGATAGTTATGGACTCTTTTAGATTATCCCTTTTGTGGATCAATAGAGAGCTTCTTGTGAGAATATCTTTTGGAGTATTGATGGAGAGCTTCTTGTGAGATATTCTTGAGCATGATTGAAGATCTAATCTGAGAAAGAGAGCATGAGGAGGATCTCATGTACGCATTGAAGTTTCGGCAAGTCTGATATCATGACAGAGAAATTCTTGGAATTACAGAGAAACCCTATTTTATGGTGCGTACGCGGGTTGTCTGTGTATAGGGGGCATATACTTAAGTTGTTAGTGTACAAGGTGTGTACAATATGAAGTATGTCAGTGTATAGGGAGAGTACAGTGAAAAATGCATGGAGTTTTGTGGTTGAGTTGATGACAAGTTGTTGAAGACTGAAGCAGGTTCCAGATATGCACTCTATGGGCTCAGATCTATCACTGAGACACTGGTATGGTTACATTATTGTCTTGATGGTCAACATTGCTTATTTGGTTTTAAATGTCTAGGGAATTCTTGGTATGGTTGCTATGATGTGGTTTATGTTGGTTGATGGAGTGAGCATCACTCTTATGATTCAGTACTGATATGATAGCTATAGTATGTTGATTTCTTATGCATGATTGAGTAGCATTGATATTGATTGGTTGTGGAGCATGGGTAAGATATTGGAGAGATTGGATGTATTATGACTGGATGGTGGTCAGTTTGGACAGTGAGAAACAGAAGAAAATGATAAATTGGTTGCAGAGGATCTGAGTTGATCTTGAAGGACAAACCCTAATATCTCAAAAGGTATAAGTAGGTTGCAGTACTATTTGGGAGTGTATACATAGGTTGTAGTACTGCTTGGGTGCATATACACGTGGGTTGTACTACTGGCAGGGTGCGTACACGCACATGCTTCACTAATGACAGGTCACTTACTTGTTGCAGATTGACATCTGTTGAGGATTGTTGCCTCATCTCAGTTGATGTTGAGGGTGTAAGATGAGTTTTTCATTATAGATTTGGTTCTCTTGTAGAGTTGTACTCTATTCAGTTGTTGTTGATAAACCCCAAGGATTGTAGTCCGTAATAAAAATAAAATTGTACATACATCTTATGTTCCTTGTGTTCCTTGTGGTGATGACTTGTTGATGATATATTGCCGATATATGTTGTTGATATGTGTTCACATCTAACTGGCTATAAATGACAGCAATGAGTAATGAATAAAATTTTGAATGCTAACTAATGAGTTTTGTGTAAGAAGGAATTTTTTTGAAAAAGAGACCCACACTCATTCACCCCCCCCCTCTAAGTGTGGTAGGTGTTTCCAACAATTGGTATCAAAGCAGGCCTTCACTACAAGCCTTAACAAGCTTGAAGGAGATCCATAAACACACAATTGGATGAGAAGTTCCAATTCTTGATGAGGAAAAATATTCTACTTGGAGAATAGAGATGAGATTACATATGAAGACAATGGGAGCAACTATTTGGAAGGCAGCCATTGGTGGATCAATTATATTGAAGAACAAGTCAAAGTTTGCAGCTCAAAGAGAAAGAAAGAAGAATGATGCATTGGCTCTCAAGACCATTCTTAGTGGACTCTCAACCCCCATGAAAGAGAGCATGAGACAATGCACTTCCTCCAAGGATCTATGGCTAAATCTATAAGAGACATATCAAAGAAAGAAGGAGAAGGAAGATATTGAAGACCACTCCCTCAAGATTATCAAAGGTAAAGAATCTCCAAAAACCCTTGATTGTATTATTTCTAAATGTGATCTTGAAAACATTTCAAGTGAAGATAACACAAAGGAAGATCCCAAAAGTATTTCAAATGAAGATATAGAATCTCCAAGGACTCTTGATTGTAATGATTCAAAATGTGATGATGTTTAATTTTTCTCTACAACTGAAGACGGAAATCTAGAAGTAGTTTGGATAAAATCAATTGATTGTTATCCCGTGAAGAAGTAGAGGGAAAACTATTGGAGCTTAAAAGGAAGATTGAAGATGGTTTATATGAATATAGCAATGACCACTATTATATAGACTATAGCTATATTTCAGATAACACTAAATTTTTTCTCAAGAAGAGTCAAAGGTGCATCTTGAAGTTAAAGGGAATGCTCAAAGAAAAAGAAGAGAGAAATAAGACCAAATTAGAATAAAAGGAAGAAGAGATCACAAGACTAAAGAATGGAAAATAAGATATGAATTTAGATGATGAGATTAGAAAAAGTTTTGAAATCATTGTCCATCTCAAGACCTAAATTAAAGAAGCCAAAAGAATAGAGGAACTATTGATGAACCAAATAAATGAAAAGAAAGATTCATGTTGCAAGTTAGAAGCTGAAATTGTTAACCTTAGAAAGAAAGTGGAAAAGTCAAATAAATTCTTGAATAGCTCAAGAATCTTGGATGAGATCTTGGAAAGTCAAAGATCACCATGTGATAAATCAGGACTTGGATACAAATAAGAAGCTACACATGTTGAAGCAAGCACCTCAAAGAAGCATGAGGTAAGTCCATCAAAGAAGGAAGACAATGTTGCAAAGAAACCATCTACACAAGGCAATGAAAATTTCAAAAGAACAAAGCAAGGAAGACATCAAGAAGCTATTCTTGAGACACCAAAGCAAAGGTATGAAAGTATTTTTCATGGGTATTTTTATTCATGTGATGGATATGGTCACAAAGCTTTTGAATGTAGATCTTATGAAAGGAGATATAATGGAAGATTTTATAACACCATGAGGTGTTGGAGATGTGATCAAGTAGGACACATTGTTGTCCACTGTAACACTATGAGATGCTACAACTATAGTGGATTTGGCCACAAATCCCAGGAGTGATGGAACATAAGAAGAAAGTCCATGATGAGGACTTCACGTAGCATGTCTAGAAGAAGGAATGAAGTAAGGAAGGGAGACATTTTTGAAAATATGGATGCTCAGAGCTCAAGTTATGAGGAGCAGGGACATATATAGAAGTGGGTGAAGAAGTCAAAGAAGTCAGAACAGAATGAAAGACTAAAGGGAAGCCCAAAAGTGTCATCTCTTGAGGCGTACGCAGGTGACAGTGGTGACAGTTGCATACATACGCAATTTGGCCTTGAATATGTTGCGTACATACGTGAGCTATTGTGAAACAGACCGCATATATGTGGTAAAGCCTTGGGAAAAAGGAAATTCACATGGCTTGGAGTTTGATGTGATGGTATAACTCTGTGATGCAGGGTATGACATGGTTTATTGCAGGTTCTGACATTGTTTGTTGTAGGTTTTCATGGTTCTATGTTGGAAGGTATGTGATTGTAGGTGTGTCCAAGGGTGGTTTTAAACCAACCCACTTTTCTCCCCGTAATTCACTACAAAGCACCACGTATTCCTTTGGTGATACTGTGGTTTCAATTGTATTCCGCTCAGGGAAAATTAAGACTCGAGCATGTTTTGGCCCCGCATTTCTTCCCAACCATCGATCTCTTTCTTTCGGCGATGATCTGTGATCAATGAATGCTATATATCCTCCTTTCATGTCTTTCACATGCCTTCCCAGATCTCCCCAATCTGTTGGCACATAATTCCCTTCCAAATCAACGGTTACGATTAGTTTCGGCTCTCCGACCTTCGATAGTTTCAACTCTCAAGCTCTCGTTTCTTCAGGAGAGATTTCTCCGAAACGACAGATCGTCTGCCACACATCCTCCTCAATCGATGGTTCTTCTCCCCCTTCAGAACTTTGGCCTCCTCAACCAGATTGATAGTATTTCAGCTCCCTCCTCGATAAACGATCGAGATCTTCTCCGGGTCTTTGGACCTTTTCCTCCTCTCTTTTCTTTCGGAGTTCTAGATATGGTGCCACATGTCCACCTTCACTTTGACGACTCTCATCACTTCGGATTTCTAGGCTTGAGAAATCTCAAATCTCAACTCTCTCTTTTTCCAAAATGGATTTAACCCACAATCAATAATCCATTGATGCATGTCCCTCTCGGATCAACGGCTGCGATCCCTTCACGTCTTCGGACTTCGGATTTCTCAACTCTCAACTTTAAAATAAAACTCCAATGCCATTTACCCGAATCTTGCGATCTATCACCACGTGTTTCTCTGGATCTAACGGTTGAGATTTACTTCGGGTCTTCAACGACTCTAGTCTCTCCTTGACCACAAGCTTTCACTCTGGAATTGTTGATTCGGCGTCACTTGCCCCCTTAGCAATGAAAAGTCCCAACTCAATTCTCCCCGCAGTCGATCTGACGACTAATGTCGCTCCTCCTTCTGAGATTTTGATGTCTTCTAACTTGGGATAGTTTGGTATATGTTCAAAGGCCTCATCCTTTGTTCCTCCTGCGAGTTCGTCTATATTAGGTCCCACCTTCAATATTGAAAATGTTATCTCTTCTTATCTTTTCAATTCTCTCAGACTGATGGTACCGAGGGACTCAGTTACTTCACGGATTTCCCAAAAGGACTCACGTCCACCCATCTCATAAATATTCAAGGTATGGTGGTCATGATCTGACTGATACCGACGTGTTTGTTGATCGATGGTTCACAACAATTATGGGGACCCAACATGCATGCTATTTATCAGAGAGCTCAACTTGGTCGAATCAGAGTCATTGATCTTCCAGTCGATGAGATCAACAACAATGGTGAATTGCGGGCCGCGAACTAGTGCGTCTGCTACTTTCACCTTCATGCTCTGCAATGATTCCCCACCCTTGATCTACGTTCATATATCGACGATTATAACAATTTGACATCTCGAAGCTTCAAGCTCCAAGGTACCTAGACCTAGGTCATGTGGATCTTCTGATAATTCTTGGGCTATGATCCCCACTCCTAGTCGGGTCTTTGGTTAAGGACTTAAGCGTAGGGTCAAAGTCTCCTAGACTACTAGTATGAAGGAAAAACCTTCCCAAATTGTAGGGATTTTATCTCTAAGTCAAGGCAAGGTAACTTGTGAGGTTACCAAAATGGTCTCTATGCCTAGAGGCATGTTCTAACTCTAGTATGGTGATGTAGCTCCCTATAAATGTTCCTTCGAGTGACTAAAAAAGGGTGTATGGAAAATCAAGCATAAATATAGGTTCTCAAGGGAATGAACACATATTCATAACTTAATCATTTAATATAGAGAAAGAACCCTTTATAGACATATAAATACTCGCATACATCCATTATTTACAATTCACAGCATAAGGCAAGAAAACACTTATCATAACCATAGAGTGTGATGCGACTGCTGAAAGGGGTGCTCGTTTCCACCCAACCATAGGCTCAGTCACTCGCAATGGATATATCATTGGCCACCCATGAGGTTAAGCCACGATGCTTTGAGATTCAATCTCTTACTTCCATCTCAATGGAGGATAGGGACGAAGGTTACTCTCCTTCTCCCAATACAAAAATAGATAAGGACGAACGTTACTCTCCTTCTCCCGGTTCAATCTCTATATTCAATGATCATAACTCACTATTCCTCTTTCAGTCCTTACTCAGACTTGAGAGTTTCCTCTCTCGTCTCTGCATTTTTCCCCGCAGGTCTTCCTCTTCCCACCACACTTCCTTTCTTTCCTTCCTCAACAAGCTTGCGTGTGGATCGAATTCTCAATCTGTGGTCAGGTCTCGAAGCCTTACGGATGGGCGGTCTACCCCATCCCCTCATTAACTCTTGAGGAGGTCTTCCCACCTACCAACCCAACTGTAATTCATTCTTGGGTCAGAGGGTTTTTCTAATCTGAGCAATTAATTCCAGCATGGTACTGGTTCGGTGGAGGTTAACGAAACCATTCTGGGTACCCTCCACCACCTTTCAAATAATTTGTGGTTTTATCTTAGAACATCCCCTCTTTCAGTAGTCATGCAACACATAACCCTTTTCTATTAAAATAACAGAATTTACATTCATCGACCTTTTGTACAAAGGTCCATCAAATCAAACATTCACACTTTTAGGTTTTCCATAGTTCCTTGGAAAATATAGTTATATTTATAGACTAGGGGAAACAGGGTGTTACAATTCCCTCCTCCTTAAAGGAACATCATCCTGGATGTTCTATCTGTCAACATGAAATCTATGTACATGAGTAAACAAAATCGGATATGTCTGTCTCATGGCATCCTCCATTTCCCATGTAGCATCATCTAGGAAAAGCGTTTCCACTACACCTTGACCTGTGAAATGGTTTGGTTCTTGAGTGAGGTTTCCTTCCTGTCTAATATGCATTTGGGTTCTGGAAGGAATTCTCCCTCCTGCTCCACTTGGATCACAGACCATTCAATTATATGATTATCATCATGTACATATTTCTTAAATAATGAAACATGAAAAAAATTATGTGCCTTTACAGTGGAAGGAAGTGCTAGCCTATAGGCTACAGATCCCACTCTATCTAAGACTCCAAAGGGTCCACAATACTGAGGTGCCAATTTGTCACAGGCTCCCATTCTCAGGGAACTCTTCCTGGTTCTAACTCTGAGATAGACATGGTCTCTGGTATTGAACTCTCTGGGAGTTCTCTTTTTGTTGGAGTAACTTTTATATCTATCCTGAGTAATCTTCATATTTTGTCTTATATAAACCACTTGTTGTTCCATTTCTTTCAGCGTGTCGGGCCCGATTCTAATTCGGTCCACTGGATTACTCCGACTTATTGGAATCTTTCACTTTCTACCATAGAGAACATCAAAAGGGCTCATCTTCAAGGATTCCTAATAATCGTTGTTGTAGGCAAACTCTACCAATGGTAGGTAGTCTTCCCACTTCTTAGGTTGATGCATTACATGCATCCTTAGCACGTCTTCTACTATTTGGTTCACTCTTTCTGTTTTTCCATCAGTTTGAGGGTGATAATCCATGTTGAATAACAATTTTGTCTCAAAACCATCCATTAGGGATTTCCAAAAGCTCGAATTGAATTTGGTATCTCGGTCAGATACAATTTTCTTAGGCATGCCATGCAGTCTAAATATCTCCTTCATGAAGATGTTGGCAATATATATGGTCTTGCAAGTTGATTTGGTAGGAGTGAAGTGATCAGACTTACTCAGTTTGTCCACCACAACCATGATGGCATCATTTTGCTTGGTGTACTTTGGTAATCTGGTGATGAAGTCCATGGAGATGGTTTCCCATTTCCATTCTGGGATCGATAGGGACTGTAACAATCTTGTTGGATGTCAGTGTTCTTCCTTAACTTGTTGGCATTATAGGCACTTAGATAAATATTTAGCTATGTCTTTCTTCAATCCAGGCCAATAGAATTGTTTCCTAGTGGCCGTGATCATTTTCTGATATCCTGGGTGACTGGTATATGGTCTCTTATGTAGTTAATCCATTATGAACCTCTTCAAGTCGTCACATTTTGGAACATACAATCTGTTTATGTAAGTCAGCAGGCCTTCTTCGAGCATCTGGTAGACTTCATATTTTATCCTTGTAGGCTCTTGCCTTAGGTATGAAGTCACGGTTTTGAAGAATGCATCTTTTTCTTGTGCATTCCTGACTCTTTCCCTGACATTTGTTTCACAGGTTCTTACCGCTACCAGATGAATCATTTTTATAATTCGGCTAAGGGAATCGACCACCCTATTTTCCTTTCCTTTTATGTGTTTGATTTTGAAATCAAACTCACTAAGGAGATCCATCCACCTAGCTTTCCTGGCATTGAGTTTTTGTTGATCAAAATAGTGTCTCAATCCACAATGGTTTGTCATAAGCACAAATATCCTACCCAGGAGGTAGTGCCTCCACATTTTGAAAGCGTGTACTATGGCATCCAACTCTAGGTCATGGATCACATAATTGATCTCATGCTCATTTAATTTCCTGGACGCATAGAAAATTACACGTCCTTCTTGCATAAGGAATCCTCTGAGTCCTTCCTTGCAACATCTATACACATGAGGAAATCATTATCGGGGTCTACAATCTTTAGCACGGGTGCATGGGTCAGGAGGTGTTTCAATTCCTAAAATATTTATTCACATTTTGATATCCAAATGAATTTAATCCGCTTTTTCTAAAGGGTAGTGATTGAACATCCAATCTTGGAAAACCCTTTTATGAACCTTCTATAGTATCCTGCTAAGCCCATGAAGGACCTAATAGCGGATACATCCTTCGGGGTAGGCCATTCCATAATAGATCTGATCTTGTCAGGTTCTACTGCCACCCATTCCTTAGATATGACATGTCCTAAGTAATGGAATTGCTTCTAAAAGAAATCTCACTTGCTAAACTTAGCGTAGAGTTGATTCTCTCTTAGTACTTGAAGTACTAGTATAATATTTTCTTTGTGATCCTCCCTATTCTTGGAGTATATTAGGATATCATCAATGAAAACCAATACACATTTGTCCAAGAATGTGTTGATTACATTATTCATGAGGCACATAAAAGTGGCGGGGGCATTGGTTAACCCAAATGGCACCACCATGAACTCATAGTGACCATACCTTGTCCTGAAGGTTGTTTTGTGGATGTCTTCATCCTTAATCTGGACTTGGTGGTATCCAAACCTTAAGTCAATCTTCGAGAAGATGGAAGCACCTCCCAATTAGTCGAACAGGTCATCGATTCTTGGTAAGGGGTACTTGTTCTTTATGGTTTTCTTATTGAGTTGTCTGTAATCTATGAATAGTCGAAGTGTGCCATCTTTATTTTTCACAAACAAGATGGGTTCTCCCCACGGAGATACACTGGGTCGGATGTAACCTTTTTCCATCATCTTCTTTAGTTGTACCTTGATCTCAACCATCTCTGGCGTGCTCATTCTATATGGCGTTCTAGATGTTGGTACCGCTCCTGGTGTGAGTTTTATCGAGAGGTCGATATCCCTTCTTGGAGGTAGACTCAGTACCTCTTCTGAGAACACATCCTTGTATTTTCTTAATATGGGGTGGTCCTCTAGGTTTGGTTTGTCATTCTCAACATATTCCAATACCTGTATGGCATATAAGGAACACCCCTTTCTGCAATACTTTTTCATTTGAAGGGTTGATATTTGTCTCACTAAGACAGGCTTGTGAATCCCTTGGAGGGTCGTTTTTATCCCTTCTTCATTTACACATTCTAAAGTTTTATGATAACAATCCAAATTAGTTTTATAATCAGCCAACCAATCCATACCAATCAACAAGTCATAAGATCCCAGGGGAAGTATGTTAAGGGTCGCTCGAGTGGGCAATCCACCCATGATGAATTGACAGGATGGTATGACCTCTGCCACCTTTCTTTTGGTCCCAGTGGCTAATCGCACCAACCGTGGTTTAACATGTCTAATTGGTTGTAGTTTACACTTATCAATAGTCTGAGGGGCCACATAACTCAAATTAGAAATTGGGTCAATTAAAATAGAAACTAGATGGTTGGCGATCATACCTTCCAGCTCCACAAATGAAGCTTGGTGGTCGACTTGATTATTTTCCAAGGATGCATAGATTCGTGGCATGCTCCTAGACACATCATTGACAATGATAGATTCTTGGATATTGTAGACTCTCTTACTATTTTGTTGTCTATGTGGGCAGTCCCTCAATTGACGATCTTCTCCACAACCCCAACATTTTAAGGGTTCCTTCTTTAGGTTATTGTTGTTTTCTGGGATTGTCTTAAAAGGTTTATTTCCACTTTGAGAGGGGAAAATTTTGTGATAGACACTTCTAGCAGGAAGGCTCCTTCTAGAATATTTTCCATAGTTCTTAAATCTTGAGGATTTAAACTCGTTCTTCTGGAATCACGAACTACTCCTCTTCTTACATCCCTCGCGAGGTCTTGTCTTATTCCCAAACTATTCATAACAATACCTCACCTTCCAGATAGTTTCTTCTAAGTTATTTGGTCCGTCGAACTCAATCCTGTCCTGGTAGGTATGAGGTAACCCACTAATGAACTGCTGCATTTTTACTTTTTCATATTTTATGTAGGGTACATACCTCAGTAGTTTAAGGAATTTATTGACAAATTAATCTATGGTGAGCTACCCTATCCTGAGTTAATAGAATTCCTTAGTCTTCCAATCCATGTATTTCTCTGATAGATACTGCTTCCTGAAGTATTTCTCAAACTGTTTCCATGACAAGTCCTTCTTATGGACTCCTTTCACATTCCTAAGGTCTTTACACCAAATGGAAGCCTTTCCATTCAAGTTAAAGATGGTTATTCGAGATTTCAAGTTTTCAAAGTAGTCATGAAGTCTGAAGTACTTTTTTAAATCAAGCAACCAAACTTTAGCCTCTTCTCCCTTCCTAATCTCTCCATCGAAAGAGGGTGGTTTGGATTTCTTGAATTCTTCAAGATCATGATTTTTTGAACTCTTCTGCTTCTTTCCTTACCTTTGAGAATGTGAGCTTTCTCTGCTACTAGAAAATCCTTCGGATTTTCCAACTTCCTTTCTAGAGGACTCTACTAATGAGTGTCCCTTGCCTCCAGGTTGGGCCTTATTCAAGGCACTTCTCCCAGTGTGGTCACTTATGGAGTCATGTTTTTGGATCTCAGGTGGACTTTGAATTCTCTTCTTATGTTGTCGGTCCACATGATTGGTTGCGGGTTCATGTTGTAGTTACCTCTGTATGTCGAAAAATCTCTACAGTAATTCTGTTTTTTTCTTGCTCCTTTATCAATCTCTCGTTGTCAGCCTTGCAACTCTGTAATTCGGCCTTGAGGCTCCTTACAGTTTCAACTATATTTGGAGGGGTTTCCACGACCCTCCTTTCGTTAGATTCTTCGTCTCTATTGTGGGAGCCATCCCCCACTTCATAACATGTCACCATCCTTTAGTCTTGAAGTTTTCCTGTGATTTACTGACTGCTCGAGTGTTGAAAAAAACAATTATTGTTAGATAACAGTCTATTAGTTCATGAAAAATACACGGTTCAATTTCTTAAATGCACACACACTGTAGAAAGTTTCATTTTTTTTCTTTAATAACATTTTTAACCAGAATTTTTAAGAAAGAGGTAAGGTAGAGTGTCGCTCTTTTAAAAGTACTCCAAATAGAGTTTTTTAAGCGAATCATCCATGAGCCCAAGCAGGCCAAGTGTTTTAACCATTCTTTGATACCAATTTGTAACATACCCACGACAGTGCTAAAAATAAATAAATAAATTTGTTATCCTTATAAGAATAAATCCTCTCTCTCTACGGGTTCTAATTTGGACAGTCGGGGAACCAGCCTGGCCTTTCGGTAAAGGATCTTCGATTCTAAATCCAAGAAACTCTCTGAGACCTTGATGTTCTAGTTTTATAATTAAACACAGAACCTTTTGACTACCTAGTGCATTTCTAAGGGTACCCGCGACCTCTGTCTGCACTTTGACGAAATATTGAATTTTATGCACCAACTCCTTTTTCGTTAAACCGCTCATTTATATGACCCTGGGATATGACCTCTTGGAAGGTATTTGATTGCGAGTGCATCCAAGGGTGGTTTTAAACCAACCCTCTTTTCTCCCTGCAATTCACTACAAAGAACCACGTATTCCTTTGGTGATATCGTGGTTTCAATTGTCGCCCGCTCAAGGAAAATTAAGACTCGAGAATGTTCTGGAACCACATTTATTCCCGATCATTGATATCTTTATTTCGATGATGATCTGTGATCAATAGATGCTATCTATCCTCCTTTCCTATATTTCACAGGCCTTCCCAGATCTCCCCGATATGTCGGCATGCAATTCCCTTCCAAATCAATAGTTATGATTGGTTCTGGCTCTCCGGCCTTCGGGAGTTTCAACTCTCAAGCTCTTGTTTCTTTAGGAGATATTTCTCCGAAATGGCAGATCATCTACCATGTGTCCTCCTTAATCGACGATTGTTCTCCCACTTCGGAAATTTGTCCTCCTCAACCAGATCGACGATCTTTCATCTCCCTCCTCAATCAATGATCGAGATCTTCTCTAGGTTTTCAGATCTTTTCCTCCTCTCTTTTCTTCTGGAGTTCTAGATTTGGCACCACGTTTCCACCTTCACATCGACGACTCTCGTCACTTTGGATTTTTGGGGTTCGAAAATATCAAATCTCAACTCTAGTTTTTTCCCCAATGGATTTTACTCGGAATCGATAATCTATTGACGTGTGTCCCTCTCGGATCAACGATTGTAATCCATTCTCATCTCCAAACTTCAGATTTATCAACTCTCAACTTTCAACTAAAACTCCAATGCCATTTACCTAAAGCTTGATATCTATCACCATGTGTGTCTCTGGATCTAATGGTTGAGATTTACTTCGGGTCTTCAGTGACTCTGTTCTCTCCTTGACCATAAGATTTTTCTTAGGAGTTGTTGATTCAACGTCACTTGTCCCCCTTGGCGATGAACAATCCCAAATCACTTCTCCCCACAACTGATCTGACAGTTGTTGTCGCTCCTCCTTCTGAGATTTTGACATCTTCCGACTTGGGAGAGTTTGGTATATGTTCAAAGTCCTTAGCCTTCATTCCTCCTGCGAGTCTGGCAATCTTGGGTCCTGCCTTCTCTCTTGAAAATATTATCTCTTCTGATATTTTTTATTCTATCAGACCGATGGTGTCGAGGGACTCTGTTACTCTGCGGATTTCCCAAAAGGACTCACGACCACCCATCTCACAACTATTCAGGGTCTGGCGGTCATGATCCGACCGATACTAAGGTGTACGCCGATTGATGGTTCACATTAATTGTGGGGACCCAACATGTATGCTCTTTATCAGAGAGCTCAACCTCCATAATCTAGGATTACTCACCCAAATTGGTTGAATTATAGTCGTTGATCTTCCAGCTAATGAGATCAATGACAATGGTGAATTGTGGGCTGCGAACTAGTGCATCCACTACTTTCACCTTCAAACTCTGCAATGATTTTTCACCCTCGATCTTCATTCTTAGATCGACAGTAGTAACAATTTGACATCTCGGAGCTTCAAGCTCCAAGGTTCCTAGACCCAGGTCACATGGATCTTTCGATAATTCTTGGGCTATGATCCCCGCTCTTAGTTGGGTCTTTGGTTAAGGACTAAGGCGTAGGTTCAAAGTATCCTAGACTACTGGTATGAAGGAAACACCTTCCCAACTTGCAGGGCTTTAAGATCTAAGTAAAGGAAGGGTAACTTGTGAGGTTACCAAAATGGTAGTTATGCCCAGAGGCTTGTTCCGACTATGGGACGGTGATGTAGCTCCTTGGAAATGTGCCTTTGAGTGACTAAACATGGGCGTATGGAAAATCAAGAATAAATATAGGTTCTCAAGGGAATGAACACATATTCATAAATTAATCATTTAATATAGAGAAAGAACCCTTTATAGACATATAAATACTCGCATACATCCATTATTCACAATTCAAAGCATAAGGCAAGAAAACACTTATCAGATCCATAGAGTGTGATGTGACTACTGAAAGGGGTGCTTGTTTCCACCCAACCATATGCTCAGTCACGCCCAATGGATTTATCACTGGCCACACCCGAGCTTAAGCCATGATACTTTGAGATTCAGTCCCTTATTTCCAGCTCAATGAAAGTTAGGGATGAAGGTTACTCTCCTTATCCCAATACAGAAATAGATAAGGATGAAGGTTACTCTCCCTCTCTTGGTTCAATATCTATATTCTGTGATCAGAACTCATTGTTCCTATTTTAGTCCTTCCTTGGACCCGAGAGTTTTCGCTCTCGTCTTTGCATTTTTCCCTGCAAGCCTTCCTCTGCCCACCACACTTCCTTTCTTTCCTTCCTCAGCAAGGTTGCATGTGGCTCGAATTCCTAGTCCGTGGTCAGGTCTGGAAGCCTTATGGATGGCCATTCTTCCCCATCCCCTCATTAACTCTTGAGGAGGTCTTCCCACCTACCATCCCGACTATAATTCATTCTTGGGTCAGAGCGTTGTTCTGATCTGAGCAATTAATTCCAGCATAGTACTGGTTCGGTGGAGGTTAATGCAACCATTCCAGGTCCCCTCCACCACCTTTCATAGAATTCATGGTTTTCTATTAGCACATCCCCTCTTTCAGCAGTCATGCAACACGTAACCATTTTCTATTAAAATAATAGAATTTACATTCATCGATATTTTGTACAAAGGTCCATCAAATCAAACATTCACACTTTTAGGTTTGCCATATTTCCTTGTCCAATATAGTTATATTTACAGACTGGGGGGAACATGGTACACCAAGGGAACTACTACTTCCTGTCCATACACCAATCTAAAAGGTGTTTTCCCTGTTATGTTATTTCATGTAGTTCTATAATCCTATAACATAATTGTTACCTTCAAGTCCTAGTCATCCCTATTTACATTACAAATTTTTGTCAAGGAATTTTCCAATATCTTGTTAAATGCTTCCATTGTTCCATTCACTCGAGGATGATAAGGAGTGCTCTTCTAATGATGTATCTCAAATTATTATAGCATTGCCTGGATTGTGTTGTTGATAAAGTGAGACCCCTGATCATTAATCAATATTCTTGGACATCCAAACCTTGTAACTACATGTTAAAATAAAAAATGTGCTACAGTGTCTGCATTGCAATCCTTCATTGGTGTTGCCTCAATCCATATGTTCAAGTATTATATCGTTGTAATAATATATCTATCTCCTAATATTATTGTTGGTGGATTAATTGGACCTAAAAAGTCTACTGCCCACTTATCAAACACTTGCAAAGTTACTTCCCGTGTTAATGGCATCTCATCCCTCCTGGATTGATTTCCAACTCTTTGACAGAAATCACAATTATGGCAGTACTCCTTTGAATCCTTTTGAACTGTTGGCCACCATAATCATGTGCACAATACCTTCTACACAGTGGCTTTCCCTACATAGTGTCCTCCAACAATCCCTTCATGTGCTTCTGCTAGAATGATAGGCCTTTCATGCTCCATAACACATCTCCTCAAAATGTTACCTACTCCAATCTTGTATAAATTTCTTGCAATCAATGGTAGTTTGCAGCTCTGACCACCAAATATTTCTTCTACACAGTATTAAACTCCTTTGGTGAAAATCTTGTACTCAAAAACTCAATAATGTCAGCAAAACACTCATCATTTATCTGTATTGTAAACAATTGTGCATCTGGGAAGTTGTCCTCAAAGTTACTTGATTCTTCTCCATTAGTTATCCTAGCTAATTGATATGGTCCTGCATTCAATCTTCCAGGCTTCACCATAAATTCAAAGTCAAATTCTTGGAACAAATGTAGCCATCTACAGATTCTTCCCCCCAACATTGGCTTATTGACTAAATATCTAAGAGAAGAATATCTATAAATATCTTGAAATGTTTCCCTAACAAGTAATGTTTATATTTCTGTAATGCATAAACCATACCTAATCCTTCCCTTTCTTTAGTATTGTAGTTCTGTTCCAAATATGATAACTTCCTACTTGCAAATGATATAGGGTGATCTATATCACCTTCTCTCGGTTGTGTCAATACTGCTCCTAATTCTATTGCAGATGCATCCACTTGCACATGAAATTATTTTTCCCAGTCTAGAAACACTAAAATTGGTGCAATAACCATCTTCTCCTTCAAAATATCGAAACTCTTTTGGCACTCTTCATTCCAATGATACTTAGTGTCCTTCTTCAACAACTTCTCCATAGACACAGTAATCTGTGCATATCCCCTTATGAACTTCCTGTAATACCATGTATGGCCAAGCGTACTCTTCAACTGATGCACTGACTTAGGTGGTGGTAAATTCACTATGATAACAATTTTAGCAGGATCCACCAGCAGATCCTGTTTACACACCACATGCCCTATCAAAATACCAAAAGGTGCGCTCAAAATGCATTTCTTAATATTTAATGAAATCTGACATTGTCTACATCTGTCTAATATCAATCTTAACACTTCAACATGATCCTTCAATAAAATAAATGTTGTCCAATTGCCCAAGTAAACTTCCAAAAACTTATTAATAAAGTCATTAAAGGAAGCTACCACTACCCTTGAAAACATTGTAGGTGAATTATTCAAACCAAATGGCATAATTGTATAATGGAATGATCCCCATTATATAGAAAATGTTTTCTTATGTCTATCTTCCAGTGCTATCCTAATCTGATGATATCTTGAAAACCCATATGTAAAGGAATAAGCTTGTTGACCTCCTACATTCTCCAAAACTTTGTCTGTAAATGGGGTAGGAAAAGGATCGTGTAGGAAAACATCATTCAATTTTCTCAAATCTAAACAAATCTTGATCCCTCCTTGCTTCTTTTCTTGCACCACCATAGGACTAATCCATTATGATTCTTCCAAAGGTTTCTATGACACCAGCCTCTAACATCTTGTCAATTTCTACCTTCACCTTTTGCTTATATACTGGATTTAAACTATAAGGTCTCTATCTTATAGGTATATCATCTGGATTTAAAGTGATCTGCATCTCTCCTATTTATCCTCCTAAACCCTTCATTTATGAAAAC
>ML800937.1:83340-120094 GCA_009831015.1 Picea engelmannii | reverse complement strand
TATATATATATAAGTAGTTATTTATTAAGTAGTTATTTATTATCCAATGGAAGCATCCTTTCATGGATGGTCACCATATTTTATATATATATGAAACACTCATCATTGTAATAACATCATTCAAATATACAATATCATCTCATTTAGAAAAATCAACATGGCATCAGAGCGGGACTAGGCTTGACTCCCTCACGGGAGGGCCTAGGAAAATAAGAGAGATAGATTGAGTCTTGTGTGAATATTTCTATCCCGCAAAGCCTCCATTGGAAATTGTTATAAGCCTTCAAATGAATTGGCTACAAGGAAATGTGCTTGTATGACTTTCTAAAGAACGATCAACAATTTTGTATGTTACATGATTTTCACCGGGTTTTAAACTCATCAGAATATCTGTGTATAGAATAGGGATTACACATGGAATGTGGATTATTGATCCCTCCTAAACTTGGACTGCAAAACAAATGGAAGAAAAAATAATTATAACATTCAGAAAAATAGAGAAATTATACGTAGATAAGGGTTTGAACTTTGAAGAGAGAATTTTGATTTTGATTTCTGTCATAAAAAATATTATCACCTAATTATGAATGGTAAGAGATGGAAAAGACGAAAACATTGTGTTTCCAGAAAGAAACGAACAATAAGCAGAACTTCTTGGCGAGAGACATTTCCCAACCAAGAAAAGTTTCCACCATGATGCAAGAGGTGGGCGTTACATTGGATTGATGATGGAGATTGTTTATGATCTCCTCCACATGGGCTTCCATGTTATCCAACAACTAATAAAATTGGTAGATATTATTCCATCTCTAAAAATCATTGGGAATGCAATCGAGTATGGCCACCAATTGAATATCGAGACCAAGATTTTGATCGTGGGTGAACGCATCCACACCAGTACCCCCATAGGCCTAAGTGATGATTTTATGTCATGACTATATGAGGGAAAATGTGATGGAAATACCCATGGAGGAAAACTTCTTCACAAGTTGTATCAGGGGATTGATATGGCCTTACCTCGGAAGTGGGACGACTATGGCGTGAATGCTAGAATGGCCTTGACCCGCCATATGCTTGCCAAGGAAATGCTTCCTTTCGACTCAGTATTCAATGTTTTTTATTTCGCATGGAGTTGTGTTTGATGAATTATTAAGTTCTCACAAAGCCGTGTTGAGCAAAGATATCTACATGTTGTAATCACTTCATAGTCAAATATGTACACCATTTGGCAGGTCTCTTCAACCTATTTTGTGGAAACTATTATGTCCCAGACTTTTGTGGCGATATTCAACCTATTGTGTGGCTAAAATTATTGGAAAGAACAAGAATAATAAAACAACATAAATGTCTGTAAATTTATGTGAAGCCTCAGAAGTTAGAGGACTCACCTGCATGATGATACAATTTGTAAGGGACAAAGAGAAGAGAATCAATTGTAAGTCCTTAAAAGAGAAAGGATTGCAATTTCAAGGAAAATAGTTATGATTAATGTAAGAGAATTTTGAGGGCTAATGATCTGAATAACCATAGTCGATGTTGCTTATTGCATATTTAGTGTAGTCAAGCACAGTGACAGAAACATGCATTTTGAGTCATAAGTTGGATTTTGCGTACATTGCAGACTGCATTTAAGTCCACAATAAAAGTAATATTTGAGTTGGATTGCATTGTAATCTGCAGGAATCACATTTATGATGGGGCAATAGGATGATAACTCGGCAGTTCAATGGCGTTGTAACACCCATATTTTGAATCGGGTAGACAATTTTTGTTTAGATCACGCAAAGTTGTGGAGGGGTCCATTATGATTTGTGGGCTATGAGATTCGGTCGGAGTGGCTCCAAAATGGCTAAACTATTATATCACTATTGTCATAAGACTTCTCAGTTGTTTTCATAATACTTCTCAATTTTCTTGAAATGAACTCCAATAAACCACGATGAAATTAATAGTTGATAGTCAGACGCATATCACGTGAAATTGGTAGTAATCATGGCGATCCAAAAATGGCTAGAATTGGAAAGAAAAATTCCAATTGGGGATGCAATTGTGAGGACCCAGGATTGACTTGGAATTCAGGGAAAATATATTATCCCAATTGGCTATGTGTTGTTTTGTGTAGAGATGATGTGGGAGGGATTTGCATATGTAGTAGGATCAGTTTTCAGTCACATATGCATTGATGTGATTAGGAATATGGAATCCCATCTTTTCATCCATGTAGATATTATTTCCCTCATTGGTCTCTTGGATTCCCTTTTTCTCTGCACTCTTGTTTGGGATTTTTGGTTCTAATAGGAACATCGGATATATGGATTCTCTGTTTCAAACCCATGATCAAAGAATGATGAGAATTATTGTCATAAGTGAAGGCCTTAAGGTGATGGCAGGTTACATGTACCATAGGGCATTCCAAGTCTCTCCCCTCTCCCATATATATCACATAAGAAGTGCCAAGAAGACAAGTAAAATTGACTATTATGAATACCTCCCTAGTTAAAAGGGAGTCTTGATTTTTTTTTAACTATGTACAGCCTTCATAATGTATATATTCAAAAAATAAATTCGTGAAAAGAAGGCTCATGGCAAGAGGGTTCTCCTAGAAAGAGGGAGCAGCCAGTGAAGAAAATTGGACAAGTAGGGTTTGCTTCAGTGTAAGAGGGAGCCAGTTGGCTCATGTAAAAAGGAAAATATGGAGGGAAAGACCTTCCAACATGATAACAAGGAGAGACATTTCTAGGCATGATGCTCAAAGAAAAAAATTCTCTAGGAGAAGTTTTCCTCCAGGATGGGATCATACCATATAGCAGAAATAGTTCCAGTGATTGTGGATACAGCCAATCAGACCCACTATAGCACATATATGGTCATAGATCCAATGGAGGTGGAAGACACAGTATGAGTCCCAGAGGGAGCAGTTGAAGGATCCTAAAAGGAGAAGTTGTAGAGCTCCAAAGAGAGCAGTTGCATAGAGAGTGGAGGATCTACTCTCAGTACATGCAGATCCACTTCTAGAGGAGATAGTCCCATATTGGTTATTATTGGGATGATCCATTGTTCCTGTCAGAAGATTGAGTATTCTCCAAGGTATTGGAGGTGTGGCATATGCCAGGAAAGAAATTCCTCTGAAAGAGGAAGCACACAGTTGTGATCTTGTATAGATATGGCTTAATGGATTGCAGGTCCATGGCCACACCCATGATATCAAATTTGAATACTTTGAATGAGGAAAATTTAGACTCAAATTTGTTGAGCCCTACAATGTATAGACAACAAGTTGGGTCCCTAATGTACCTCGTGAACACCAGGACAAATGTATGTTTTATGAGTGCCTTGAGTCAGTTCATGAGTGAACCAAGGAAATTGCACTAGGTTTCTGAAAAACATGTGTTCAGGTACCTACATGGTACAATTGGGTATGGATGCAGATAGAAAATATTCTGACGAATCACTTGTCTGAAGGGAAGTTTATGTACTTCAAGGACAAATTGGGACTTGTGGAGATCGCTCCCTTGGTTGAGAGGGAGTGTTGATCTATATCATGATAGTAGAACTTAGATATGATGATTCAACATCATGCTAGTACAACTTAGATATCATACAGATGTCTTGAGTTGCATCATTCTAGTACAACTTAGATATGATGCAGTAGAATTATTCTAGTATAGCTTAGAGATGATGCATATGACTCACATCATGCCAGTACATCTTAGAGATGGTGCATTGACACCAAGCTAGTACAACTTAGAGATGATGTAGAGGAATTGATCTACATCATGCTAGTACATATTAGATATGATTCATTCGCATCATGATAGTCCATCTTAGAGATGATGTAGATGATACTCCACATCATGCTAGTAGAACTTAGATATGATTCATTCACATCATGCTAGTACATCTTAGAGATGATGCATATGCATGAGTTGCATTATGCTAGTAAAACGTAGATATGATGCAGTAAAATCATGCTAGTACAGCTTAGACATGATCCAGATGACTCGCATCATGCCCATTTTACTCAAATAGAGTGTGGCTCATATAGTCACATGAAACTTTGTTGAGTGTGTGACAACTACGAGACACATGTGTAATCATGAGACTATGGTGGAGACTATGTGGCTCTAAACAATAGTTGTATGCTACTGCTATGGTTGTGTACCACTAATAGAGACTATTTGTCTCTGGATAGTGGTTGTATGATACTACAATGGTTGTGTATCACTGACACAAACTGTGTGTCTCTCGATAAAAGTTGTATTATATAATGGTTGTTTACCACTGGCAGTGACTGTGTGTCATTTGACAGTATTTGTGTGTTACTGTAAGTGGTTGTGTACCATTGGACAGTAGTTGTGTACTAGTATGTATCAACACAGTTATGTTCTATTGGATGGGATTGTAGTAGTTGTGAGATACTAGATGATTGTCATGGAGATTACCATATCACTTGGAGTAGCTATGTGTTTCTTGATCGCAGAGACTGTGACAGATGATTCAAGATACTAATGAAATGGTAGTATTTGTGTGCTACTAGTTGATTGTAAATAATTCAGTGGACTACTAGATGAAGACATGAAAATATACCTCCCTAGCTAAGATAAAGTGTTGATGTTTGAGGTACCATCATGAGACATTCTCCCTGGAGGGTCTTGTATGGACTAGTAGGAGGGAATGTGGAATTCATCCTGATGTTCCTCATATGGTAAGATGAAGGAACCAATACATTGGTTTCATGAGGAATCCTATATATGTCAAATATGGTTCAATATGACTTAGTTTGATCAACCCCAAGGGACTGGCCACCCCTTGTAGGATGATTTATCTCAAGTATTATGGATACCAACTACATGATGTGTATAAACACATGTGAATGGCCCTAGTAAGCATATGGAATACCTTCTCCTAGATTGGGTTGCAAACCAATGGAATTAGGATACATTTATCACAAGGGTGTACTTGTGATAAATAGGCCCATGCGTAGTCCTTCCTTGATCATGAAAAGGAATAATATGGACACGAAGTGCTCAAATATGGAGACCCAAAGTGATCCTGATCTCAAAGAGAGTCAATTGGCTCAGAGGGAGAGCCACAGAGGGATTTTCCTCTCGGTTCAGGTGGGAGAGATACATCTCCCAAGACTAACAAATAGGTGTCATGAGTTTAGAGTGATGTTTGTATACTTCAGAGACAATATTTGGCATGATGAAGAATGTCTCCCTCGTTGAGAGGGAATGTTGACATTTGGACAACATTGAGAAGACATTCTCCCAGATCATATGGCAGGTTACTCCTAATGTTGCAGATGTTATGAATACCCCCCTAGTTAAGAGGGAGTGTTGAAATTGTAAATATGGTCGATATGCATAATGTGAAAAGTAAAAAGTGAAAAGTAAAAAGTAGTTTTGTGTGTGTGTGTGTGTGTGTGTGTGTGTGTGTGTGTGTAATAAGTAGTTATTTATTATCCAAGGGACACGTCCTTTCATGGATGGTCACCATATGTTCCATATATATGAAACACTCATCATTGTAATAACATCATTCATATATACAATATCATATCATTTAGAAAAATCAACACATTGAACCATGCACCTATATACATGTTCTCTGTGTTGTCCAAATCCATCATATTTATCCAAAAATATGTTCTCCTACTCTGTGCCAAATCTAATGCGCAGTAACCTTTTTCAATGAAACCATTTTTTGATCTTCTCCTTATGTGTACCCCACCAATGGGAAGGTGTAGCTTTCAAAGCAATATCTAATATTGGTAATCTTTGATTTTCTACTACTTTTGATTCAAACTTCATTAAAAATTCTTCTAAGTCATTTAGACCATAAAAAGTACGAGGCTCTCTTACCTTTGAACCAATACATATTAGCGCACATGTCATTCTGGCACATCTTCTGGTGGATAATTCATGTAGTCGTTGCTACCAGTTCTCCATTCCTATGTCATAATATAAGGCACAAGAATTAATACTCCTCCGACTCAACATTCCATTTTCAATCAGGTTGATGTAATCCTATTCGTGCACAGTAGTTTTGTACAACTGATTTACATCTTCTGTAATAAAATTATACGTCACATGTTCCACATACCTTCCTCCTTCTAATGGATCTAATGGTGAAATAACTCTGTATTCTCCAGATTCAAAGATCATATTTTTTGTCTTCAAATTGATAATAGTATGGTTATTAAAATCCCAATCCATACCCAACAATGTTGGATATGGTGAAGTATTATATACTATGTCAATGACCTCAAAGTATGCCATGGTTTACACACCATCTATATCTACTGGAATCCCTTTCAATATTCCAATTGGCACCACTCTATTTTGATTTTCTAACTTCAATTGGATAGGTGAATACCCCAATTTTGGTTCTCCCATAGCTTCACATGCCTTCTTTGGTAGAACGTTGACTTCAAACCCTAGCTCTAGTATAATATCCCCCATATTGAAATCTCCAATATTTGCATTCAACCTAAATTCCCTGCATTTTCTTCTCTTCTTACAGACCTGATTCAATGTCTTTACCCCTTCTTCCCTAGAGTTGCACTTTTCTAGCAGACTCTGTAGTACTTATAAATAATTTTGTCATTTAGTAATTTTACACATGACCCAAAAAAGTTTATTAAGTTACTTACTTGAACTGAAGGTTGTTCTTTGTTGGTCTGATCAAATAATGGAGGCATGTCATACACTCGTACCTCATCTACTGGCTTTGTTCCTGAAGTAGAAAGAATAGTTTCTTTCAGAATATCATGTCTAGCCTCTTTGAATGCCACTTTCTCTTTGCATGCATCAAATTTCCATTCAGGTTTTGTATTCTTCCTGACCCGCTGGTAATAATCATGATCATTCTCTGTTGCATCTTCTCCTATCTTTTCTCCACATCTAGTAACTATGTGGATCTTCTTTCCATCCTCTTCTTTGTTTTCTATATCAATCCATTGTACATTATTATTATTTTGGTTCCTCTTGTCCTTTATCTTCACCAAAAGTGTCGGATATTCTTCCCTCTCATGGTCTGTTGCATGATAATACTTACATGTTAGAGGTGGTTGTGGACAATCTCTTGCATAGTGTCCAAGTTTCTGGAAGTTTTGAAAAAATATAGGTCCTCAACCTCCTCCAAATCCTCTTCCTCCACGACCTCCTCCTGTATAGCCTCCTCTATTACCGTGGTTATATTCACGCGGTGTATTATACTGAGGTCCCTAATTGTATTGTGATTGCGCATTATTTTATTGTGGTGGAGTTGCACACTGTTGTGTGTTGTTATACTGTGGTGGTGCTCCAAACTATTGCACGTTATTGTATTGCGGTTGTGCTTGAAACTACTGTGTGTTATTATAATGTGCTTGTTTCACATTATCATACTATGGTTGTTGCACAGGTTGTGTTTTCATTAACTCATCCTACATCATATATGAATTTGATGTCCTCTCCTTCATTATATCCAAGGTTCTGCAATCCTTGTCTTCATGTCCAACTGACTTGCAAAATTTACAAAATGTACTCTTTGGCACTGTCTCATACTTCTGAATCATGGTACAATGATAGGGATCATTCCCATGTCTTTTTCATATCTCACACCATGTTCCTCCTAATGATAATGGATTTGGAATCCCTATTCTGATATACTACACAAAGGTTGGACACTCATTCTTATGACGACCTTCTGTTCTACAAAATGTGCATCAAACATCTTCCCTCTTTTCCTTTCCCTTATTTTGATTTAACTAAAATGTTAATTTATTTAGGTATGCTCTCATCTCTTCCACAAATGGATCTATATGCTTATATTGATTTTCCTCTAACTGCAATGCCGCTTGCAAGGCCTCAGCCTGACTCTGGAATTTCGGTTGCCTCAAAGGATATTTCAACTGTGGCAATAAAGAGTTAACAAACAAATGTCTATGTTGCATATCATTAATAGGAAACTCCATGTTGGATGTAAGGAATCCATTGTGACTTGGTGATTGATTTTCCTTGGGGAATTCTAGGTGAATCGTGCATTATTGTTGATAAAATTCTCCTTGGGTTTCCTTGGGGAAGTTTGGATCCCTCGGTGGAAGAATTGTAGGGAACAGGTTACCCTAGTGTGAGGCCTAGTGGTTCCTAGAGACTCCTAAGTATAGCTATATTTTCTGAGGTTAAATTTCTCTAAGACTTCCTAACTAGACATTATTGGAGCCCTATAAGGGAAGTGGTACAACTTATGGATTGTAGAGTAGTGAAAGGGTACACTTCCTTGGGTCATCTAGGGTTGAGGGGGAATGAGATACTATATATAGGAAATATTTTTGGAGTTGGTGCCTTGGATTAGCATGCAATTTGTGTGTTGTGACACCTTAGTGGGATTAATGAGAGTACCTTTTCTATGGTGGAGTTATAATCTTGGCTCAGGGGTGTTCTATTATTGAGAGTATAGGAACAACAATGCCTATGGTTGGGTGGAACATCTGAGGTCTACAACTATTTGGTGCTTCTATAAAAAGATAATTTTCATTTATATAGGATCTCCATTTCTATGTATAATGTGAATGTAATGTGTTTATTCTCCATTGTGTTTTAGTTCAATAAGACGCACATTACATTAATAATATTCTACATGAGTAATTTTGCATGTTTAGTGATAATTCATAGGTGATTGTATGTATTTTAGCCTACACATTTGTATTGTATGTAGAGCATGTATAACAATTTGGCACCAAAGCCCTATTGGGCATAAATTGATGATAATTTCCGAGACATTGTTTCGGTGGCAGTTCCTAGGTGAGGTCCTGGGTTTATGGTATCAAAGATTGAAATGGTAGTAGTGGGACTCAGCTTGGAGGATAAGTATGTTGCATTGTGGTATCAAAGCTTGAAATGATAGTAGCATGACTCATCTTGGAGATTGAGTACGTTGCATTATGGTATTAGATCTTGAAATGGTAGTAGCAGGACTCAACTTGCAGGTTGGGTACGTTACAATAATGTTCCAGGTAACAATTTTAGGATCTAATTAGAAAAATTGGACACATGGTAGGCCATACAAGTTCACTCTCTTGAAAGGGCCAAAAACAACAAGTTTTAGGAAAGTTAACATAACTTTCTTTTGCCACATCATAATTTGGTCAAACCTCTAGATTTGCAAAAAATACATATCAAGATACTGCATGCCTAAATTTCATACTTATAGTGGTTGAAAATATGGATTTACATCAAGTGCAAGGTTGGCCAACAAGAGATTCTCCAAAGTATGGTTTTAAAAGGTATTCGAACTTAAAATTAGCATAATTTTTTATTGGAATATCCAATTTAGGTGTTTCAAATCTATTAGAAAGATGAAACACATGAGAATATATTAAGAAAAATACCATAGTTAGTTGGGATCAATATTCCTGATATAGTAGGCCTATAACTTGAGGGTTTTGATTAAATATCAATTAAGAATCAATAACAATACCTACATCTAGTGGAGATGAAGATAAAAAATAAATCAATCTCGTGCAATGGTCATGGATGATAAAGGAAATTGATATGAGTCCTTTTGTGTCAGGTTATTGTTTTGAAGATGGAGATTTTAGGTGGTAGGGGAGCTTTCATGAAGATACTAGGTTATATGCCAAGTTGGAAGAATCTAAAAAATCTTCTCAATTAAATGGATTAAGGATACAAAATTGGAGGAGATGCATAAAATTCAATATGAATTAAAAGTCGCAAAAGAAGAGATCAGGATGAAATGTGATGATTTGTCTAAAATTCAATACCTTAATTAAGAACTCATTAAGGAGGTTAATAATTTAAGGAAAAGAAATATGAGAAAATTTAATAAGGTTGAAGAAATATGTAGATTATGAAACTGTGATAAAAAAATATACTTGATGAGGTCGAGAGATTGAAAAAAGAAAAGAAGCATTGTCAAATTCAAGAAAAAACAAGGATCTTGGATGAAGAGACTACCAAAAGTCTTGAAGAGAAAATTTGCAAGAATGTTGAAGAAGCACTAAATACAAAGAAAAGTAAAATTATAAATGCAATCTATATTTGAAGAAGGATGTTAGGATTTGATGGATGGAATCACATTGCAGTTGAAAACGAGAATGAAGACAAGTTTCATGTTAAGAACCAAATACTTGCATACAAAAACACCACAAAGATTCAGAGAACAATATAGAAGAACCACACTTTTATCATAATAAAACCCTTAATGTACTACAACACTTTACAATAGATATTATTATGGAGGGGATCCTCTCCTTTTCACTTTCCTCTTTGAGGGGGCATCCTCCTATTGAGTTACTGCTCCAAATACAATAATTCTCTACATATATCATTAGATTTCTTGAACCCCTTTATATGGTGCTAATAACCACCTAAGAACATTTTAGAGGAGTAACCTTCTAGAATCAGAACCTTCTAAGAAGTCTTCTTACATTTATTATATCTAACTACCATAGTGGGACTTATTTAGTACTATAGTAGACCTAGTCCACCTTACATTGACTGGTCTCTACCATTATTACTATGGGCCCTCTGGGCCCCCCACTACCTCTATAGCTACCTAACATTCCATCCCCCTTATGAAATCCTTGTCCTCAACGCTTGATGTACAACCATATACCAGGGTCCTATGGATAAGTGTGGACCATTGTGTTGAAGTGGACTAGATAATTAGGGTCCCATGGAGAAATGAAAGCCACCATGTTGAAGTAGTCTAACCACCATTGTAAACCAGGGTCCCATGTCCAAGTGCTCATGTGAACTCCACGTAGAAGATATTGGAACCCAATAACCAACTGAAAATGATGCTCCAAATATTAACACCTGTCATGTGGATCCAAATAAGAAGATCCATCCACATAGTGGGAAAGGGTCGTAGTTGAATCTGGAAGGAATAATACCACTATAGAATATGCAAGATGGACACCGGTAATCATAAATGGCTCCTGATTGTTTACAATGATGTTCTCTATAGAAGGTGGAGTTGAGTCATCAAATAAAATATGAAAGTGGTTTTCATCCCAAAAATGACAATTATACATATACCAATCATCACAATCGGCCTCAAAATCATACCAAGCATACACTTCTTGATTATATCCATCCATGATATCTTCTATAAGATATCTCTCATGCATGCTAGCCAAGGTCCTTTGAATATTGTGATAATTGTCCCTAATATTTTGTAGACCCTCTTGCAAATGGTGCTCAAGGGCTTCAAACTTTTGTAGAATGCCCATGAGGATTTGAGAGACAATATCCATTGGAGACACAACATATAATATACCAAAATAAATATTTTAAAATGATTTATCCAATGGCACTGATCTTATATCAATTTGAGCACCCTATGAAAAGTTATGAACTCCAGAGCTCCAACTTGGGTGATTTTTTTTTGAAAGAGGTTATTTTTGAAAGAGGAACTCAGATGTGTAATATTTTTTGGAAAATTCGTCCCCATCTTCTACAGAAATCAAAAACATTGTGCGGTCTTCCGCGGAAAAACCCTGAAAATAGCATATTTTAAAATGTCAATAACTTTACTTCCTAGACTCCTTTTCGAACAAATGTTTTTATTAATTGGGTTTTTTCTTAGAGAAAATCAGAATGCAACCCGTTGTTGCAAATTTTATACAAAAATATACATAAATTGTTTGGAATTTCGTGTTCATCTTTTTCTTCTCCAAAACAATCTGCAAAAAAAATAAAAATCCCACACTTCTTACCAAGGAAAGTGCTCTGATACCACTTGTTAAGAACCAAATACTTTCATACAGAAACACCAAAAATATTCATAGAATGATATAGAAGAACCACACTTTTATTATAATAAATCCCTTGAGGTAGGGAAACACCATACAATAGATCCTAGTATGGAAGGGATCATCTCTTGTTCACTTGCCTCTTCGAAGGGGAATTCTCCTATTGAGATACCTCTCCCAATACAATACTTCTCTTCATATCTCATTACAATTCTTGAACCCTTTTACATAGTGCTATTAACCACCTAAGAATATTCTAGAGGAGGAACCTTCTAGAAGCAGAACCTTTTAAGAAGTCTTCATTGTATCTAACTACCATAGTGGGCCTAATTTAATACTATAGTGGACCTTGTCCACCTTATATTGAATGGCCTCTACTATTATCACTAAGGGCCCTCTGGGCCCCCCACTACCTCTCTATCTACCTAATATTTCAAGAATGTCACTAAAAAATACTTGAAGTTGATCACCAACTTGAAAATGTCATAGTCAAATATGATGGAATTATCTCAAAAGTATATAGTGTTGAAGACCAGGCATAGAGAATAAATGATTCCATTGTCCTGGAAATGAACAGGGATGAATTGGGTGTGTATGATGAAGGAAAACCATATGAACATCCTCATTACCATGAAAGTTTTCAAGAAAGTCAATAAGATCGAAATCAACATTACCAATGAAGAAGATGGAATAATCAACAATATTCATGAAATGAGGCATCACAAAACCATTATTCAAAAATATGTTATCAAATACCAACAACTACAACAAAATGGAGAAGCCACAACAACAACACATGAAATCAAATGAAAGAAAATTATGCAACAACCAACTATCAAAACTTAAGACCAATGATAATTAAATTTAGATGGATGGATCATCACCAATGGTAGCAAGAGAGAAAGAGTATAAGAAAATCCTATTACTTGGTTTCATCACATGTAAAACCATTACCTACAAAGCCTTGAGGACAAAGATTTTTGAAGGAGGGTACTATGATATGACCATAAGGGGGGTTTATATAGGGGTTAAATGTATATTCAATAGTGGTCAGCCTAATAAAAGGGCCACATGTGCAATGTGTAAACAGGTATATACAAATATCATATAGTCATTATTGAAAGGGGAATATGTGATTTGGATATATGAACATATTGGTGTATTTGGAGGAGATTCTCTTATTCGTTAAGGAGGTATTATGTAACTCATCTCTCTTATCTATTTTGGAGTTGTAGTGCATTCTCACATATTAACTACTTTGTGTGTTCTTTGGTTTATTATGTTACTTTAAGGGTTTGGTACATAAAAATCGTGCTACCCAAGAGTGTTGAGACAGACACCATAGTTGGGATCCCTTACATGTATCTTAGAATGGAAACTTTTTGTGTCTAGCATTACCATTTCTAAGGATCCATTTCCTCCTAAGCACAAACATGACAATGATGTGTGGAACCCCATTATCACTAATCATGACTCGATGGTTGAATGATGAGGTTGTCCCAAGGACAAAGATAACCCACTTCTTAATATGATATGTGTTCATGTTGTTGTATGATGGTTATAATGTCAACTACACATACCAATTGAACTCATTTTAATTTTAATGTACTTAAGATTTAATTTAATGTATTATTATATTAGCTCCATGTATTTGTTTTGTCTTAACTATTATTTTCTATACAATGCCATGTACATATTTTGATCAATATACTAATTAAATAAAATTTATAAAAAAAATCAAACAAAACTAAAGGATAGATATGAAAAATGATGAAGAGAATGTGAATTGAATAGTTCACAAGGATGCTCTAATAAGCCTAATACCTAATAAGTATATCTAGAAAATAACTTAAGGCCTAGTAAGGTTAGGGATGGACTGCTAAACATAAGTAGATAGAAATTAACATAAATCCTACTAAGGCTAGGGATGGATTACTAAAGAGGTTGATGATAAAGGTGGACCRTTTGAGTGTTCATGCTTTTATAGAGATTTTGAACCATGGGGGAAATTTTGTATTTGGTAATCTAACCTAGAGACATGATTTTGAGGTCAAGTTYCCACTAGTCTCCACAATGTTCTTCTCACAAGGCGACACCTATTTTTGTAATAGGAGTGTGCAATGAGAATGCTCGCATGATGCCAAGTAACTCCTAGGAAAGTGATGTACATAGTAGGTTATGGAGAAAKATTGTTCTTMATCGAATAGACAATATTGTCTAGAGCCTTCCATTACACAATTAAACCCCCAAACCTCAATCTATTTCCACTTCTAGCACTTGTTTGTAGAGTGTACAAATTTTTAGGTTTAAGGGAAGTTTCTAATGGTGAAGTGTCCTCATAATGATAATTGAATTTCCAATTATTGTGATACTATGAAATCCTTTTCATGTGAGGATGAATAATCCTTGTGACATGGTGAGTGCCTTGCTTTATTTTTGTAAGCTATCTATAACTTGTATCATATTAACAAAATAGGAAAGTACAACTATCGTGTTGTTGGTCTTTCACTTGGGAAACTAGAATAGAAGCAATATGTTTGTTTCTTAAAGCTAATAGTCTTAGTATTACCAAAAAATAACCAATCATTATTTACAAAGTTACAAAAATTCAATTTTCGTTTCTCAAGGATTTGGTATATAACTTGGTGTTTGACTGTCTTATCATAGCTTATATGATAAAAACAAAATACTAGTAAACTATGCATTCAAATATTTAGAAAGTGGAGAACTCACAGTTTCTATAGGAACCTATTGATTATCTTCACACTGCTTGTTGAGGTCCAGACCCACTACTCTTTCTGCCAGGAGAGTGATTTTTTTGTCAATTTTCCTTGTTTTAGTTGGAGGTATTCCATTTGAAGAAGAATTTTGTTGTAATTTGTTTTCCTCTCATTCATCACCTTCCCCAAGATAGTCTTCATATGCTAATAAAGGTCAATTGTGTGGTAGTACTTCATCTCTCTAGAGCATAAGGAATCCATGGAATAAGCTTGGCATCAATTTCCATATTCGAGGCCAGGAATCGGTCTAGTCGAGCATTGGCCTCAGTGAGCTCCAACTCTGTTCTAATTTATGGAGGTCTATGAATCCTAAATTCCTATGCAACTACTATTGCCTCCTATTGAGGCCATGGCATGGGGATTATTTTTCTTTGTTTTCTTCCTCTCCGACACGAACCACCCCTGGCCATTAGAGCATGCTAGAGGAGTGTATAATCATGATGAGAATTGGTGCTCTCCCAAGGCTTTGAGGGGTACCCAAGAAATCGAAGAAGCAACAAGGAAGTTGAGGAGGTCATCAGGAGGGTTGCAGGGTTCTATAGAATAACATGGAGTCTTCCCTTATAGATTTTTTCCCCTGATTCAAGGTGATTAGTAATATTGTGTGCCTCCTTCATGCTCCCTACTCTAATCCTCATTGTCTTGTACATACTCCGGATTTTCCTAGTTTCAAATGCCCAAGAGTTATAAACCCAAAACTGCTTTGCCTCTTACATTTGAATGTTAGTACGAGTATGTGAGTTTGGATAGAGGGCTAGGTGAGGTGGCATTAAACCTCCCTCGGACATGGTATTGTTCACTCTACAAGATATCATAACCATTCCAACTTCCTGAGTGTGGTTGGAGTGAATCCTCCATGTTCTATCATGTAACCTACCCACCCCTTAAGTTCTCTTAAATGGGTGGAGTATCAAAAATTTTCTTTTCCTCATCCATCTTGAATCTTCTTTCCAAGGGCAACATTTTCTTCTTCTCATCAAGTGCTTTCCAACGATATCAAAATTTCCTCGATCATGGACTCTGGGTCAAAAGTTATGTCCCTTTAACAATTTTTCTGAGAATGAAAATCGTGTACATTGCCACGTGGTAGGTAACATGACATCACACGAGGTGGTTATGTGTCATCATGTGTGGAAAGTATGCGGCGTGGCAGGGTTATGTGCCACTAGGCTGGGGTGTAGCACCTTCCACCCCTATAATCTTATCAAATTAATTGATTATTACATCAAAATCCCACACCTTAGGATTTTATTTATTTAATCTACATTATCAATGATTAATCCTCATTAGTTTAATACTCCATGTAATAATATTCTTGGATAATCTATTTCACCTTTCCAGTAAATACTGATAACATACTTTCCTCTTTTTCCTTTAGGGTCCCAACATCCTGATAGGGTTTATCAATTATATTTTATTTAATTGGACCCTCGAGTGTATTACTTGCCAAACATGCCCATTTTACCATTTCCCCAAAATCCGATATTCCGGTGGGAAATTAATAATAGTATTTTATTAATATAATTCTCCAGGGTGTAGTACTTTCCATCATGTGTATTAATTTCCACATGCTCATTTCCTTCTCCAACTCTCGGTGCTCGATACTCCAGTGAGGTTTAATATTATTAAACTCTATTGAGAGAAAGAAAAATAATTCTTGGGCATTGAAAATAATAAAAATAAATATACTCACATAATTTTCTTCTGGGTTACAGAAATTAACCTCTTTGTAGTCCAAAATCTTATGACTAGTTAATTTATCAAAATTAATACTTTTCCTAGAAAAATAAATTCTGAGTCAAGCATGTGCACATAATAGAAATTAATGGTTTATAATGTAAGGCTTCCTCATATTAATATTCAAAATTATTAAAAAAATAAATGATAATTTTGAATAATTACCAAGAGTTACCAGCTTCCTTTCACCATTTAAATTTTTGCTCAGAAAACCATAATAAAATACATAACACATATATTTATTTATTTGAGCTTCTTTCTAGAAAATTAAATCTATTGGGATTAAAACTTCCCACATTAAAAAATAGGTTTTACCAAGACTTACCTCCCACCTAAAATCATGCAAGTCTTTACTACTATTTAGGAAAAAGCCAGCATTTCAGGTCTTTTCCTTTGGACATGGATTTAACATGTAAAAATTATATTCTTACCATGTCTTAATGGGGCAAAAATTAAATTTGAAACACACAATTATTGATTTTCATTTTATTCTACACATTCCTCATGTTAAATACTTTATCCTCTCAACTGAATATGTTATGCTTATGAGACCAAATTTATGGTCACTCTTTCATTCCAGCACTCCCCCTTGTCAAGCTAATCTTATTGGATGGATGTTAAGGGATTTTACCCATATTTCCACAAATTATTTATCATTCAACTAAGTCTTACAAGAAGGTATTAAGGCTTGACCATTAACCAAGGACGGGTCACCTCCCATAACTGATCTTCAACTTCAGTATTATAGGGAGCAACATTCATTTGATAGAGATTATACATCTTTATTTTCAGATTCTCCATGAAGACTTTGATAGCTTAGTATTCACTACTAACATATGAAATGTATTCATACAATATTTAAAAACAAAGATAGTGAGAGGGAAAACAACAAAAATATATTTTTCATAGCTCTCTTCATATTTTATAATCAGTCGAGCACATACAATAATATTTTCCCTACTTAAAAAGAATATCAAATTATTCATATAAACAAAGCATAAATTCCATAGCATCAAGGAACTTATCATGGCATATACAAAACATTGAAATTACTTATCTAAGAATTTATAATAGATTGGAAACAACAAATGGATGAGTGAACCAGATTATTTTTCGGCACAAAATGAGAACGAAGATATAATAAATAAATGCACAGAGATATCTCGGATATCCAGCAACATAACATAAACATATCATAGATGAAACCATAAACACAGAGATAAAGTAATACAATTTCTATTAATGAGTGAAAATGTACAAAGGCTGTAAAAATACAGAGTGAAAGACTCGCTAGAATGGTGGCAGCTTATCTCTGAGAAGAGATGTGACGGCTACTTGCATTCGCAAGAAGATGGTTACAATGAGTCTCTAAAGGAATTTTTACAATAAACACGAAGTTCAATAACCCTAGAAATCCAAAAACCTAACCCTAGGAGATGAAGCGCCAAAAGTCATGTGGGCCCTGTTTGGGTAAGTCGATACATTAACTTCTCGGGGTCGTAACTTTTGCATACGATCTCCATTTTAGGTGCACGATAGCCCGTTGGAAAGGAATCATGGAGGAGATTCCTTTCAGGGGCTCAATCATTCCTTAAGATATTATTGAGAAGCTCGATCTCGAAAAACCTTCATTTAGGCCCTCAAAATGGCCCCAGAAGTTAAAACTGCTAAAAATAGTAAATTGCCAAAATTGTCAGAAAACTATTTTGAGCGAGTTGGAAAAGGTGGGTGGCCACCAATATCCACCTGGATCAATCCTCCCTCCTTAGGAAAAAATGGTCTCCATTGCATTGATTTCCCGGGGGAGAGGGGGAAGCTTTTGCTGAATCTGAATCTTGGTGAGTTGCTTGCCTTGCTGGAGACGTTGTGTTGCTTGGTTTGTGGAAGGTTGTCACAAACTTGTTTCTCGGGGTTGAATATGTTCAATCGGTCAAGATACATCAGATTTTTGTGTGCATATGGAATATTTGTTCTTTGTTGCAGTCTTTTTGACCCTCTTTTGTTGGATAGAAGGTGCTTGGGTCGAGGTTGTAGTGGTTGCAGTATCCTCATGTTCACCTTTTGAACAAATTGTGAAGAAGCTGAATTTTGTAGTGTGAGATACTACCTTGCGGCACTATTTAGGTGGGACAACAGTTGGAACTACTTCTGGTATTCTGTACATATGACCCCCCAAGGTAACAATGACACTACGGGGTCGAGACTCATAAACATCATGGCAATTCCACATATATGGTTGGCCCAAGAGAAAATCATAGACATATAATGGGGAAACATCACATAATACCTCATCATTGAAGGGTTGGATGTTGTATGACATTCGACACTACCGGTTGACACAAATATCTCATCCTTGGCAAAGCCACCCTATGTTGTATGGTTGCGGGTGTGGTGTTGTCGAAAATCCCAACTGTTTTACGACCTCTGTTGAAGATGAGTTTCTTCTAGATTCTGTTATCACCAATAAAATGTAGCGGGGTCCCATTCACCCACATATGTGAATGAAAAAGGCGCTCCCCCTCTTCAGGATCTGTTGGCTCTTCTGGTTGAATTGTTGCAGTCACGACAATAGTAGTGGGTTCTTCTTCGATGATCTTTCTTTTACCTTTATTTTCATAATCAAATTATGAATCAAGGTTTGGCTCCTTGTATTTGATCTCGGCAACCAATGACTATTTTGAGAAGAATTCATCGGTGTTGTGTTAGGGGATTTTCTAGAAATCGCACCATTTTTCGGTGTCCTTCTTTGTCTTCCCGTGACCCTTCTTTTTTTGTGGCTTGGACTGGTTTTCAAGAGACTGTTTATTAGGTTCGTATTTATCATAATTTGGTTGTTGCATATTTGCAGACCCAAACTCCCATTTGTTCTGGTGCTTAAATTTCTGCTCAATTTTAAAATCATATCGATAAGCAGCACCGAGTTATGAGATGTCCAGAAAATCCATTTCAGTTTGGATGTATCTGTGTACATCCCCACAGTATTTTAGAACCAAATGTCATTCAGATTCTTTGATACCCATCTTCATGCATAAGGTATGCATGGTATTGGCGAACTCCAGAACTGCTTGGCCCCGCTCTTGTCGTATTTTGGTCCATCTCATATACTGGTCCTCATAGTTTCCAACAGGGTAATATTGTTCCTTTATCGCATCCACACAAAAATCCCAAGTGGGATCAACCCCATATATTCCAAACTCCTCTAGGGAACTTTTGTCCCAGTAAATTTCCCACCAATGTTTGACATTGGGGAGAGCTTTAAGGACTGCGAAGGTGATCTTTTCCCTGTCATAAAAATTAAGAACAGAGAAATAACCTTCTAATAGATTTAACCATTTGTCTAGGGCATCTGCATCTATCTGACCCTCAAATCCGAGAATATCAAAATTAACATGCACCTTGAGAGCAAAGGTGCTTCCAAAGTGGTTGTTTGATGAATATGCTCTTGTTTCTATTGGCAGGAGTTGAAGGATGTGGGAAAAAATATCTGTCATTTCATTCCTCTGTCGCATGAGAGCTTGCTCAAGCAACAGATTGATAGGATCTTCTGCTCCATCATTTTTCTTTTCTTCCACCATGGAGGGTTTCTTGGGTGTGTGAGAGAAATTGTCTTCAAGAGATACAAGATCGAGACCCAAATTTTTATACTCGGATATCATCGGGGACATGCACTACAAAAACGGTCAAGAGCATCTTGCTCTGATACCACTGATCTGGATTATTTTTCGGCACGAAATGAGAGCGAAGATATAATAAAGAAATGCACAAAGATATCTCGGATATCCAACAATATAACATAAACTTATCAGAGATGTCACCATAAACACAGAGATACAGTAATAAAATTTCTATTAATGAGATAAAATGTACAAAGACTGTAAAAATACAGAGTGAAAGACTTGTTATAATGGTGGCATCTTATCTTTGAGAAGAGATGTGACGGCTACTCGCATTCGCAAGAAGATGGTTAAAATCGGGCTCTGAAAACCTTTTTAAAATAAATAGGAATGTCAATAGCACTAGACATCCAAAAACCTAACCTTAGAAGATGAAGCACCAAAAGTCATGTGGGCCCCATTTGGGTAAGTCAGTACATCAACTTCCCGGGGTCGTAACTTTTGCATACGATCTTCGTTTTAGGCACACGATTAGCCTGTTGGAAAGGTATCATCGAGATGATTCATTTTGGGGGATCAATTATTCCTTCAAATATCAATGAGAAGCTCGATCCCTAAAAACCTTCGTTTAGGCCCTCAAAATGGCCCTAGAAGTTAAAACTGCTAAAAATAGTAAATTGCCAAAATTGCGAGAAAATTGTTTTAAGTGAGCTGGAAAAGGTGGGTAGCCGCCGATATCCACCTGGATCAATCCTCCCTCCTTAGGAAGCAATGGTCTCCATTGCGTTGAGTTCTTGTGGGAGAGGGGGAAGCTTTTGTTGAATCTGAATCTTGGTGAGTTGCTTGCCTTATTGGAGACGTCATGTTGCTTTCTTTGTGGAAGGTTGTCACAAACCTATTGCTAGTAGGGTTGAATCTATTCAATCGATCAGGCTACATGAGATGTTTATGTGTAGATAGAATATTTGCGCTTTGCCACAGTATTTTTGACCTTCTTATGTTGGATAGAAGGTGCTTGGACCGAGGCTATAGTGGTTGTAGTATCCTCCTGTTCACTTTTTGAAAACATTGTGAAGACGATGAATTTTGTAGTGTGAGAAACTACTTTGCAAAATTTTTCAGGTGGGACAATAGTTGGAACTACCTCTGGTATTCTGTAGAGATGACCCCCCAAAGTAACAATGACACTATGGGGTCGAGACTCATAAACAACATGGCACTTCCACATATATTGGCTGAACCAAGAGAACATCAGAGACATATAGTGGGGAAACATCACCTAATAACTCATCCTTGAAGGGTTGGATGTCATATTACAATCAACACTGTTGGTTGGCACGAAGATCTCGTCCTTAACGAAGCCACCTGATGTTGTATGGTTGCGGGTGTGGTGTTTTCGAAAGTCCCTATTGTTTGACGACCTCTATTGAGATGAGGTTATTCTGGCTTCTGGTATCAACAATAAAATGAAGCAGGGTCCCCTTCACCCACATATGTGAATGAAAAAGGCACTCCCCCTCTTCAGGATCTGTTGGTTCTTCTGGTTGAATTGTTGCGGTCATGAAAATAGTAGTGGGATCAGCGTCAATGATCTGTCTTTTACCCATATTTTAAGAATCAGATTCTGAATTAGGGTTCATCTCCTTGTCTTTGATCTTGGACACCAATGGTTGTTTTGAGTGGCATTCCTCGGTGTTGTGCCAGGGGATTTTGTGGAATCACACCATTTTCCGGTGACCTTCTTTGTCTTCTTGTTACCCTTATTTTCCTGTGGCCTAGACTAGTTTTCGGGAGACTGTTTATTAGGGCCATATTTATCATACTTTGGTTGTTGCATATTTGCAGATCCAAACTCCCATTTGTTCTACTGCTTAAATTTCTGCTCGATTTTAACAACATATCGATAATCAACACCGAGTTATGAGATGTCTAGAAAATCCATTTCAGTTTGGATGTATCTATATAGAGCCCCACGGTATTTCAGAACCAAATGTAGTTTGGAGTCTTTGATACCCATCTTGGTGTGTAAGGTATGGAAGGTATTGGTGAAATCTGAAACTATTTGGCCCCTCTCTTCCCACAGTGTGGTCCATCTCATGTATTGGTCCTCATAGTTTCCAACAGGGTAATATTGTTCATGTACCGCATCCACAAAAAAATCCCAAGTGGGCTCGGCCCCATATATTCCAGACTCCTCTGTGGAACTTTTCTCCTAGTAATTTTCCCACCATTGTTTGACATGGAGGAGATATTTAAGGAGTGTGAAGGTTATATTTTCCCTATCAGAAAAATTATGAACATAGAAATAACCTTCTAACAAATTTAACCATTTGTCTAGGGCATCCCCATCTATCTGACCTTCAAATACGGGAATATCAAAATTAACCTATACCTTGAAAGGAGAGGTGCTTCCAAAGTTGTTCTTTGATGAATATGTGCATGTTTCTATCGGCAGGCATTGAAGGATGTGGAAAAAATTCTCCATCATTTCGTTCCTCTGTCGCATGTGAGCTTGCTCAAGCAATAAATTAATAGGATCATCTGCTCTGCAATTTTTTTTTTATTCCACCATGGAGGGTTTCTTGGGCATGCGAGAGAGATTGTATTCAAGAGAGACAAGCTAAAAAACCAAGTTTCTATACTCGGACCTCGTCGGAGACATGGACTGAAAAAACGATCAAGAGCAGCCTGGTCTGATACCACTGATTCAGAGTATTTTTCGGCACGAAATGAGAGCAAAGATATAATAAATAAATGCACAGAGATATCTTGGATATCCAAAAATATAACATAAACATATCAGAGATGAAACCATAAACACATAGATACAGTAATACAATTTCTATTAATGAGAGAAAATGTACAAAGACTGTAAAAATATAGATTGAAAGACTCGCTAGAATGGTGGAAGCTTATCTCTAAGAAGAGATGTGAAAGCTACTCGCATTCGCAAGAAGATTGTTACAATGAGGATCTGAAGGCCTTTTTACAATAAACAGGAATGTCAAGAACCATAGACATCCAAAAACCTAAGCCTAGGAGATGAAGTGCCAACAGTCATGTGGGCCCCGTTTGGGTAAGTTAGTACATCAACTTCCTGGGGTCATAACTTTTGCATACGATCTTCATTTTAGGTGCACGATAGCCCGTTGGGTATCAATTATGCCTTCATATATCATTGAGAATCTTGATCCTGAAAAACCTTCATTTAGGCCCTCAAAATGGCCCCGAAAGTGAAAGATGCTAAAAATAGTAAATTGCCAGAAAACGGTTTTGAGTGAGTTGGAAAAGGTGGGTGGCCACTGATATCCATGTGGATCAATCCTCCCTCCATGGGAATAAATGATATTCATTGTGTTGAGTTCCCGAGGGAGAGGAGGAAGCTTTTGTTGAATCTAAATCTTGGTGAGTTTCTTGCCTTGCTGGAGACATCGCATTGCTTGGTTTGTTGGCGAGGTTGAATCTATTCAACTGGTCAGGCTACATGAAATGTTTGTTTGCAGATGAATAATTTTCTCCTTGTTTTAGTCTTTTCGACCTACTTCTGTTGGATAGAAGGTGCTTTGGCCGAGGCTATAGTGGTTATAGTATCCTCATGTTTACATTTTGAACAAATTTTAAAGAAGCTGAATTTGTTGTGTGAGATGCAACCTTGCAGAACTGTTTAAGTGGGACAGTATTTGGAACTACCTCTGTTATTCTATAGATATGAACCCCCAAAGTAACATTGACACTACGGGGTCAAGACTCATAAACAACATGGCACTTCCACATATATGGTTGGCCCAAGAAAACATCACATACATCTAGTGGGGAAACATCACATAATACCTCATCCTTGAAGGGTTGGATGTCGTATGACAATCGACATTGTTGTTTGACACGGAGATCTCGTCCTTGGTGAAGCCACCCGATGTTGTATGGTTGTGGGTGTGGTGTTGTTGACAATCCAAACCGTTTGACGACCTCTGTTGAGATGAGGTTTTTCTTGCTTCTTATATCATCAATAAAATGCAGCGGGGTCCCCTTCACCCACATATGTGAATGAAAAAGGTGCTCCCCCTCATTAGGATCTATTGGTTCTTCTGGTTGAATTGGTGTGGTCACGAAAATAGTAGTAACGTCTGCGTCAATGATCTGTCTTTTATCCATATTTTCATAATTAGATTTGGAATCAGGGTTCGGCTTCTTGTCTTTGATCTTGGCCACCGATGACTATTTTTAGTGGCTTTCCTTGGTGTTGTGCCAGGGGGTTTGTGGAAATCACACTATTTTTCGGTGTCCTTCTTTGTCTTCATGTGACCCTTCTTTTCCTGCGGCTTGGACTGGTTTTCGGGACATGATTTATTAGGGTCTTCTTTATCATACTTTGGTTGTTGCAAATTTGCAGACCCAAACTCCTATTTGTTCGTATGCTTAAATTTATTCTCGATTTTAACAGCATATCGATAAGCAGTACCGAGTGATGAGATGTCCAAAAAATCCATTTCAGTTTGGATGTATCTATGTAGATTCCTACGGTATTTCAGAACCAAATGTCGTTCAGGGTCATTGATGCCCAACTTGGTGCGCAAGGTATGGAAGGTATTGGTGAACTACGGAACTTCTTGGCCCTCCTCTTGTCGCAGTGTGGTCCATCTCATGTACTGGTCCTCATAGTTTCCAACAGGGTAATACAGTTCCTTTACCACATCCACACAAAAAATCTCAAGTGGGATCGACCCCATATATTCCAGACTCCTCTGTGGAAATTTTATCCCAGTAACTTTCCCATCAATGTTTGACATGGGGGAGACCTTTAAGGAGTGCGAAGGTGATATTTTCCCTGTCAGAAAAATTATGAACAGAGAAATAACCTTCTAACAGATTTAACCATTTGTCTAGGTCATCCACATCTATCTGACCTTCAAATACGGGAATATCAAAATTAACCTATACCTTGAAAGGAGAGGTGCTTCCAAAGTGGTTGTTTGATGAATATGCGCCTGTTGCTATCGGCAGACGTTGAAGGATGTGGGAAAAATTCTCCATCTTTTCATCCCTCTGTCGCGTGAGAGCTTGTTCAAGCAAGAGATTGATAGGATCATCTACTCCATCGTTTTTATTTTCTTTCGCCATGGAAGGTTTCTTGGGCGTGCGAGAGTGATTGTCTTCAAGAGAGACAATCTTGATACCCAACTTTTTGTACTCGGACCTCGTCGGGGACATGCACTGAAAAATGATCAAGAGAAACCTACTCTAATACCACTGATTCAGATTATTTTTCGGCACGAAATGAGAGTGAAGATATAATAAATAAATGCATAGAGATATCTCAGATATCCAACAATATAACAGAAATGTATCAGAGATGAAACAATAAATGCAGAGATACAGTAATACAATTTCTATTAATGAGAGAAAATGTACAAAGACTATAAAAATACAGAGTGAAAGACTCACTAGAATGGTGGCAACTTATCTCTGAGAAGAGATGCGATGGCTACTCGCATTCGCAAGAATATGGTGACAATGAGACTCTGAAGGAATATTTACAATAAACAGGAATGTCAAGAACCCTAGACATCCAAAAACCTAACCCTAGGAGATGAAGCACCAAAATTCATGTGGGCCCCGTTTGGGTAAGTCAATACATCAACTTCTCGGGGTCGTAACTTTTGCATGCGATCTTTGTTTTAGGCACACGATATCTCGTTGGAAAGGTATCATTGAGGATATTGATTTGGGGGGCTCAATCATGCATTCAGCTATCATTGAGAAGATATATCCTGAAAAAACCTTCATTTAGGCCCTCAAAATGGCCCCGGAAGTTAAAACTGCTAAAAATAGTAAATTGCAAAATTTCCAGAAAATAGTTTTGAGTGAGTTGGAAAAGGTGGGTGGCCACCGATATCCACCTGGATAAATCCTCCCTCCTTAGGAATAAATGGTATCCATTGTGTTGAGTTCCCGGGGGAGATGGGGAAGCTTTTGTTGAATCTGAATCTTGGTCAGTTGCTTGCCTTTCCGGAGACGTCGTGTAGCTTGGTTTGTGGAAGGATGTCACGAACATGTTGTTGGAGGGGTTGAATTTGTTCAACTAGTCAGGCTACATGAGATGTTTGTGTGCAGAAGAAATATTTTCACTTTGCTGCAGTCTTTTCGACCCACTTTTTTTGGATAGAAGGTGCTTTGGTCAAGCCTGTAGTGGTTGCAGTATCCTCTTGTTCATATTTTGAACAAATTGTGAAGAAGTTGAATTTTGTAGTGTAAGATAATACCTTGCGGCACTGTTTAGGTGGGACTCTAGTTGGAACTACCTCTGGTATTCTGTAGAGATGACCCCCCCAAGCAATAATGACACTGCAAGGTTGAGACTCATAAAAAACATGGCGCTTCAACATATATGGCTGCCCCAAGAGAACATCACATACATCTAGTGGGTAAACATCACATAATACTTCATCCTTGAAGGGTTGGATGTCGTATGCCAATCGACACTATTGGATGACATGGAGATCTCGTCCTTGGTGAAGCCACCCAATGTTGTATGGATGCGGGTTTGGTGTTGTCAACAATACCAACTGTTTGATGACCTCTGTTGAGATGAGGTTCTTTTGGCTTTTGCTATCAACAATAAAATGCAGCGGGGTCCCCTTCACCCACATCTGTGAATGAAAAAGACACTCCCCCTATTTAGGATCTTTTGGTTCTTCTGGTTGAATTGTTGTGGTCGCAACAATAGTAGTGGGGTCTGCGTCGATGAGTTGTATTTTACTCGTATTTTTATATTCAGGTTCTGAATCAGGGTTCGACTCCTTGTCTTTGATCTCGACCACCAATGACTATTTTGAGTGGCATTCCTCGGTATTGTGCCGGGGGATTTTGTGGAAATGACACCATTTTCCGGTGTCCTTCTTTGTCTTCCCATGACCCTTCTTTTCCTATGGCTTGGACTAGTTTTCGAGAGACTGTTTATTAGGGTCATCTTTATCATACTTTGGTTTTCTTAGATTTGCAAACCCAAACTCCTATTTGTTCTAGTGCTTAAATTTCTACTCGATTTTAACAACATATCGATAAGCAACATCGAGTGATGAGATGTCCATAAAATCCATTTCAGTTTGGATGTATCTATGTAGAGCCCCATGGTATTTCAGAACCAAATGTCGTTCAGATTCTTTGATACCCATCTTGGTGCAGAAGGTATGGAAGGTATTGGTGAACTATGGAACTTCTTGGCCCCTCTATTGGCGCACTGTGGTCCATCTTATGTACTGGTCTTCATAGTTTCCAACAGGATAATAATGTTCCTTTATCGCATCCTCAAAAACATCCCAAGTGGGCTCAACCCCATATATTCCTGACTCCTCTATGGACATTTTCTCTGAGTACATTTCCCACCAATGTTTGACATGGGGGAGATCTTTAAGGAGTTAGAAGGTGATATTTTCCCTGTCGAAAAAATTATGAACAGAGAAATAACCTTCTAACAGATTTAACCATTTGTCTAGGGCATTCACATCTATTTGACCTTCAAATATGGGAATATCAAAATTAACCTGTAGCTTGAAAGGAGAGGTTCTTCGAAAGTGGTGTTTTGATGAAGATGTGCATGTTTCTATCGGTAGGCGTGGGAAAAAATCTCCATCATTTTGTCCCTTTGTCGCGTGAGAGCTTGCTCAAGCAATAGATTGATAGGATAGTCTGCTCCATCGTTTTTCTTTTCTTCCACCATGGAGGGTTTCTTGGGTGTGTGAGAGTGATTGTATTCAAGAGAGACAATATTGAGACCCAACTTTTTATACTTGGACCTCGTCGGGGACATGCACTAAAAAAATGATCAAGAGCAACCTGCTCTGATAACACTGATCCAGATTATTTTTCGACATGAAATGAGAGCGATGATATAATAAAGAAATGAACAGATATATCTCGTATATGCAACAATATAACATAAACGTATCATAGATGCAACCATAAAAACAGAGATACAGTAATAAAATTTCTATTAATGAGAGAAAATGTACAAAGACTGTAAAAATACAGAGTGAAAGACTCGCTAGAATGGTGGCAGCTTATCTCTAAGAGATGTGATGGCTACTCATATTCACATGAAGGTGGTTACAATGAGGGTATGAAGGCCTTTTTACAATAAAAAGGAATTTCAAGAATCCTAGACATCCAAAAACCTAACCCTAGGAGATGAAGCACCAAAAGTCGCGTGGGCCCTGTTTGGGTAAGTCATTACATCAACTTCTCAGGGTTGTAACTTTTTCATACGATCTTAGTTTTAGGAGCATGATATCCCTTTGGAAAGGTATCGTCAAGAGATTCATTTTGGGGGCTCAATTTTTCCTTTGACTATCATTGAAAAGATCGATCCCGAAAAACCTTCGTTTAGGCCCTCAAAATGGCCCTGGAAGTTAAAACTGCTAAAAATAGTAAATTGCCAAAATTGCTAGAAAATTGTTTTGAGCGAGTTGGAAAAGGTGGGTGGCCACCGATATCCACCTGGATCGATGAGCCTCTTTCCACCCAACCATAGGCACGATTGTCTTTTTCTATGGTTACATTTTTCCACCCCTAAGCCAAAAGATGATTCCATGAGGGGAAAACTATCATTCAACAATCAAAGGTATAAAGATGAAGGACACTCTCCTTCATCAATACAAACAAGAAAGATAGATCTACAATTTCACGAATAAATGTGGCATTCTCTCAACTCAGGGAGTCATAACAGTTATCTTGCACAGCTAACATACAAAAATTTGTAGCCTCATTTATCAGCTTGATTTAGAGATTCTTACTCACCATTTCTTACCTGGAATACAAAGAAATCGACTCCCCCTTGTTTTCTATGAACTAGAGGTGTTTTTTTTTAATATTCTCTTCTCCATTTTTTGGGTTTTCTACCACTCTATAACCTCTCTAATTGTTTGGGTCAATTTTCCCCCAAATTCAAGGTCAACACATAATTCTCTAGATGGGTACTTTTCTTCCTATTCTTCTGAGGCAAGGAATTCTTGGTACAACACCCCCATTCTTTCTCATAATTGTGGGAAGTTGATAGTTCAACTGCCAACTTCCTTCATTAACATAAATTCTGAGAAAAAACGGAAATCTAGGTTTTCTTCAATATTAAATTGGCAAGGATATTTTCCTCACCATTTCCCTCTCATGGCATCATTTTCTATGTAAGTACACCACAAATCATCAATTTCTTTTCATTGTCATCAAAATGAATTTTATCATTTTAATTATTCATCTTGGTCTAAAGAATTAAAACTATCCATGACTCATGGTGACATTTAAACATATATTTAATGGAAAACATGGTGTTACATTCATGTCCCCCTTAAAGGAACATCGTCCTCGGTGTTCTTTTCATCTCATAAACACTTTCCATGATTCCATATTTTAGTTTCAAAAATATCTTGTTTCCCTAGGTCTAGTCCTCTCCCAGGCCCTTATCATTCTAGAAATATGACTACAACAATTTCAAACTATTGGTGAAATTTATATTTTTGGCACACTAGTTCAGTGGGAGTTAAATGACTAGTTTTGCTTTAGACTTTCTATTTAGACCATCACTATTATGCTATTATGCATGCATGCATGCATTCTACTATTATGGAATGTTATGTCCTATATATGAGTGTATTCCATTCATTCAGTGTATCAAGCATTCATTCATTGGTCAGCTCATTGGAGTAGTGTGAATATATTTTATCATTCTTCCATATTGAATCTCTCATCCTTTATTGATAAGATTTGTTTGTATTTGCTTTATCTAGATCTCTTGTGCAGGTTTCAATGAAACATTGACATGGTATTAGAGATACACTTCTTGGAGCAATCTAGACAAACTAGAGAATAATGAAATCAGAGTTTCAGTGAGAAAAATCTGTGTAATGGACACATATGTACCCTCTTCCTGTTGAAAGGAGCGACCGCCACACCCAGACTTGCGAACTTTTCAAATTTGAAGTTAGTTGCACCGTAGACACTGGAAAGGGGAAAATAAATCATAAAAAAGGGTGACCACTAAGGACTAGTCTCTCTGTCTCTTAAGGAAAGGTGCAACCACCTCTAAAAACACTTTTTTTTCTTGCAAGGATTTCTCTCAAAATATTAACTTTCTGGGGAAATGGCCTTTGCGAGTAGTAAATCGACCCATTCTGCAAGTGGGTTTTAAAACGTTTGGATTGATTCCTCACCATTTTCTTAGAAATAAATATGGAAGATCGCCTCCTGAAACTGATACGAATTTTCCACTTAAAGTTCCCTTTCTGTAGTTATTTCTCATTTTTTCACTAGTAGATTGAGAGTAAATTTTTAGGGGTTCTCAGAAGCAGTGGGAGAGATGGATATGAAAACTATTCTACAGTCAAACTTAGTGGTAATCCTCACACCATACAATTATTTTGATCGGAATACCAAGGTTGAATTCCAACTTAGAAGGAAAGGACTTTACAAATTGATGATGGGGACAGAAACATAACCTACATCAGCAATTGAGAAGACCGGTTGGGCAAACTGAAAGGATGAAGCTATAGGACTTCTTCTTTAATTTATTTCAACTAATTTATGGTTTCATTTTGCTACATGAAATACTCGAAATGAGATCTCGACCACCTTGGAAATTATTTTTGGAAAGCAAGATGAGATGAGAGGTCATATGCTTGAGGTAGCGTTGAATACTTTGGATCCTAAAAGTTTTGATAATATACAAGATTTCTTTACTAAGTTTAAATATTTGATATTGAGCTTGGAATTTTGTGGTATTGATAATTCTAAATAAGTGGATCAACGTATTCTAACAATCTTGACCAAGCTAAGACCAGAATATGTTGTCAATGTTTCCACTTTCCATTATAGCAGATATCTCATGGGAACAAATTGGAATATGCCTACCATGGATCAATTCATTGATTATCTCACACATGAGAAGGAAAACTCATTCAAATTCTCCTAATCATGGATCCCAAAGCACATGCACTCACCATGCATGATGGAAAAGGATCATCCAAAGAGAACAGAAAGGAGAAACAAAATGAGAAGGAGGAATATTCTAAACCCTTCAACGATTCTTCAGGTTCCAAAGAATCTTTAGATTCCAATAAGAATAATAAGGGAAAGCAGTACACTTACTGCAATAAACCAAATCATGAAGAATCCACATGCATGAAGAAACAAAATGATCTTATGGCACAGATACTTGAGAAGAATAACCTTGGAAACTTCATTCCTGGAGGAGTCAAGAAGCAGAAGGAAGAAGATATTTCTCCTAAGAAAGGTAATCATCATTCTCTTGTTGAAATTAATTCCTCGTCTGATTCATGGATTATAGATTCTGGTGCATCACATCATATGGTAGCGAAAGAGGAAGTTTTTACTTCTTTGATCTCATGCTCAATACCTCCTATTCTCATGGGGGATGATACTCCAGTGGCAGTAGCAGGAGAGGGAAGAGTGGAACTCCATAATGGTAGTTTTGAGAATGTTTTACATGTTCCAAATATTTCTATGAATCTGCTCTCAGTTTATCAGATCACTCAGAAAGTTAAAAAGGTTAAATTTACATCATATTCAATTTATGTACTTGACATGCGTGAAAATTCCATTATTGCAATTGGTTAGGTCGATCACAAGTCAAGGTTGTATAAATTTACTAAGTTTTCTGATGATGACTCCTATTTTCTACTTACACATCAGGAGAGTACTTTTCATGCACCTCCAGTGAAACATGCATACTATTTTGCTTCCATTAGTTCTAGACATCGAAGATGATTCCATACACTTAGATTATGTACATATAAATGAGCATGTAATGCATCCAAATAAGAATCTAGCGTCGAAGCTTCAGCAGATGCCCAAGAGGGAACAATTCACACTTCTGGAAGTAGGTTTCCTTGTAGGGAATAAATTGAATTCGAGGAGGACTCGATCTCAGCATGAGGATCCTTCTCATGTACTTTTATCTTATGAACATGTGATGCCCATGCATTGCTATATGGTTCAATATTCTAATCCACAGACCTACAGTAAGTTTGTGGGCAATACATTATGGCAAGCATCCATGCAGGAGGAGTATAACTCACTCCTAGAGAATCATACTTGGCATCTAGTTTCACTTCCACCAAAAAGGAATATTTTCAACTGCATATGGGTCCACAGGATCAAGAGGTACAAGGCTAGACAGGTTTCCAAAGGACTTCATCAGATCCATAAATATTTATACATCTTCACAAAGGCCTTCAATGAGAAGAAGTTTCAGATTTTGTGGTATCGTCTTGGAGTGAATAACACGGTTTCCTAGAAACTACCTTTTCTTCTTTTGATGCATTGTATTTTGAGGGGGGGTTTTGTTCCCATCTGGTTTTCCCTCTTTTCTCATTTTTATTAAGTTTTCATTAGTTGTATTGTGCATGAGTACCTAATAAGGCATAGTTATCGGGACTCATTTTTACTCCATAGTGATGTTAAGGGGGGGTGTTGGAGAAATTTATATTTTCGGCACTCTAGTTCAATGAGAGTTAACTGACTAGTTCTATTTTCGACTTTCTATTTAGATCATCTCTATTATCCTAGTATGAATGTAGGCATTCTTATATTATGGAATATTATGTCCTATATATGAGTGTATTCCACTCATTATTTGTATCAATCATTCATTCATTGGTCAGCTCATTGGAGTAATGTGAATATATTTTCTCATTCTTCCATATTGAATCTCTCATCATTTATTGATAACCTTTGTTTGTATTGTTTTATCTAGATATACTGTGTAGGTTTCAATGAAACATTGACACAAACAACATGCATATTGATTCATAATTTAATTTATAATCATTTCATTGTTGTTCATAATTCAAGAGGATAATATAGATATTAGCAAAATACTTGTCTTTACAATTCATGGATCTTCTTCCATATGGTTGTCACATTTACTCGTCTCATCATTTTCCTTTACATACCCATTGTGCTCATGATTAATATTCAACAAATAACATGAGTTATCAAAGTCTCCTCTTCCTTGCGATCACTCACCTTCCATGGTTAGGCATCCCCTTCTCTGTTTCACAATCCCTCAGGTGATCCATCTTTCCTACCAAGGCCTTCTCGCACAAGAAGAGTTCAGAGACTTAACCGAGTCTTATAGTCAAGACATCCCTCAGGCATGTTTTATCAAAACACAGCCATATCTATGGTGGTCATGGAATACCACAGGGTCTTCATGTCACAGTAGTGGCCTTTTCCATGCTTTCCATCTTGGAAACCATCATTTTCCCTCTCGAAAGATCTGTAATATCACTTGTATAAAATGCATACAGTAATTCGTGAGATACTATCATCAATTTAAATCAATAATTTCTTTCAAATCTACCACCCACATATTTCCATTTCACTTATCTCTATTTTTAGATTTGTTCCATATAGGAACCATACTCACAAGTATGAGACTTCCTTCTCATAGCACTTTGGCTCTTTCACAATCAATAGGAATTGGTCTTCCTTATGGACTTATATTGTTTCCATATCTAATACCATCCTCCATGTAGTTTCAATCTTCACATGGCCAAAAATATTATTATTTCTCAAGCACATTACATTTTTATTGCACACTTTCAGTGGCTCACAACCAATTTTAAAATTGTGCATAATAACAATTTTATCATCACTATAAATATATTTAATGATATAAAGTAAAAGGAATTGTCACTCCCTACACGTGCATTATTTCATCATACCCATATTTTCAAAATTCAATCAATTATCATATACCACTAAACCAATGTGCCAATCTCCATGGCCACATTTACACACAATGCACCCTTGCATTGATTTCAAATTACCATATTCTATGTTAGGCACTTTTCCATGGTGCATTGAAACTCATCCAACCTCTCACCACATGGCTCATTTATTCATATTCATTATTACAACAGGAATGTGTTTCTTCTCTTAGTTGATCATGACATCAAATCAACATACATTATATGAAATTAAAACTTTATATGAATGCATTCAAACATTCTTTCTTTGTTGGAAATCAGGGTACCACTATTCCTAGCCACCCAATTCCTTTCTTTACCATTGTTACAATTCGGTTGGAATATTGGAAGGTCTTCCTTCCATAATGGGCATTCCAATACATGTCATCTTTCATACAACATGCATCTCCTCAATGCATTTAACCAATGTGTTGCTTATGATCACTTTTGTTCTCAATCATTCATGATTGATCTATGAATTCATGATACATTTGTTCATGAATTTATTGTAAGGAATTCAATTATACTTGACTGCCAAAGTTTCTTCCCTTTGTCATTCATGTTATTTTCCTAATTCTTACCCTACTTGGGTATCAATAAAACACAACATACAATTAAATTCACATGCATATCATCAAGATATAAAATATTTAAGAAGGGATTATTACCCAATCCCTTTTAATGTCTCATGCCACATAGGCATGAAATTTTTTATACATGTTCTAGGTGCCAACACCCTCTTTGATATTACCTCATCAATGGTGCTTCATGGGATCTCCTAAGGTCCCTTCATCAATTATTTCAACAAAATCCTTCCTGAATTCATCCCCTACATGAGGTTGTCCACCATTGGCAACTGTCCTTCCCCAACAACTCCAATCGTTTTCTACACACAACATGCATCATCACATTTAAAGTTATATTAGTTGTCATGTAAAATCAAAATGCATGTATCATAGCATTTAATTCAGCAAAAACATTTTCAAATATGTCCCAACATATCTATGTGCACTTTACCACATTATCCTCAATGTGATCACTAGTTCAATCATAAAATATTTCAGTTGTTTTGGTATCCTACATCCATCAACATTCTCATGTTGGATCATCCACACATGACTAGCATCTCAGTTTCCTCATCTCGGAGAAACAAAATAAAAAACTCCCCTTTTCCAACTCCTTTGCACAATATGGAACCTTTAGCTCAGATGAATTATTTCCAAGGCCTCGATGCCTTTTCATAACATGTCTTAACCAAGATCATTCATTTAAACATGTTTATTAACTTGTTTTTCCTTGTCTTTCACAACTGTTCTTTTAAAGCACACAACTTTGTTAAACAAATCAGAGTTTTAGAGTGAGAAAAGTGTGTATCCTTTTCTCCTTATTTACTTTTGGAATATATCCCCTTTGTGATCTTCCTGTAACCTCCCCATCCACCCAACATGCCGGGAAACACCATAGAGAAACATCTTACTGCTATGATGCCAATTTGTAACGTCCCCAGACACCCAACACGTCGGGAAACACCACAAAGGAACATCTTACTGCTCTGATACCAATTTGTTTTAACACCCCCAGCCACCCAGGTTGGGCCATGCTATCTCATAGAAATAAAAATTATCATCTACCTATAAATATAACCATAGACAAACAACATAATTTTCTAATACACAGACTGGTGCGGAAATAACAGTTAAATCATACATGCAATAATCCATAAAAAACTAACAACATATATAAATACATAGCATGTGAATGAACAGGGGAAATGAATACTTATCTTTTAATTGAGATCCACCAACTGCGTGCAGACCTTCCATGAACCTCCCAAACTTAGACCACGTTGCTCATCACGCTCAGCAATGGGTCACCCCCGAGCTGGGACTAAGTTCTACCCAGGGCAAGGGAATCCTAGACTAGGCTGAGGTTACATGAGACTGCATAGTGCAACTGGAAGGATTGTCTCCAAGAGCCTTCTTACACCCACTACTCACGGAATCTCATTCCCCACTTTCCTGTTCCACCACAGGAATATGCACCTTCATTATTACATTGTCCATCGACTGCTTCACTTCCCCTTTTAGGGTCTCAGCAATAGGCCAGATCAGTAATTCTCATAGCTCTGTAGCTGGTGTTGGACTCTCCCCAGGATAAAATCACTTCCCAGCAAACTCTCTCACCTGGAGAGAGTTTCTCATAGGCCTAACAACCTGCCTCTTCAACCACGAGCCTGACAACCCGCTTCTTCAACCAACTTCAACTCAGTTCCAAGAAGGTGAGGACCACAACAAAGGTTCAATATAACTCAGGGAATGGAAGCAACCACAATTCGGTAAGGCACAACACAGTTTTGGCAAGTACAAATATGTCAAGCTTCACAGGAAAACACAAGTTGGCTTCCCCATTTATTGGTTTCAGAGGTGCGTCCAAGATGCAGAGGTCCACGATGGAGACCCGGCAAGTTAGGCGAAGGATGGAAGAATGGGGAGAGAACCCCCCCAATGAGTTGACTCTCCATCTTTAATTGCATGCGCCCAATTCGACACATGTCTTCCTGGAGCTACATGCACTCCATTTAGCATTTGTTCCCTTTCCTAGGAACTTAGGATAACTGGGTTTATTTCCCCCCACTTTAATATTTCAATTTTTAGGAATGTATTATAATATTCCCTTGGGTTAAGCCCTCTATCTTAGACCCTCTTTTATAGCCTCTCAGTCCCATCCCTTTCCCTACCTAGTGCTTCAAATGGGCTCATAGGGCAGTGCTTGGGCCAGAGTTGGTGAGCCCATTTGAAGCACTTTATGGCAGAACCCATAACCCAACCACTACCACAAAGTGCTTCAAATGGGCTCATCTTCAGTAATGATTGATACCCATTGTTGTAATAAAATTATACCATGTGTATATAATCCTCCCATTTATATGGTTTTTCCATCACATACATTCTTAAAATATCTTCTATCACTTGGTTCACCCTCTCTGTCTTTCCATCAGACTCAGGATGATAAGCAATGTTGAAGTTCAGATTTGTTTCGAACCCTTTGAATAACCCTTTCCATAATTTTGAGGTAAATTTCAGGTCTCTATCAGACACAATT
>ML800937.1:43466-83290 GCA_009831015.1 Picea engelmannii | reverse complement strand
TATTCTCAGCCTTTACCCTTTGACATTCTAATCATTTAGCTATGTATTCATCAAACTTCTGCTTCATTCCTGGCCAACAATATTGGCTCTTGACTGCTGAAATTGTTTTCTGATATCCTGGGTTTCCCACATAAGGCACATTATGCATCTCTTTTAAAATCACTCTCCTCAATTATGGAGAATTCGGTACATAGACTATGTTTCTGTACCGAAGGTTTCCATTAATTCCCAATTCATAATCCTCAACCTTCTGCTGCATTTTTCCTTGCTACAATTTTCTTACTAATTCCATGTAGTGAAAATCTAAATTTGCAACCTCATAGATTATGCCTTGAAGATATGTTTGATACATGCTGATGGTTGTAGCATGCAGTTCATGCACTCTCCTTCTGAGTGCATCAGGCACTTTTTTCTCCTTTCCTTTGATGTGCTTGATATCAAAGTCATACTCACAGAGGAATTTCAGCCACCTACTCTACCTAGCATTCAGAGTTGGTTGATCAAACAGATACTTCAAACTATGATGGTTTGTCCTGAGTTCAAACCTCTTTCCCATGAGGTTATGTCTCCATTTATTTAGAGCATGTACAATGGCTTCCAACTCCAAATCATGAGTGGCATAGAGACTTTCATGCTCTTTCAATTTTCTGGACTCGTAACATATTACAAACCCATTCTGGCTTAGGAATCCTCCCAGTCCTTCCTTACATGCATCTGTGAAAACCATGAAATCCTCATTCAGATCTGCAATCTTCAGAATTGGAGCATTGGCTGACAATTGCTTCAATTGTTGGAAGCTTCTCTCACATTCTTCTATCCATTGAAATTCCTTCCCCTTCCTTTGCAAGGAAGTTATGGGGTGAGCTATTATTGAGAACCCTACAATGAACCTTCTGTAATAACCAGCTAGACCCATGAAGTATATGACTTCTATCACATTCTTCAGTGCTGACCATTCCTTAATGGATTCTATATTCTTAGGATCCATGGCTATCCCAATCTTTGAAATGATATGCCCCAAGTAGTGAATTTTGTTTTGATAAAATGAGAACTTTCTCAATTTGGCATAGAGTTGATGCTTTCTTAGCACCTGCAACACCATCGTCAAATTATACTCATGCTCTTCCTCTAACTTGGAATATACAAGGATATCATCTAGAAATACAACGACAAACTTGTCCAAATATTCCCTGAAAACACCATTCATTAAGCACATAAAAACAATGGGTGTGTTTGATAACCCAAATGGCACCACTGTGAACTCATAATGACCATACCTTGTCCTAAAGACGATCTTGTTGATATCTTCCTCTTTAATTCTTATCTGATGGTACCCTAACCTGAGATCTATCTTTGAAAATATATTTACATCCTTCAATTGATCAAAGAGATCATCAATCCTTGGTAGAGGATACTTGTTCTTTATAGTCACTTTATTCAACTGTCTGAAATCAATGCACACAGTCACTTTATTCAACTATCTAAAATAAATGCACAATATTAATGTCCCATCTTTCTTCTTCACGAACAATACTGGAGCACCCCAAGGTGATACACTTGGGCATATATACCCCTTCTTCAGAAGCTCTTCAAGCTGCATTTGCAGTTCCTTCAGCTCTGTTGTACTCATTATGTAAGGATTTTTTGACACTGGAGCTGCTCCAAGCATCAGGTTTATGGAGAAATCAATATCTCTCTTTGGAGGTAGTCCTGGTACCTCCTTGAACAAATCTTCGAAATCTTTCAGGACTTCATGATCCTCAAGATTTGGTACTTTATCCTTATATTTTTCCTCCATATGGGCTGCAAATATTTGATAGCCTTTCCTATAGCACTTCTTCAGCTGCATTGTTGATATTTCTCTTATAATAGTTTCTCTAGGAATTCCTTATATTGTTCTTCGATTTCCTTCCACATCCAATAAAGTGAATGCCTTGTTATGGCAGTCTAAAATGGCATGGTGTTGGTGCAACCAGTCCATACCAATTAGACAGTCATAGGAACCTAAAGGTAATATGTTCAAATATTCCCTTGTTCTCAGTCCATTCATGTCCATGAGACATGACTTAACCATTTCAGTAACTTTTCTTTTGGCTCCTATAGCCAGTTGAACTAACCAAGATTTTTCATGCTTGTTTCTTGGCAAATTCAATCTTTCCACCATCTTGGGATCTATATAAATATGACTAGCCCCTGGATCAATTAAAATAGTAAAGGCATGTTTATTAATCATACCTTCAAATTCAATCATGTGTGATTGAAACTCAACTTGCTTGTTTTCCATGGCTTCATAGATCCTTGGTATTCTACCACCTATGTCCTCCACTCTTTCTGCTTGTTGAACATTGTGGACATCTCTCACTTTTCCATTTTTGTGGGGACAATATCTATACTTGTGGTCTCTCTGATAGCCCCAACATTGACTGGGTGTCTGCCTTGCCATTTGTCCCCCTACCTAAGTCATTCTCTTCTCTCTAAATGATGGTTGTCCTTAAGGACTATTTCTGAAAAAGGGTGGCTTGTTTCCCTTCTGCCTCTGCTCTTTCTTGAACTTCTTCTTGTCCGCCCAAGCCTTCCGAAAAGTGGGATTTTCTCTTTGTTGGTCAGTCAAGAACCCCGTGGGATTCCATATCTAAGCCTAGTTCTATTCTGAAACAAAATTTCAAGCGCTATCCCCTTTTCTTCGGCCCTTGGTTCACATGTGACCACAGTTGTGACCCTGCGCTTATGATTTGGGTGCTTATCCGAAGCCTTGAAACTTCGAGCTCCGGCTTCAGAGGTTTTCAAAGCACATTAAAACAAATATCTCAGAGTTCCAGATTAATGAAATCGTGAAGTAGGGTGGATCAACAATCCATGACTACCCAACATCCAACAACTGACACCCACTATGGAACTTCAGGCATTTGAGCTCTAGGACTTCAGAGCTTCGAAGCTTCGGGACTTCGGAGGATTTCACATCTGCACATGATCTGGATTTTATGAGAAGAACGAAATGACTACATATTATTAACAGGTGCTTAACACAAAATAACAGAGATGAAGTAAAACTAGTTTTCTATTCAATAAGTAAATAAGCTGACCCTGTAAAATGTAGCGGAAACAAGCTTGTCGAAATGGTGGCGGCTTATCTCTGAGAAGAGATGTGACGGTTGTTCTCATTCACTCAAAGATCCTTACAATGAGGATCTGAAATAATTTTTACAATAAAAAGGAATTCCAAAAACCCTAGACATCCAAAAACCTAACCCTAGGAGATGAAACGCCAAAAGTCGTGTGGGCCCTATCTGGGTAAGTTAGTACATCAACTTCTCGGGGTTGTAACTTTTGCATACGATCTTTGTTTTAGGTGTATGATAGTCCGTCGGAAAGGTACCATCGAGGAGATTCATTTAGGGGGATAAATAATTCCTAAATATATCATTGAGAATATCTATCCTGAAAAACCTTCATTTTGGCCCTCAAAATGGCCCCATAAGTTAAAACTGCTAAAAATAGTAAATTGTCAAAATTTCCAGAAAATAGTTTTGAGCTAGTTGGAAAAGGTGGGTGGCCACTGATATCCACCTAGATAAATCCTCCCTCCTTAGGAAGCAATGGTCTCCATTTCTTTGGGTTCCCCCATCAGATGATGAAATTTCTGTTGAATTTGGCCCCGGGTGAGCCACATGCCTTAGTGTAGGAACTGCCATGCTTTGACGACTTGATAGAGATGGATCCTTTGTTGTCGAGTGCCCTTGATTTGTGTGTACACAAAATGATCATTGGATTCTTGTTGTATGTAGTCGGGTTTGAGMTCTGTTAGTGTCATTTTTTCTACTACGTCTAAGGTGTCCAATAATGGTGGGAAATAAGGGCGAAGGAGATCCACGTTGAACATTGGTTGCAGGACAAGGAAAGGAGGAATCTTGAGCTCAAAATAATTAYCCCCCATGGCCTTGGTGATGGTGTATGACCCATAACAGAGTGGGATAGGCTTCCGATGGGTTCATGTAAGGCGTTCTTTCTGCAAGTGCAACCAAACTTTGTCTCCCACCTGAAACTTATGTGGCACTTGATGTTGATCATGGMATTGCTTGTACTTGTCATTGGACTTATGTAGGATATCCTGAACCTATTGGYGGATGTGTTGGATACACTCAATGAACTAAGTGGTTTTTTCATCTTTAGTTGGAGTAGGATATGAATCRATCGAKGTGACCACAATGGGAAGTGAAACATCTATGGGACCCAATGGTTGGAATCCCAACCCCACCTGAAAAGGGTTGTGGTTGGTTTAGCTATGCACAGCTCGATTGTAGCTATGTTGGACATATGGAAGGCTCTCATCCCATGTGTGAGGGTTCTTTGAATCATACATGTGAAGGATATGCACAATCATTCGATTTACGACCTTAGTTTGGCCACCTGTCTCGGAGTGGAAGGTCATGGATTTAGTGAGCTTGGTGTCTAGCAAAGACCAAAGGTTCAACCATAATGTGATGAGAAATAGACTGTCCCGATCTGATAGAATGGTTTGTGGGATTTCAAAATGTACCTAGACTTGTTCAAAGAAGATCTTGGCAGTGGCCTCTGTTGTGATGTTCTTCTTGCAGAGAACCAGAATCGCCATCTTAGAAAAGCGATCAACAACCACAAAAACATAATCATTTCCCCGCTCGATGGACGAGAGGCCCGACATGTAGTCCATTGATATGGATTCCCATGGCCTGTCAAGAGTAGGAAGAGGGGTGTACATGCCCTGTTTCTTAGTGTTCGGTTTGGAAATAGGGCAGGCAGTGCAAGACTTGATATACTTGTTGACCTCCTCTCGAAGTTTTGGTGAGTAGAAATGTTTCTGTAGCATTGTCACTGTCTTTTCGACACCGAAGTGTCATGCCAACCAATTGTAGTGGGATTCCCAGATCATCTTCACTCGCTCACTTGATGGAACACAGATATGGCCCAGATGACACAAAAACCTATCCCAAAGATGGAAATTATAGACAACTACATTTGCACCCAACATTTGGTAGGTGGTGGCGAAGTCTGGATCTATCTCATAGAGTTGGGGCCATCCATAGGTCTCATGGCCGCAAGAGTCTAGCACTGTGGTGAGTGTCGCGATTGGAAGTCTGCTGAGGAAATCAGTGATGTGATTGGTACTTCCTTTTTTATTCTTTATGTTGAGGTGGAATTGCTGCAAGTATGTGGACCACTTTTGATGGCGATCATTCTGCAATTTTTCTTGTGTCTGCATGAACTACAATGGCTTATGATCAGTGTGGATGATTGTCTCCTTCCCAAGAATGTAATGTCTCCACTGGCGGCAGGATTTCACAATGGAGTACATTTCTTTGTCATAAGTAGGGTACTTATGGATAGCATCTGATAGTGTATCACTATGATAGGCCACGGGGTGGTCGTGATGAGTGAGAACGGAACCCACCGCATAGTCTGAAGTATCGGTCTCGATCTCAAAGGGTTGGTGCAGGTCTGGTAGTGAAATTATTTAGGCTAAGAAAAATATTTGCTTCAAATCATCGAACGCTTGTTGTTGGGACCGGCCCCATGCAAATTTCTCCTTACCACCACCCCTGGTTATTTAGCAGAGGGCCCATACAATATGGGAGAATCCCAAGATGAACCTGTGGTATAAATTGGCAAGGCCCAAGAATCTCTGAAGCTCAGTGAGTTTGGTTGGTTCTGACCAGTCACAGATGACTTGGATCTTGTTTGGATCCACATGTACGCCATGTTGATCAACAATGTAGCCCAGGTAATGGACCCTGTCCATGCTAAAGGAGAATTTTTCCAAGTTGGCATATAGCTTGTGCTGCCGCAGGGTGTGCAAAACCTATTGAATATGATGCAAGTGTTCGGCCCAAGTCTTTCTATAAATGAGAATTTCATACAGATACACCACTACAAAAGTATTGGTGAATGGTCATGGGATATCGTCCATCATCCTCGTGAAAGTGGCTAGAGCATTTGTCAAACCAAAGGGCATGACCAACCATTCAAAAAGACCTTCCTTTGACTTGAAGGTGGTTTTCCATACATCTATCTTTTCTATTGGGACCTGGTGGTAGGCAGACTTCAGATCAATATTACTTAAGTATTTGGCCCCCATGAGTTGATCAAGGAGGTCGTCGATTCGGGGAATCGAGTATCGATTTCTAAATGTGATTTTATTTAGAGCTTGGTAATCAATGCAGAGTCATAGGGTTCCATCTTTCTTTTGTACTAGCACGATTGGGCTCCCACAAGGTGATGATATGGGACGTATGTGCCCCTTGTGGAGAAGTTCTTGGATCTATCCCTTGATCTCCTCATTCTCTAACAAAGAGTGGAAATAAACTGGCCCATTGGGAAGCGGTGCACTAGGGGTCAGATCGATGGGGTGCACCAGGGGTCAGATCGATGGGGATTTTGACCTGGCAGTGCAGAGGTACCCCGGTAGGTGAGGAGAATATATTTGATTATTCTTCCACAACCTTATCTACTTGCTTCTATTGTGTGGAGAGGTCAGTTGTAGAGACCCTAGATGTGGCTATGATTTTTATTTTATTCTGAGAGAGAAGCATGAAGAAGAAAAACTTCCCCATCTGAGAGATGACCTTCTTACATTGCTTAGCAGAGATCAAGGAAATATCACTAGGTGGGACTGCCTCAGGTATCCTGTACAATTTCCTGTTCAAAGTAATAATAACACTACGAGGCCTAGACTCATATACAACATGACATTTCCATAAATAATGTTGGCCCAAAAGAACATCACAAACTTTGAGAGGAGAAACATCACACAATACCTCGTCTTTGAAGGGCTTTATGTCATATGACAGTCGACACTGTTGGCTGATGTGGAGATCGCTTCCTTGGCGGAGCCATCCAATGGTGTAGGGTTGTGGGTGCGGTGTTGTCGGCAGGGCCAGCCACTTGACATCCTCTATTGAGATGAGGTCATTCTGGCTACCGCTATCAATGATGAAGTGCAGTGGGGTGCCTTTTACCCACATTTGTGAATGGAAGAGGTGTTCTCCTTCTTCTGGATCGTCTGGTTCACCAAGCTGGATCTTGGTGGTAGCAACGGTGGCACTGGATTCCACATCAATGATCTGTATTCCCCTTTCTAGTTATAGCTCAGAGTCAGAACCTGCATCTGATTTAGAGGATTTCACTTCAACCACCAGCGACTTCTTTGAGCAACAGTTAGCAGTGTTATGCCAAGGGCTCTTATGGAAGTTGCACCACTTCCCAGTATCTTTCCTTGTCTTTTTAGTCTCCTTTGTTTGCGGCTTGGACTGGTTGTCCTGATACTATCCATATTTTATCTATCCTTTGTTCTATGGGTTGGGGACACTGTTTCCTATATTTTGTTGTGAGAGGTTCCTAGGCCCAAATTGTTGTGTCTTTTGTTTGAGCTTCTACTCGATTTTGACAGCATATCGATAGGCTGCGCCCAAGGATGAGATGTCCATAAATTCCATTTTGGTATGGATGTATCTATGGAGAGCATCATGATACTTGAGCACTAGATGTCACTCTGAATATTTGATACCCATCTTGGTGCGCAAGGTATGGAAGATGTTTGTGAAATCTGGCATTGTTTCATCTCTTTCTTGCCGTAGTGTGGTCCATTTGGTATACAAGTCATCATAACTTTCAAAAGGGTAGTATTGTTTCTTAATAGCATCCCTAAAGGATTCCTAGGTGGTTGTGACTATAAATAATGAGGTTTCCTCTATTTCCTTTTTCTCACAGAAAGTTTCCCACCAATCTTTAACATGGGGAATGGCTTTGAGGAGAGAAAAAGTAATATTTTCTCTATTCAAAAATTTATGGACAAAACAATACTCTTCTAGTAGATTCAACCACTTGTCTACAACATATTCTTCTATATGACCTTCAAATATATGAATATCGAAGTTTATTTGTACCTTGAAGGGGGTGACACCTCCGCTCGAAGAAGATGTGTCACCTGTTGGTAGCCACCAAAGGATTTGCGTGAAACTATCCATCATATCGTTACTTTGTTGTGTGAGAGATTCCTCAATCAAGAGTTTGAAAGCATCTCTTGTCCTGTTGTCTTTCTTTTCTCCTTCTATTAGAGGTTGCTTGGGCGTGCCAGAGATTTTTTCCTCAAGAGAAACAAGCTTTAGACCAAACTCTTTGTACTCCGACCTCGTTGGGGACTTGCATTAAGACGACAAGGAGAAGACCGCTCTGATACCACTAATCTGTATTTTATGAACAGAATGAAATGACTACAAATTATTAACAAGTTCTTAACACAAAATAACAGAGATACAGTAAAACTGGTTTTCTATTCAAAAATGTAGCAGAAACAAGCTTGTTGGAATGGTGACGGCTTATCTCTAAGAAGAGATGTGACGGCTACACTCATTCACTCGAAGATCTTTACAATGAGGCTCTAAAATCCTTTTTACAATAAATAGGAATGCCAAAAACCCTATACATCCAAAAACCTAACCCTAGGAGATGAAGCGCCAGAAGTCATGTGGGCCCCATTTGGGTAAGTTAGTACATCAACTTCCCGGTGTCGTAACTTTTGCATACGATCTCCATTTTAGGTGTATGATAGCCCATCAGAAAGGTATCGTCAAGGAGATTCATTTCGGGGGTTCAATCATGCCTTTGTCTATTATTGAAAAAATTGATCCCAAAAAACCTTCATTTATGCCCTAAAAATGGCCCCGGAAGTTAAAACTGCTAAAAATAGTAAATTGCCAAAATTGCCAGAAAATTGTTTTGAGCCAGTTGGAAAAGGTGGGTGGCCACTGATATCCACCTAGATCATCACACCCCCAACACCTTCGAACCATTAATATCCAAACACTTCCATGTCACCTTTAGTGACGTCATTACGTCTCGTCACCTCAGCGTTACAAAACTTTTGAAAGTTCTTCCTTGCGTTCCCTTATGAACCATTCTTCTAGAGTGTTAAGTCTATGGACTTCACAACTAGTGCCACATATCCACTGGGACCCACAGTTTTCGTACTTGAACTAAGATACCAAATAGTCACATCAAACTTTATTCTTTTCAAATTGTAGGGACATGGGTCTATGGTTTTGGAGTAACCCATTGATTGTTCTGCAATTGTCTCAACGCTGACACGTACCCCTTCTGGGAAACTGTGGTTTGGATTACGGGAATGCCTTGTAGAATTATATTTCGTGCATCTTGGATCTCCACAATGCCTCCTGACCCTCGATCTTGATAGATCATGACCAAAGTTAATGTGGGCCCGACCCAACTAACTGCTTCGTCACACTTAACTACCTTGTGCCACCTCCAAGAGTGCTACATGGTAGAACACATGAAGTCGAAACGTGGTCCAATCAGGCGGGTGATAATGTCACATTATAACTGCATTTCAATCTTACAATGATTCTTAACTCTTTGACACGTGGCACGCATCCCATGTTTCCACGTCATTTCTAGTGACGTCAGCAAGCCACGTCACTTTGGGACTTCGGGCTTCAAGAGTTTTCACCTTAGCATACCCTGTTTCTCCCGAACACCGAACTCCTGAACTTTCTTACCTTCCTCTCTTGGCTTAACCCTACGGTTTTGATCCATCCTTGGTCAAATCCAATGGTAAACACTCCCCCCCTAGGGATCTATGATGTAGATCCTCTTTGGGACTTCGGAACTTTGGGCTTCAACCCTTTCTGGTCTATCACACATAAACTTCACTGAAGTCACGAAGTCCAAGTACTTAGGGGTTAATCCTCATGCACCTTTCTCTACATATGATGGTTTTGAAGGATCCTCCTTCTCCTGAGAAGATCCCACGACCCAACTTCAAACCTTGTGGTTCCAAACCCACAGTTACTACAGTATATTTTCTATGCAATCGTTCTTGAACCACTATACCTCCTAAGCTTACAAACATGACCAAGGTGCTCTCTTGGCACTCTCAAATGCTTTGAAATTCAAATCTTGTCCTTTTTAACAACAATTTGCTCTGATATTTTGATTCCATAACCACTAATACGGCCTAATTCAGGCTCGGTGTCGAAAAATGGGATCTGAACTTCAATTTTGTCCATTTCGACAATAATTTCCTTTTGAAACCTTCTCTTCAACTTCCACTTTCCTAGCCCATCCAGGCTCGGTGTTGAAACCATGGTTTTGATACCAATTTGTAATGTCCCCAGCCACCCAACATGTCGGGCAATGCCACAAAGGAACATATTACTGCTCTGATGCCAATTTGTAACATCCCCAGCCACCCAACACGTTGGGCAACACCACAGAGGAACATCTTACTGCTCTAATACCAATTTTTTTTAACACCCCTGGCCGCCCAGGTCAGGCCATGCTATCTCATAGAAATAACAATTATCATATGCCTATAAATATAACCATAAACAAACAACATATTCTGATAATACACTGACTAATGCGGAAACAACAGTAAAAGCATACATGCAGTAATCCATAAAAAACCATAGATGTAACAGCATATATAAATACATAGCATGTGAATGAACTTGGGAAATGAATACTTATATTTTAATTGAGTTCCACCAACCGCGTGCAGACCTTCCACAAACCTCCCAGCCTTAGACCACGCTCAACAGTGGGTCACCCCTGAGCTAGGACTAAGCTCCACCCAAGGCAAGGGAATCCTAGACTAGGTTGAGGTTACAAGAGACTGCATAGTGAAACTGGAAGGATTCTCTCCAAGATCCTTCTTACACCCATTACTCACGGACTCTCATTCCCCACATGCATGTTCCACCTCGGGAATATGCACCTTCATTGTTCCACAGTCCATCGACTACTCCACTTCCCCTTTCAGGGTCTTAGCAACAGGTCAGATTAGGAATCCTCAGATCTCCATAGCTGGTGTTGGACTCTCTCTAGGAGAAAATCACTTCCCATCAAACTCTCTCACCTGGAGAGAGTTTCTCACAGGACTGACAACTTATCGCTTCAACCACGGGCCTAACAACCCGCTTCTTCAACCAACTTCAACTCAGTTCCAGCAAGTTGAGGACAACAATAAAGGTTCAATATAGCTCAGGGAATGGCAGCAACCAAAATTCGGTAAGGCACAACACAGTTTTGGCAAGTACAGATATGATGGGCTTCACAGGAAAACACAAGTCAGCTTCCCTAGTTACTTGTTTCAAAGGTGCATCCAAGATGCAGAGGTCTGCGGTGGAGGCCTAACAAGTTAGGTGAAGGATGGGAGAATGGGGAGCGAACCCCCCAAATGAGATGATTCTCAAGATTTAACTGCATGTGACCAGGTCGACACCTATCTTCCTAGAGCTACATGCACTCAATTTAGCATTTTTTCCTTTTCTCAGGAACTTAGGATAACTGGGTATATTTTCCCCCACTTTAATATTTCATTTTTCAGGAATATATTATAATATTCCCTTGGGTTAATACCTCTAGCTTAGCCCCTCTTTCCTAGCCTCTGAGTCCCATCCCTTTCCCTACTTGGTGAAGCTTCATCCCCCATCGCTCTTTCTTCATGGTCGGTCTACCCGCAACGATGGGTAATTTTATTAATGATATGCATAATTACATATACAAAAAAATCAGGCTTATTGGCCTTAGCATCCAAGATCTTCAGCCTATAACACATAATCCTACCATCTTATCAACATTCGGCTCACCAACCTACAAACATCACTACATTTCATGGGGCTCGGCCTGGGGTATTACACTTCCTGCTCTATTCCTTGACTGGTCTTAGTCAATTTCATCTTGACCTTTCCTGGATGTAACAACATATTACAATCATAAAAAATAGATCACAATTCAATTATGAGTCAATTCATTCTACACATTCACCAAACAAAGTCAGGATTGTCAAGTTATTGTCACATGAAAGTCCTCCACTCATGCATTGCATTTTAAAATATAATCCAAGTTTCTTTTATAAATAGGTTTTGTAGCCCATTGTCTAGTTTTCCAACAGTCAATTAATTATGTGGCTTTGTTCTCCTAACAAAGATATTTTTACAGTTACTCCACATGGAACTTCTTCAACATGCAACTCTCTTGTTTCATATCCCTCACTATATGAAATAACCTCAACCCTAAGGCATCCTCAACTTCATCATTTCAGAGGTTTACCCAAAATTCCATAAAGAATATAAGCATGCATTCTTATTATGCATTCTAGTTTACACATTCACACATGCATATTATTCTATCAATTTTCCTTTTATTGTGCTTTCATGCACTTAAACACATGAATTAGCATACCATGTGTTCCTACCATAGGTACTCTTTATAGTTTCGCATGCTCATTTACTTAAAATAATCTAAATCATTATGATTCCCAATCATTCACATGAAAACTTTAAAGGCATAATCATATTTCCTTGTTTCATAAAAACAAAGCACTCTTGTTCATTTCTCTTTTAGCATTTTATATTAGCTCTTTCTGAGGAATGGATCATACCATCCTCAAGCTATTATTTATACAAATCAACAGACTCCTCAAAAATAGATTTAACTATGTATTCATGGCATTATTTAGTCCATGAAAGTACACATATTTCCTCATAGTTGATCCACGTGGATATTGGAGGCCACCCACCTATTCCAATTGGCTCCTTGTGTCTGTTTTTGTTCAGGACGTTATTTTATACTTCTTTGTAATTATGGGTTCTACACTTCTTGGACTGTATGAATCCCCACACATCCTCCAGGTGGATACAGGTGGCCTCTCTCCTAATCCAACTAGCTTATTTTGTATGTTTTCATGTCAGCACATCTTGGTGTACTTCCAGGGCCATTTTGGGGACCTAAACATTGTTTTTTTGACTCGTCATAGTCAAACTGTAGACTGAGACAAATTTTGATGGTGGAATGTGTATTTCTCTAAAATACCTTTCCAACGGGCTATCACACACCTAAAACGAAGGTCGTATGCAAACGTTACGACCCTGGGAAGTTGAGGTGCCAAATTACACCAACTTACCAATAGGGCCCACATGACTTTTGGTGTTTCACCTTCTAGTGTTAGGTTTTTGGATGTCTAGGGTTTTGGAATTCATGAGAAATATCAAAAATGCCTCTAGAGCCTCATTGTAATCCATTATGTTTAGACGGATGCACGTAGCAGCCACATCTCTTCTCAGAGATAGCTACCACCATTTGAGCAAGTGTTTCAGTTCTGCAGTTTAACAGTTTCATCCTATTTCATTATTTAATAGAAGATATTGTTCACTAGATATTCGTGGTATTCTTCATATCTCTGTGTTTATTGAATTCAGTTTGTTAATCAGTTCCTTCTTCTCCTAAATCCAAATCAACAGTTCACTTATTCAAGCATTCATACCATGCATTTGAGCCTATATGTTATGCATGTGCATCATTTGCACATTTTTATATCATTCATTCACTTTTTTTTAATTTTAATATAATCCTTTTCCGATGAGAAATCAGATTCATTCACATGACCAATCTCATAGACATAATCATACTTATGTCGCCCCTTTTATATGGAAACAACCAACAAGAGATCAATCTGGCCTAAATGCTATAAAATCATTCCACAATTGAAAAAATGCTAACGAGGTAATTACAACATTACCTAAGGAAGCAAGATAAAATTTCCAATCTCTCTTCATGCCTCAAATATTTCTCATTTAAGAAAATTTTACTGAGCAAATTCCTCACTTAAGTTCCCTCTCAACGCTACTAGAGAATACTAAGCCATACCTATATGGCTATCATCCACATATGGAGGTCAATCTAATATATGTTCATTTGGAAATGCCCAAGCACTTCCTTTACGTGACTTTAGATCTACTTTTCATTAATCATTCTACCCCATCCTTATAAGGTTATATGCAATAGCAATATCATCATTTTATTCATGATGTTAGCTCTCTTGTTGATATAGGGTCATCATTATCCAAAATGACCATCAGTGCACCATACTTTATATCTAATCACAAGTTATAATATGTCTTTATGCATTTTATATACATGCTTAATCATTGTCATATGCATTACAACATATCTGACCTATGTACCAAGAATTTCACCCATGCCTATAGTGCATATGTATTCCAATTGTATGTTTTTTTGCATTATCCTGCAAAGACATGCTTTTGGGTTAATATGTATATACATTTTCTTTTTAATATGGCCATGAGATCATAAAATTGTTCATATTCCCATATCACTTTACCTGTTCATGAGAACTAGCAACAGTCTAAAGGAATCCTTTTTACTTTTCTTATATGGATATCCCAACAACAGGTTTAAATCATTATAGGTCAAGTAAACTGACCTTACAATTTTCCATCAATCCTTTAATCATGAGGAATTATACATACATGGTTTAGTCTTTTATTTAAGCAATAATTATTACTACCAAGGATTCTATCAATCCATACTCATTTCCTTTAACCACAAGGAATTTTACATAAGGTTATTAGCCCTTATATAAACAACCATCATAAATGCAAGACGCTTTGTTTGTCCAAACGGATCGACAACATTACACTTGAATGAAACAAATCAACTCATCCATTCTCTGGACTCATGTAGCTCTATAACAGAATTATTCCACTTCTTCCATTCATATTCATGTCTTACCATTAATTCCTACCAGCATATTCCCACTCCTGCAGGAATAGCCATCAATCCAACAAAGAAACAATATAATCCTTATGTTGCAATGAACATGATAAAATTTTATGTTGTAAGGAATTTTAAAACAAAAATTCCAATATGCAGTCCTTCTTAAGAAGCTAGTTCAGATAAAAAACAAACCTTTTAAGGAAGAAAACACTTTTCAACATGCTAATCTTAGCCTTGATATAGCATCCTTGTGACCATTATTTGGCCCATCCAAGCCCAATGTTTGAATCTCTTCTCTTATACCACTGTGTAACCTACCCACCCCTTAAGTTCTCTTAAAGGGGTGGGGTATCAAAATTTTTATTTTCCTCATTCATATCAAATCCTCTTTCCAAGGGCATCATTGTCTTCTACTTGTCAAGATCTTTCCAACAATATTAAAATTACCTCGATCTCGGACTTTGGGTCAAACGTTATGGCCATTGAATGATTTTACTAAGAATACAAAGCTTCTACACTACCATGTGGTAGCTAACATGGCATCACACGACATGGTTACGTGTCATCATACGTGGAAAGTATGCAAAGTGGTAGGGTTACGTGCCACTAGACCGGGGTGTAGCACCTTCCACCTTATAATATTATCAAGTCAATTAATTATTTCATCAAAATCCCATGCCTTAGGATTTTATTTATTTAATCAACATTATTAATTATTAATCCCCATTAGTTTAAGTTGTAGTCTAAACGTTCTACATTTTGGTCCTTTTTCTAGGGATATTTTTTGTTTAATTTTTCTCAAAATCCAACACGAAATTGTTGGATATGTAAATATGAGTAGCTAAGTTTGTGCAATCCTAGTACTTGAAAGTTTTTTCAGCACAATGAATCCATTTATGCATTCAGAAATGCAATTTAAACAATAGAATGTTGCGATTTCATCCAAATTTGTGTCACTAGATTCTGACGGAAAAATCCAAAACGTAGAATGTTTAGTTGAGAACTTACTTTCCCCTTTTTCCTTTGGGATCCCAACATCCCGATAGGGTTTATTAATTATATTTTATTCGATCGTACCCCTGGGTGTATTACCTACCAAACATGCCCTTTTTACCATTTACCTGAGATCCGATATTCTGGTGGGGAATTAATAATATTATTTTATTAATATAATTCTTCAGGGTTTATTAAATTAAGTTTATAATATAGTTATCCTGGCCCTCGGGCATATAACCTTCCACACCCATCGTCCCCTTTCTTTTTCCCAGTGAACCCCTTTCATTTTCTCTTTGCATGATACTCTAGTGGATTACTGTTATTATATTGTGTCGGCCTTCAAGTGTATAGCTTGTCACACACGTCTTTAACCTCTCCATCACCCAGTATCTGGTACTCTGGTGGAGGTTTAACATTATTATATTATATTGGCCCCCAGGCATATCATATTCACGTGCAAATTCTCCTCTCGATCTTCCAGTTCTCGATAACCCGGTGGATTTGATATTATTATTTTATTATATAACTTCACTGCCTCTGGTATATCGCTCATCACATGCACTCTTTTAGCATTCCTAATTTCTAATATTTTGGTGGTGGATTAATAATAATATTTTATTATTATAATGCACCGAGGTTTATTAAATTAAGGTTGTAATATAAATTCACCAGCCCAACCCTTCTTTATTTCTCGGTGCACAATACTCCCATGGATTTAATATTATTATATTATATTGGTCATCGAGTGTATTGCTTGCCATAGACTCATTTCCTTCTCCAACTCTCGGTGCCCGATACTCCGGTGAGGTTTAATATTATTAAACTATTGGGATAAAGGAAAATAATTCTTGGGCATTGAAAATAATAAAAATAAATATACTCACGTAATTTTCTCTCAAGTTATAGAAATTAACCTTTGTGCAGTCCAAAATCTTATGACTAGTTAATTTAGAAAAATTAATACTTTTCCTAGAAAAAGAAATTTCGAGTTGAGCACTCATGTGAATAGAATATAAATTAATGGTTTATAATATTAGGCTTCCCCCTATTAATATTCAAAATTATTAAGAAAATAAATGGTAATTTTGAATAATTACCAGGAGTTACCAGCCTCCTTTCACCATGTAAGTTTTTTTCTTAGGAAACCATAATAAAATGTATAACACATATTTTTGGGTTCCTTTTGTCACTTGGGTGAGAGAAACGAGGACCCTTGATTGCTTAGTTGGACTAAGTGAACAACACAGAACAATGGTTAGCAGGTTAGAAGGACCGCAAACAATTAAACATATATCAAAGCAAAAGAAAATGATAAACAAAGAAACATGAATTAAACAACTATCAACAAGAGATGCAAGTCATTGAACACAAAGAGTTGGAATCCAATAGACACTATTCTTCTTAGTTTGAGAACACCAAGAGGAGAAATGTGGGATTTGTGAATTCCATATTCCTCCTAAGGGAGGGCTCTTGAACCCCTCAATATAGAGTTTCTACTCTCCTATTATAACTTGACAATGGTGAAGAAATGTATGGAAAAATATTCCCAATAGGTGGAAAGGTTTTCCTTTGCTCTACTTGCTGAAATTGTTCTTGAGAGAGGAAATGGCTTCTCCAAGAAGATTTGAACAACATAACACTACAATAAACTTCTTCCTTTTTTGCATACAATGATCCTTTATTTGTAGGATGATGGTTAGATATTTCACAACTAATTTCAAATGTGAATGGGGAGGTCATTGAAGGTACCTCCCATCCTTTCAATGATCCCAAGGTAGAAGTTTAGGGCTATTTTGGGGTATGGTCAAGATCCACCTCATCCCAGAAGTGGTTGAGGACCAACCAAAATCATCAATGCATCATTTCCACATTCGTGTGGGTTGCTTGATTGTCATTCAAGCGAAGCATGCACTTTTCATGTTTTAGGTTGTGTTAGCCCAAGCAGATGTGTGCACGTTGTCTTTGTTGAATGTGAATGGAAATTTATGATCTTTTTGCATAGTCTTGTGATCATCTAGCCAACATGATTGTGATCCTCCTATAATTATTGGTTGTATGTTTTGTTTGTATTGACTGTATCTTCATCTATTATTTTTATTTGTATGAGAAATTTTTTGTTGATAAAATATGCCCCTGGATGTGTGAGGTTAGGAGCATACATATAGCTGAAATACGTCAATGTTTCTTTCTATTGAAATAGACATAAGAATAGGAAATTTGTAGTTGTTGGTAAGAGGGACAATGAGAGCGGCCCATCGGAGGAAAAGGTGATTCGAACTAATTCCAAGAATCTTTGAAAACTGAAATGGAAAGTTGTGTACAAATGATGTGGGTATGCCCCATGCTCGTGTCATGAAACCAAGGAAATATGTTTATAACTGAGAATTGTTGATGAAGTCAATCTCTGCATCACCCTCGACGGCGGAAATAATATCAGATGATGATTTTGTGGACTGAAATGGATCTGAATCGAGAAATGGAAAATGGTGTAAGTTGTCGATAACTCAAAGGCATTGATGGCCTATAAACTTCATAGGTCTTCGGAAATGACTGAAATCTGCAATGGTCTCATAGTAAGACCCACCGTAACATGAAACTTTGTTGGAGTAGAATGTTATGGGGATCAACGACATCAAAAAGAAATAATGACTCTTTCTATATCGTCTAATATTTCTCATTGATAGGGGAATGAGAGACAATATATTTCCACCTTCCTCCAAACTTGTGTTGACGTTGATGGGGAAGGGGGCACAACTATAAGAAGCAAAGGGATTCTTGACATCGATTTGATCAAAATTATATTAGGAATTGTATGGAGGAAAATATGGATGAATTGGTGGCATGGACGAAGCTCAAACTAGATGGGATGTAAGAACTTCCCTTGGTTGGGGAAAATGGGATGATGTAAGCAACCGTAAAACATAATCTAGTGTCAGGGGGACAACCAGATATTAGATAAATTGTGTTGAATGGGTAAGACTGCAAAGGAGTAGATGATAGGTCAAAATATATACATTGGGGACAAGGGTGTCAATGATAGTCGATAGTTGTCCCTAGTAGGGATATCTTTGTAGAGATGGTGATGAAAATGAAATTACCCAACCAAGGGAGACATGGTTTGTTATGTGCCAAGGAAAAAGAAGCCAGCGGTTTCGATGGCCAAAATTTATTATACCTGCTGAAATTTGAAATGTGCTTTATACAATTACCAAATAAATAAGGAATAATTGGGTTGAAAGTACACATACATAAATCGGTGCCCCAATGAAGTATGGCTTGGCTTGGGGGGGTGCAAGTAGGGAATGTGAGTGATGAAGGGTGGGGGGGCCATGGGTGGGTCTCTATACCAGGTAGATGGATGGAGGATGAAATTGCAGATGGGAAACCGATGTTGGATTATATGGAGGGTTAATGATAATGTGGAGGTGCATTTATTTTAACCAAAAATATGATATGGGAGTCCATAATGGGGTGGTTAGCATGGGGATGAGGAATAAGCATGAGGTTCTTATGTTGGGGTGCAACACTACTGGGAATCATGTTCCTAATGGAAATAACAAAATCAGTGTCAATATTCCAAGGGGTAAATACATGTGGGACAACTCATGGAGGTGACAATGCTACCATTTGATAGTACTTCAATGTAGTGGAGGTGATGGTAGCACAGAGTCGGGTGTAGGGATCCTAAGGATAAATGTCAAGGGGTATCACTAGGATATGCAGCTATTTGCAGAGGTAATGATTGCATGTTGTTTTTGAACATATACCTGAAGGTGCCACAGGGTGGCCAAGATTGAATGTGTTGTATATTTTTGGACCAAGTACCTACACACACAAACATCAAATACCCAAAGTGAAAAATATCTAATGATAAATAACATGTAACAGTTATTTGATATAAATGATAGTAAGTAAGTGTACCTAATATTTTGACATTGATGGGAAAAATTGTCCCTTGATGAAATTTTTGGGTGCCTCTGGAAGGAGGCCAAGTAATCCTAGAAAACATAATCCCTAAAGGAGGGTATGGAACGATGAGTTCCTGTAAAAAGGAACTCCCTAAGGGAGGCCAGGGAACCATGGGTTCTCGACCAAGGCCCTCCTTAAGGGAGGCCAAGGAATGATGGGTTCATGAGAAAGGAACTCCCTAAAGGAGGCGATGGAACCATGGGTTCCTGAAAAAGGCACTCCCTAAGGGAGGCTAAGGAATGATGGGTTCCTGAAAAAGGCACTCCCTAAAGGATTTCAGGGAACTATGGGTTCCCAAACAAGGCACTCCCTAAGGGAGGCCATGGAACAATGGGTTCCTGAGAAAGGCACTCCCTAAAGGAGGTCGGGGAACCATGGGTTCTCGAACAAGGAACTCCCTAAGGAAGGACATGGAACAATGGGTTCTTGAGAAAGGAACTCCCTGAAGGAGGCTAAGGAACCATGGGTTCCCAAACAAGGCTCTCCCTAAGGGAGGCCAAGGAATGATGGGTTCCTGAAAAAGGAACTCCATGAAGGAGGCCAGGGAACTCTGAGTTCCTGAACAAGGCACTCCCTAAGGGAGGCCACGAAACAATGGGTTCTTGAGAAAGGCACTCCTTGAAGGAGGCCAAGGAACTATGGGTTCCCAAATAAGGTTCTCCCTAAGGGAGGATAAGAAAAAATGGGTTCCTAAAAAAGGCACTCCCTAAAGGAGGCTAGGGAACTGTGGGTTCCCAAAAAAGGCACTCCCTAAGGGAGGTCGAGGAACAATGAGTTCCTGAGAACGACACTCCCTAAAGGAGGTCGGGGAACCATGGGTTCCCGAACAAGGCACTCCTTAATTGAGGCCATGGAACAATGGGTTCCTAGAAAAGGTACCCGCTAAAGGAGGTCACATTTCCATTATGGGGGTAACTAAAAATGACCAAGGTTAAGGGGGCCTTGACACAAGAAGTAAGGAAACTATCTTAGTGGATCATTTTGATTAGGCCATGTAGTTTGTAATCACATGTTGTCTTGGGTAAAAGGACACAATATGGTGCTATAATGGTTCCCATGAAGAATATATGGTGAGTTGGTGTTGTGTCGAGAGCTAGGTCTTATGGTACCAATGTGGGAAGTGGTATTGCCCCCTATATTATCATATGAGGATTGGGGGAAGGGTTGTTTCCAAATACCCAAGATGATGGACCAAAAGTACAACAGTATGAATTTTAAATTTTAACATCCACCCAAAAGGATCTGAAATAATGTATCAGATCCACCATTTTGTGTAATATCCCTAGGGAGGTTTGGGACTTTAAACTATGTGGAAACATCTCCTATATGGGAATGATTGGTCATCATTGAACCGGAGTCCCTAATATCCCTATCAGTGAGAAGAGGTAATATTATTTGAGAGGGAGTAACGACCTGATCAAGGGAGATAATATTAGAGGGTGCACCAATTTAATTGTTAGGACCCTTCCAGCAGTGGATAGGAGAACCTAGCTGGAGGTTATCACTAGAATCACTTAATGAAATAGTGGTCTCAAATAATTCTTCGTTTTTTGGGAAGAATGTAGTTGAGATTTCATGGTTTCTTTTGGGTTTTGGGGAAGAATCATGCATGGATTCCCCCAAGGATGAATGAATCCTCCCAACCTCCAAGCCCAAGTAGTGAGGATATGGTTCTAGAGGCATGAGCTCATTTTTATAGGGATTGGATGTTGTACGACTAGTGGCATTGGACACATAGTGCATGGACTCAATGTGAGAAACATGATGTGAGATTGTATCATAAGAATACTGTGGAAGGGGATCAATATAGGAGAGTTGATTGATTGTGATGATGAGTCCCTCATGTGGGAATATCATGACTCGAAAGAGTGAAGAGACCACAGCAGTCATGGCATATATGAAATCACGGCATAAGAGAATATTGTAATCCATTGGACCATTCATGACCACAACATTGATCAAAACCATCTTACCACCTATCTCGATGGGGAGATTAGGTAAGATCCCTAAGGGGGAAAACATTCAACCATCAAAGGCTCTTAACTCAGTCATCAATGGGATAAGAGTAGGGGAGCCTAGTTGTTCCCAATATGATGAAGACACAATACATGAGGATGCCCCGTCATCTATTATACACTAATAAATTGTGTGGTTTTTAACGATGACCTGTATTTGAAGCATGGTAGAATATGGAGTTCATGCTTGGATAAGTTGATCCCAATCAAGGGTGATGGCTTGTGATGGGTGTGGGTATACACTTCATTTTTCCTTACAAGGATAAGTTCTAGTAGACATTGTGTTACTAGAGGTGGAAAGGGTTCCCCCAAGTCTACATGATTGAGCCTCAATCGTGAGGTGGATTGGGTTTGAGGGGGGTTACCCATGTGAGGGGTAAAAAATTATGTCGAGGTGCATGGAACCTCACCTGATGGAGTAATGGATTCATGGTGGGTCTTAATAAGTCCCTGATGGAGAATCGAGTTTTGGAGAACTACTGGTGTTTAAGGTTGAAAATAGTTTTGGGGTATTTGTGGGGGTCCTTATGGTGTAGGGGGTCGTTGGGTATTAATTAACTATTTCATCCATTTGTACTTGTCAATTTGGGGGAAATGATGAGTATAATGACCATACGCATCGCATAATGTGCAATGGAATTTGGTTCGAATACTGTTGTTTCTCCCTTGTCATGGCTATCCATTGTTATTTCCCCCTTAGGGATTTTGGTTAGCCTGGTTTTGGTTTCCCCTTGCTGGGGGATTTGGCTATTGGGGATTTCCCCCCTATCCTTGGTTTCTATTATTTCCCTTTCTCTGTTTTTTTTGGGTTGATGAAGGGGGTTGGTTGTATTCAATTGTTCAAACCCTTGAACTTGTTGAATATGAAATGGTTGGATAAAATTTACCCCTACCTATTGTTGGCCATGTGTTGGGGAAGCAGGATGAGGAGGAAAAAGGAAGGGATAGTAAGTGTTACCTTGGGGAGGTCTGTATTGGTTGTATGAAGTGGAGGTGCCTCCCATAAGGTTAGGAGTATATGTTGTGGATGGAAAATGTAATGCATGTTGTACGGGTACTAGGTGAATTGGGGGGGCAGGTACTGGTGGTCCCATGATTGGAGGGGGGTTACCATGAATGGTGGTTGATGTGGTGGGGGAGAATAGTATGGGTTTCCCCCATATGGTGGCTGGTAAGAATTGGCCCCAAACGTAGGTATTGGTTGAGCGTGTGGGTGAGTATGGGCCATGGACCCAATCAACCCATCGGTAGTGTGTGATGTTCATGGTTTGTTGTAACCAAATGGTAGAGGGTGAGGATCATTCGATAATACAATATAAAGGTACCCCAATTGAGAGAAAATCAATTCAAACTGTTGGGCCTTGGTGATGGCCCCATCTCCAGTTTGAGGGAAGGAAGTGGTGAAATCCTTGACGAGGAGAGATACTAGTGATTTAAGGAACCAGTCTAGTCATTGTTGATGGGTGGTATCTGCTTTGAAAATACTCCTTCTTCTTCGCCATTCATGGATTTGATCTACTATATGGATGGTTGAGGTTTGTTTGAATTCTAATAGTTTCTATAAGCTAGTTGTGTGGCGCGCTGGGAGTTGGAAGAAGGATAAGAAGGATTTCTCCAATGACTCAAACGTTGAGTGAGACTCAGCTTTCTCATCCACATACCACTTAGTCGAGGGACCAATGAGAGTTATTTGGAACAATTGTAAGTGAACGAAATACTCCATAATGCTATTGGAAGAACACCACAGGTGAAAAGACATAATGTGATTGGCGGGTTCTTCTTTGGGCTTGCCTTTGAATTTGGGAATATCAGTAAAGGTAGCTTAGTGGGCATATTTGGCCAAGTGGGGTCATGTAATATGGGATCGTTCATTATTTTGGCCAAATATAGGATATTGAGAGATGCCAAGCATGGCATGGAGGGGGGAGTACTAGCCATGGTATGTGATGGTTGGTAAAAAGTTCCTTGTGAGGATGGTTGGGAGCTTGTTCCTTGTGAGGATGGTTGGGAGCTTGTTCCTTGCGAAGAAGGTTGGACTCCGCCTCCTTGTGGTGCATGACTAGTAGGTAAATTGTTCTAAGTATTGGTGCCTATAAAAGTAGATCCAAACAAGGCTAATCATATGACCATGGCACTTACGGGTGTATGTGAAGGTTGGGATGATGTATCAGCCAAGTGGGGGATACCTCCCAAAATTGGGGGGAGATTTTTCAAACGTCTAGAACAACGGGAATGTTGTGCCCCCCCTATGATTCTGGACTATGTGTGGATGTGTGATGGTGGTGATGAGAAGAACTAATAGAATAAGTTTTTTACAAATTACCAAAACAATGTATTCATAAACTACATGTAATCAAATGGTGACAATCAAAAAGAGGACCCTTGATTGTTTAGTTGGACTAGATAAACAACAAAGAGAATTGTTTAACAGGTTAGTAGGTTTGCAAACAATGAAACATATATCAAAGAAAAGGAAAATGATAAACAAAGAAACATGAATTAAACAACTATCAACAAGAGATTTAGGTCATTTAACACAAAGAGTTGGTATCTACTAGAAACTAGTCTTCTTAATTTGAGAACACCAAGAGGAGAAATGTGGGATTTGTGAATCCCTTATTCCTCCTAAGGAAAGGCTCTTTAACCCCTCAATATAGAGATTCTACTCTCCTATTCTAACTTGAAAATGGTGAAGAAATGTATGGAAAAATATTCCCAAGAGGTGTAAATGTTTTTCTTTTCTATACTTGCTCAAATTGTTCTTGAGAGAAGAAATGGTTTCTCCAAGAAGATTTGAACAGTATAACACTACAATAAACTTCTTCCTTTTTTGCATACAATGATCCTCTATTTATAGGAGGATGGATAGATGTTTCATAACTAGTTTCAAATGTGAATGAGGAGGTCTTTGAAGGTACCTCCCATCCTTTCAATGATCCAAAGGAAGAATTTTAGGGTGATTTTGGGGTATGCTCGAGATCCACTTAATCCCATAAGTGATTGAGGCCCAACCAAAATATTCAGTGCATCGTTTCCACATCCGCGCGGGTTTCTTGATTTCCATTTGCATGGAGCGTGCACTATGCACGTTGTACATTGTGTTAGCCCGCATGAATGTGTGTGTGTTGTCTTTGTTGAATGTGTGTAGAAATCCAGTATATTTTTGCATAGTTTTGTGATTATCTTTCCAACTTGATTATGATCATCCTATAATTATTGGTTGTATGTTGTATTTGTGTTGATTGTATCTTCATCCGTTGTCTGTATTTGTAAGATAAAAATTTTGGTGATAACACAAATATTTATTTATTTGAGCTTCTTTCTAGAAAATTAAATATCTTGTGATTAAAACTTCCCATTGTAAAAATTAGGTTTTACTAGGACTTACTTCCCACCTAAAATCATGCAAGTCTTTACTATTATTTAGGAAAAGTCCACCATTTAAGTTCTTTGCCTTTGGACATGGATTTACCGAGTAAATCCAGGTAATAATTATATTCTTACCATGTCTTAATAATGCATAAATTAAATTTAAAACACATAATTATTGATTTCATTTTATTCTACACATTCCTCGGGTTAAATACTTTATCATCTCAACTAAATAACACGTTCTTATGAGACCAAATTTATGGTCAATCTTTGATTCTAGGACTCCCCCTTATCAAGATTATTTTGTTGGCTGGAAGTTAAGGGATTTTACCCATATTTCCACAAATTATTTAGCATTCAATTAAGTCTTCCAAGAAGGTATTACGGCTTGACCATTAACCAAGGATAGATCACCTCCCATAACTGATCTTCAACTTCAATATTATAGGGAGCAACATTCATCTAACAGAGATTATACATCTTTATTTTTAGATGCTCTATGAAGAATTTAATAGCTTAGCATTCACTACTAACATTTGAAATTTAATCATAAAATTGGTTGAAAATGCCCAAAAAACACTATGTTCTTACTCAGATTTAAAAATAATTACTTGCAATGGTATTTAAAAATAGAGACAGTCATAGAGAAAACAACAAAAATAAATTTTTCACAACTCTCTTCATATTTTATAATCAACCAGGAACATAGAGAAATATTTCCCCTACTTGAATAGAATATCAAATTCTTCATATTACCAAAACATAAATTCCATAGCATCAAGGAACGTATCATGGCATATACAAAACACTGAAAATACTTATCTAAGAATTTATGATAGAATGACAATTGTTGATGGGTGAGCCTATTTCCACCCCAACATAGGAACAATTGTCTTTGTCTATCCTTGTAGTTGGACACCCCTGAGCCAGAAGATGATGCCATGAGGGGAAAACTTTCATTCAACAATAAGAGGTACAAAGATGAAGGCCACTCTCCTTCATCAACATAAATCAACAGGATAAATCTCCAATTCCACCAAGCAAGGGGGGCTACTCTTGACTCAGGGAGTGACAATAGTTATCTTGCACAACTAAAACCCAAAAATTCGTAGCCCCATTTATTTGCTTGATTTAAAGATTCTTACTTGCCATTTCTTACCCAGAACACAAAGAAATTGACTCCCCCTATTTTTTATGAACCAAAGGTGTTTTTATAAATGTTGACTTATCCATTTTATGGGTCTTCTACCACCCTCCGACATCTCTAATTTTGTGGGTCAATTTTCCACCAAATTTGAGGTCAACCTAGAATTTTGTAGATGGGTACTTTATGGCCATGATTATGAGGCAAGGCAGTTCTGGTACAACACCCCCATTCTTTCTCATAATTGTGGGATGTTGGTAGTTCAACTACCAACTTCCTTCATTCACAAAWTTTTTGAGAAAATTGGGAAATTTGTGTTTTCTTGAATATTAAATTGGCAAGGAGATTTCCTAACCATTTCCCTCTCATGGCATCATTTTCTGTTTAAGTGCTCCACSCATCAACAATTTCTTTTCGTTATCATCAAAATGCATTTTATCATTTTAATTGTTCATCTTGGTCCAAAGCATTAACATACTAGCCACGTGACTCATGGCAACATTTAGACATATATTTACATACTACAGAAAACRGGGTGTTACATAGCCTTCATCACATTGATTTTCCGCATGTGGGAGATGCCAAGGCTTCCTTCCACGAAGGCCTTTGGAGGTTGGGCTCCCAAATTTTGAGGGTATGCATTGTCCCAGCTCATAGCACTAAATGGCCCCATGTCACCCCATTATCTAGGGAAGGGAAATTTGTTTCTGCTAGTGCCAGAAATTCCTTGCTAAGAGGATCTTTTGAATGTAAATCCCAATGACTATCTAGCCAATGGTGGAGTTTGGTGATTCCTCCATTTTCTATTATGTCTGCCAAATTGTTGGTTGAACGACGAATATGGGAAGTAATGATAACTTTAATCAATGGGAGGAGAGATTTAATCCTTTCAAGACCTCCCTCTAATCTCCATCATGTTGATATTCTACTTATGACTGAGCCATGTTGCATCTTTTCAAGCATCTGGATCATGACCATAGAGTCTCCCTCCACAATTAATTTACTTTATTCTTCTCTAGTTTCGATGCAAATACCTCGCTCCAACACTTGTAGCTATGCTGCATTGTTGGTATCTATGCTCATGTTCTTCGCATAAATCCTTTTAATGTTCCTCCTATTTCTAAAGGCACCTCACAGGCCTTCCTTCCCTGGGTTTCCTTTCGATGCCCCGTCAAAATTAAACTTGAAAAAGTCCACTGGTGGGGGTTTCCATTTGTCACGAGAGGAAACTTGAGGGGTTGTTTTGTGTTGTGAATGATAAGTTGGGTTTTTACAAAGGTCTATAGATTGAATAATGATGGATTCGTTCTTGGTGCATTTCTAGTCTTGGTCTGTCCATGTTGAGACCAAAATTGTTTTATGAATGTAATTCTTTATTTGATCCCATATTTTGGTCATACCCTTGTTGTCATTTTTAAAAATACATCAGTTTCTTTCCTTCCATATTTCCCACAAGAGGAATCCAAGGAAGAGTTGTTGGGATCTATTCAATATTGGATTGGTATAGGCAGTCGGTCACCATTGCTCAATCATTTTATTTAGGATATCCTTGTCCCTTTCTTATTTTTTGAAAAGGATAGTTCCATAATCCTATAGCTTGTATGGTAGTTTATAGGAGTTGAGGAGAAGTCATGGAGTTTCACCAACCTATAAGTAGAGAGAGAAAAAGGTGGGTCTAGTGAATCCTCGCTTGAGGAGGTTGTCCCAGGTGAGGATTTTACCCTTCACAAAGATCCAAAGGAAGAGGGACACCCTGGGCCATAGTTTTTTCTTCTAGATCTTCATCCAAATTCCTTGCTAAGTATGATTTTGTTGTCCTCCCATAAGACTGTAGGCGTCTTTGAGGTTGAAACTTCCTCTTGGTGTGTATCCCCATAGAAGCTTGTCTAGCCCATCGCGGAATTGGATTTTCCTTGTTAACATTTATTGCCAAAATCCTTCTTACTCCATATCATTGGGGAGTGGAAGCCAATTGCCTTTTGATATCCATGATCTCCATTGACCATCCTTAGACTCTATTTCTCACTAATGTGCTATCCATTTCTTGACATGGTTTAACATGGATTCTCTTAGTTATTGCAAGTCCTCCCGATATCTCCAAGTAGGAAGTTGTTGCCATGCATCATCCCAAAAGACGGCATGGCCCTCATTTCTCACCTCCCAGAAATGATGTTGTTGTATAATTTTTTTGTTACCCCAGGTTGCATTCCAGATTAGGGAGATAGTGATGTTTCCCTCTAAGTGTATAAGATTTTGATCTTCTATGAATGAGTTGTACTTTATTCTCCATATTTTTCCCCATATATTATCTTTTTTGTGGATCCATCTCCACCAAGTTTTCTTATCGCAGAACTAAGATTATATTTTCTGGATTGCGTAGCCCCAATCCCCCCAAGCGTTTGTGTTGAAAGAATTTTTCTCAGGTTACCAAGGCCCATTTCTTTTCCTTTTTGGCTCCTCCCAAGAGGAAAGATATTTGAATATTGCACACTACTTTTAGGATGAATTTGGGAGTTGCCAAAGCTGAGAACAGGTAGAGAGGAATTGCTTGCAAAAATAATTTTAGTAGGCCCATACGGCTTGGAAGATTCAAGGAGTAGAAGGTCCAATTGGTTGTCTTCTTCTCTAACCTTACCAGGAGGCCCTCCTAAGTGGAATTTCTAAGAGAATTTTCCATAAGTGGAGCTCCCAGATATTTTGAAGGAAAGGAGCATATTTGGAAGCCGATAATTCTAGAAATGTTAGTTTGAATAGAGATGTGAGCATTAAAGAAGAATATTTGTCACTTATCTTGGTTAATGGAGGTTACATAGGCTTGAATGAAGTCAGAGAGGAATTTCTTGATAGCCTGAGCTTCAAGGAATATTGAGATTCCCATGCACATTGTGTCATCTACAAATTGTTGGTGTGATACCAGTGGATCATCCCCCCAAAATTTGAGTCCTCGAATTTTGTTGCTTGTTACAGTTTCCTTGAAGGCCTTCCCCAACCCATCATCCATTATAATGAAGAGAAAAAGGGACAATGGGTTTCCTTGTCAAATGTCGTAGGAAGGATAGATCATGGCAAAGGGTGTACCATTAATAAGAATAGAGAATAATGTAGAGGAAGTGAGAGACATAATCCATTTGATCCACAAGGTCAAGAAGCCAAAGGAGAGGACAGTGTGATGGATGCATTTCTAGCTCACCTTATCAAAGGAATTAGACATGTATAGCTTGATGAGACTGCTTGCAGATTTGGTGGCCTTGAGAGAATGAATCATTTCATGAACCAAGATGATTCCACTGAGAATTTGGCGTCCTTCCACATATCCAATTTGTTTCAGTGAGATGATCTTAGGGAGCATGATTTTGAGGTGGTTGGCGATGAATTTGGTGTCAATTTTTCAAACCACATTGTAGAGAGAGATTGGCCTAATTTTTTGGGGGTATTTTTCCTTTTCTTCTTTGGGGATGAGAGAAAGAAAGGTAGCATCCAAAGTGGGGAAAACATTGGAGAATGTTCTAGAGTCTTCTACCAAATTCCAAATGTCCTGCTTGATGATTGGCTAGCAAGAATGTAAAATTTTGGTGGTGAAGTCGTCGACTCCAAGGGATTTTCCTTTGGGAATCTCCATGACCACTCACTCAATTTCCTCCAGTGTAGTGGGTATGAGGAAGGCCTCATTTGACTCCTATGAGACCAGTTTGGGGACATTGTTGGTTATTTTGTTGATTTCCTCTTTTCTATCTTGTTGTGGTTCTCAGAGCATATTTTTAAAATAGTGGACCAATTCTTCTTCGATTGTTGTGTGGCCTTTTATTATTCCCTTGATTTTCCTTTCTTGAAGTGATTCAATTGTGGTGACAATGCTAAATTTTTTATTTTTGTAAGAACTTGGAATTTTTTCCACCCTCSTTGAGCCATTGAACTTTGGATTTATGTTTTCTAAGGAGCTCTTCTTATTTGGCTCTATCATCCAGCTGGGTCTAAAGGAGAGTTTATTCTAAAGTGAKTTGTTCTATACAACCTTAAAGTATCATTGCTTTTTGTACAAGCTTCATTTGTTCTTCAATCTCTTTTTTAGTTTTAAAGATGTCCCCAAAGACCTCTTTATTCCACTTTTTTATTCTGAGTTTAATATGTTTTATGCATTGCTWAAACTAGTACATGGGATTCTGGGGAATGCCTTGGATGTTGTCAACTTCATGCAACCRGAGCTGGACATTTTCCTAGAAKGAAGGGTGATCAAGACAAAAGAATTCAAATAAAAAGGGATGGTGTTTGGGGTTACCTAAAATGTTGATTTCCATATTGATAGGCCAATGGTCYGATCTTGTGCTAGGTAGGGTCGAGGATTCTAGGTGGAGGCCAAAAAKAAAAAAGGATTTAGAGACAAGGAATATATCTAAGTGAGAGGTGACTTGGTTGCCCCCCCCATGMTAATTATTCCAGGTATGCAATCCATTGGTGGTTTGCAGGATAATCAAATGGATTAAGTGAATAATTTCTTGGAATATCAATGATTCTTGGTCAAGGCATCAAATTCCTCCTAGTTTTTCAGTGAACAAGGTTATGATATTAAAGTCGCCCCTCACTACTCAATGTTCATTTCCAATGATGGATTTAAGGGATTGGATGGAGTTTAGAAATAGGAGGTTGTTAGGAGCATATCGGGGGCCATAAACATTGGTTAAAAATTCAGTTTCTACCAATCTAATAAGCTGGAAGTGGGTGAAGATATCCCTTCGAGTGGAGAAATAGGTTGTTAATGAGATCTCAATGGGGTTCCAAATGATTTCCAGACCTCCTATCTCCCCTCGGGCATCAATTGCAATCACCTGGGAACTCTTCCAAAATTTGGAAGCAATTGTTGACACTAGGTTGTTGTTTCACTTGGTTTCTTGAAGCAATACCACTGTAGGTTTCTCTTTGGCTATGTTTTTATTTAAAATATGGTGTTTTCTCTTGCCATTGAGACCTCATATATTCCATTCTAGGATCTTCAAGTGGTACTATTGGGGTTAGAGAGGAACGCATCTGTCAACAGGGTTATCCTCCCAGAGTTTACCAGCATTTCTCCGAGATCTTGAACGAGTTGTTTGTTACCTCTTGGACCTTACTTTTTCTCTTTTCTGGATAGCTTAGATGGATCCTTAGAAGCATTATTTTTAACTCCTAGGGATAAAGAGGTAGAGGGATTGCCTTTTTTTGGGGTGTTTCATCGATATTTTCTCTAGACAAGGACATCCTTTATGAGCTAGATTTGTTTCTCATGGATGGAACTTGGGTCCTATTTCCTCCAGCCTACCGCCAGAGACTAAAGTTCTCACTAAGCTCCATTTCTTCTCCATATTTTGAATCTCCTTTGTCTTCACCTTCATGCACCATGTCTATATCTGGATCTCCCCCAACTTGCATTGTTTCCTCCATTAATTTATGTCATTTTACATGTTCTTCCTTATTTTCATCACTACTTTGATTTGGTTCAATGGGTGGTTGTTTTATCGCTTCCTCTAGTTTACTGTCATTGACTTCTTCATATTCTTGCAAGAGGGTTTCAAAACTATTACTAGTTTGGATATCCTTTTGATCAAGGGGCACTACTAGCTTCTTGGCATTTCTTATTTTTTTGGTAACCATTTCAAAAACCTCTACATATTTCGTATTAGGGTTCCTTGATGGGTGCAACATCGGATTCAAGGGGAAGTCCCTTAATAGATTCCCATTTTCATGACATTTGTGACATCGAAAAGGGATATGCTTGTAATCTATTGTTTGAATACATCTAGTGTCCTAGTAGCTCAAGCATATTGAGTCTGATAAGGATTTGGAGACGTTCAGGTACACACAGATCCTACCATAAGAGGTGTATCTCCCTTGTTTGGTTACTTCTAAGATTTTAACAAAATATCCTAGAGTGTTCCTTATACCTTCAAAAATATCCTCATCCCAGAACTCATAGGGAAACAAATACAACCTAATCCAAACTAAGACGACTGTGAAATCTTCTTTTTTTGAGCTGAATTTCTCGGACATGAGATGTAGACGCAACCTTGTCGAATTAAAGAAGTATGGGATATTTTCAAAGACCTTTTCCTTATCCTCTAGTTGGTGAAGATTGCTCTGAATAAGCCTTTAGATCCCAGTTTAAGGTATACCTAGTGTTGGAGCAGAACATTTTGGGACTATTTTTGGGAATCACCCAGGAGAAAACTACGCAACAAGTCGGTTGAGGACCACTGCACGTGGAAGAAAGGAAGACAGTTAGCACATTTTCAGGAGTAGTGGGCATGAAAGAAGGAAGTTAGTTAGAATTAGCTAGACATTTTGGACCATTTTGTAATGGGCTAAGCCCTAATGAAAATGTATAAATATTTAAAGGGTTTTGGGGTAAATTAGTTCAAGAGTATGTTATGAATGAGTGAGTTATGAGTTTTTGGTATGAAAAATAAGAGTGCTAAGTCTTGGATAAGTATGAGTGGAGAGCTAAGTGTGCACTGTATGTGGAAACAACAAGGGAATATTGGGTAGAACAAAATTATCATGTATGAGCACAGTGCACACCTTTTGTACGAAATGATGTTGAATAATAATATAAGAAACATGTCGTTGTGGGCGTAGCCTAGTTTGGGGTGAACCACGTTAAATATGGTGTCCTTGTGTTTTGGTGTGATGTTTTGTTTCTTGTTTTGATTATGTCGCGCACTTAATGAATGAATTGTTAATATGATGATGTTATTTTCTCTGATGGTTCTGCGCACTTGATGAATGGTATAATGAATGAATGTTAAGTAGATTGGTAAGAATGAATGCCTCACATCCCTTCACGACTATGGAAACTTGGTTCCTATAGTCCCCATAGATACCTCGGGTGAGACTTCACCTGCTTGCGGGTGATGCCAAAAGGTCCAGTATCTTTAGGGGTTTATTGGTGAATTAATGTTGAACCTTGGGTTTTCCCACTACACGCCAACACCTGGCCTTTGGGTTTGCAGTGAGTATGGATCCACCAATCCAAGGATTTATCCATAGGCCATATGCCCATGAATTTTTCAATGATGGCATTATCCTGCATTGTGTTGAATATAATATCTGATCTTGTTTTAGGCGATCTTGTATTTTGGTATTTTTGCTGCTTTTGGAATGCATCGACTTGCTTTGATTTGGTTATTTTTCTTCATATGTTGGGTCTCCTGATTGGATTTAGGTTTCTTTGTTGTCTTGTTTCTTGCCCCTCCCGCTCCTTCTCCTTGATCTGCAAATTTTCCTTTTTCAGGGTGATTTGGAGTGTGATTGGTTGAGGGGTGGCTAGCTAGTGCTTCATTGTAGGAGGAAGCAATGATCCATCCCCCAGCGATCATCATGAGATATTTTGCAAATTCTTATTTGTATCATGTTTTGGAACCCTAGGCGAGCACCCTCATATGATTTTCACCTTCTCGTCAGGATGTCCTTTTTATGTCTTTTTTTATTATGAAAATTAAAATGAATAATTAGTTAGTAGGAAAAAGCCACCATTAACTTATATGTATATATATATGAAGAAGGAGACACCCATGAAGTTCAAAATAAAGTGGCAAGGTTACAATTGCAAAATGTCTTATTTTTTTACTTTGGAATAGAGCCTGAGAAAACCCACTAGGCACTTCCCCTCATTTTGAAGATGGTACCCGGGGGTAAACCAAATTTTGTAGAAAGCAGAGGCTTTTTCGATAGCTTACTCATTTAAGAGTTCAACATGTCACTTGCAAGAATTGAACCTAGGTAGGGGGGAAACACCCCTCAACACAAATCACTCGAGCTAAACCCAATTGGCAATTGCAAAATGTCTTATATTTCAATAAATAATATATTTTTTTATTATTGCAGTGAAAAAAGCGAAATGCATTTTACAGCTTAGTATTGAAGAAATTGTAATGTCTATTCCATATCCATAACAATGACAATATATCAACACAATATGTAGACTAAATAATACTCATTCATCAATGTGTATACATAAAATAACACTATAAAAACTATATCATATCAACTATTGAAAATGAATCAAAGACATGTGTGTTTGACACCATTATTAATTATTTGTTATCAATCCATAATGTTAATAGCAAATCACATGATACCACGTGTATATAGAGAACACACAAACTTAGATTCATCTTAATTTGAGATAGACATTTACATATTATTAATTTTTTAATTCCCATTCATGGATTTGAATTTAAGATGAATTTACATTATTATTATTTTAACGTTTTATCTTAAAAAATAAACATTATTTTGTATTATAATTGTAAAATTATTATTTAATTCATATAAAAGAATTTATTAATTATTAAATTATAATTATCTTTCAATGTTCTTATTCACTCGATCTAATCAAACAAATGATGCTAAATAGAAACATTGAACTTTGAAATGACAACTTGCGGAGGTGGAATCATTGCCAATTCCAACTTGCTATCACGTCGAAGATCTTGCAAAATAATTTGTCCAGTACTTATTTTTTGTCATATCAAAACACAAAACTTTTATTAATATCATTATCATCCCCCTTTATTATTAAATAAAAAAAATAAAAATCATAATCGTCCCCCTCAAACATATAAGATGCATTTTACACTCTAAACCGCTTTATGGTCAAACCACGAGCAATGGCATGGCATTTCTTTTAATAGTATTAATGTTTTTACTTGAAAAGAAAATAACAATTTTAATGAGCGGAGGACACCAACAAACTTTCCTAATATGTGTACAATAATAGTGCACGATGAAAGCGACGTTTAACTGAAGCGATGTGACAGGTGAAGAGGTTTTGTCTGTCTAAGGAAAGGAAGCAGTGCTTTTTTTTTATTGCAAGCTGTTGATAGGAGTTAGGTGTTGCTTTCAGATGAGCAAGGACAACAATGGATATTGTTACAAAAACATCCTACAAACCCACATCAACACCACATAAATATATTCATTCACATGTGACATTTTCACTCATAAATATACTCATTCACAAGTGACCTTTTCACCCAACTCAACTCAACCCAACCCAACCCTCATTCACAAGTGACCTTTTCACCCAACCCAACCCAACCCTTGTTGTTAGCCGCCTCATCACTTCTTATCCACAATGGGGAATTTTCCACGCAGCCCTCATTAGTTGGGTGACTTATTTTCAACATAAGCACAAAAGAAAAAAGCACGCATGGCCACCACGTCCCTCTCAGGGGATTATATCCTTCAATAATGAATCAATTCCCCATCCCCCCTATGCTCTCACCCTTATCCCCAGACACAGAACAATTCACATCTGTTCATGATAAAGGAAAAAAAAAAGTCCCCTCAGTGGGTTTCATCATTTGCTTTTGATTCGTGGTCTCCATCATTCTATTAGCACATGAGCAATTCAATTCTTTCCACAAGCCAATTGTGGATAAAAAGAAGCTCATGCCCTCTCCACAATTTCTACTTGCAATTCAAGTGGGATACGTTATAAAAAGATCACGGCGAAAGATGTTGGGCGGTAGGGGTGACGAACCTAGAGACGTGCAAGAGAGCAACACACACAACCCCAGTGTTGTCGGCGTTTTAAGTCTGTATTCGTCCATTTTTTAATGCAAATCCCAAAAGCCATTAAAATCTTCAGATGGTTGGGTCCTCCATATTTCCAAATCTTCAGATGGTCGGGTCCTCCATATTTCCAAATCTTAGGGTGCAGCTCGCCATTCTGCCATTTATTATGGCCTTACTAGGTCAACAAGGCCACCATTATCTTATATATTTTCTCTAGGTGCAGCTTGCCATTCTGCCCTTCATTATGGCCTTAGGGGCTCTACAAGGCCACCACTACCCATGTCAGCAGCCCCCGTTTATATATCCATGGACCCATGGCCAAGGTTTATTTGTCTTGTATTGTGAGTGGTCCAAGGTTCTATGGACCCCGTGCCCTATGTGGATACTCATATCCACAAACAATCATGGGGTGCCTCAATGGAATTTTGATGGTCCCACATCCACATCCACCTCCACCTCCACTCCCTTCTCTCCACCCACAACGCCCCCAGTTTAATGCTTCCTTCATTAAATGGATTTTGAATTTAGCTCTCCCCACTTAGTTTCAAGCTGGACATGACATTACTAAGCCCTTTCTATATGTAGTCATTTCAATTGGCAAGTTGGCAACAACACAGCTTCCCATCTCGATGTTGTGGTTGGTGATGTAGCATTTATGAAGTGTGTTGCTTCTCCATAACATAGGCATGTGAGTCCCAATAATCATATCTCAAATTTTGACTAGAGATACCATGTTGAAAGTGATGTGAATTGCTCTCTATTCAACACGTGTATTTATATTTACTTTTTAATTTCTAAAATTAAAGTTATTGTACATAATATATTAAAAAAAAAATTATATATTCATTGAAAGGTTCACAATAATATATAAATATAAATTTGTAAATGAATTATATTATCATAATGTGCAATTTTTTTCTCGAAAAAAAAATAAAATCAATATATTATAATCTTTTTTTTTTGTTAACTGGGGAATTGGAGAGCAGGCAGGTCAACTGCTACCACTATAATCTCAGGCATGTCAACGTGGTCCTTTGTGCGACACACAGGGTAAATCGAGGATTTTGAACCGATGACTTCACATAACGGAGTGCCTTAATAACACAATCCATCACCGACTATTCTACACCGAGGGAGCAATATTTTATAATCTTTATAATAATAATAACAATAATTTAATTTTAAGGTTACGGTCAAGACAAACACCAAATTGGTGTATGAGACCCCCTTGTTTGTGGGATAAGGGATCCCCTTCGCTTATATATTTGATTGCTAAAGTCTACAAAGGTATACATACCCTACCCCTCTATGGATTTAAACTTGTGACCTCTTAGGAGGAAACACATGTTCTTAACCATTAGGTTCACTCATGTTGTATATAAATAGAACAAAAATAAAGAAATAATGAATGTGAGTGTATAGCTTTCCACATTCACTCATAATACTATGCAGTTTTTTTGAAAAAACTTGTGTAAAATGTTTTGAAACGTCAACTTCTTACAAGATTTTTTCCCAAAAACCTACATAACATAAAAAAAAATAATATTTCTTATCAACATACAAATTAATTGATTTCTATGTAAATATACTTATTACTCAACGTTCTCCTTTTCTCTATTCAAAAATACCAAAAAAAAATTTATTATTTACAACATAAATATCTTATTATACCCAAATATATTGAAATTATTTTATAGCATAAATATCTCTTTATACTTAAATATCTTTATGAAAACCCATACTATGAATTTGGTCTTGAAAAGGTAACCCATATAATAAAATCTAAAAAGTTGATCTTCTTTTAAATCTCAATGAGCCCAACTGCAATGGCATCTAGAAAAGCACATTGAAATTATGTTATAAAATAAAAATTAAATTTTAATTACGCTGTAGCATGGTTTATAAAATACATGGAAAACAAAGTACATCATGTGATTATGAGAGATCCCTCTTTTCCAACTTGTCATATTTCTCAAATTTTGTAGGATGGCATGTGTGGGTAATGATCGTTATGGTCCTTTCAATCTATTTAGCTTGTTATCATTAAGTTAAACTTTTATAAAGCACCCATTAAATAATCAAGCTTTATAACTTAAATAATCAAACTTTACAACTTAAATGATAAAGGGAGCATGATAATTTGAATTATGAGCATATTATTTGAGTTTCTTAACATTCAGTTAATTATCATCGTTTTTGTCTATAAAGTAATGATAGGGACATGATATAGTTAAATTGCATTATTGGTGGAAAGGCCATTGATCATTCTAATCAAAATGATGAGTTATAAGGAGATAGTGGTTTTTCTTTTTCAAAACAATGATTAATTACAATAAATTTATTTTAACAATAACGAAATCATTTCCCAAATATAATTTATAAGGTATTCGATTTAATCAATAAGGTATTCGATTTAATCACTTTTAGTATGTTTAATGTGTTTGAAATGATTAACATTTGAAAAAAAAGGCACCTACATAATTATAATTGTTTTTAAATGTAAGTTTGTTAAGATTATTTAATGTTTGGATGTAAATGATATAAAATATTTACATAATTATAATTTTTTTTTAATTTTTTTAAATGTAAGTTTGTTAAGATTATTTAATGTTTAGATGTAAATGATATAAAATATTTACATAATTATAATAGATATTAGTGTATTTAGGACATTATCATTAAATGATTTTCAAAAAATATGAAGAATGTGCATTATAAAAGATGTGGCCAAATCATATAATGAGAAATTAAAAAAGAAGAGTAGGTTTGGATATCCTATCTCTTATTCATTCAATTCCATATAATATGTAAAAACAAAATTTAGTCTAAAAACATTGTGTGTAGATTTATAGGTATAATGTCGTATAAAAAACATCTGGTATAGAACCATAGGTATAATGTCGTATAAATTAGTTGATTTCAAATACAAAATAACAAAGCATTTAAAAGATAAAGTAAATAAAAGTTTAACTAATCTTAGAAAGGGCATTCACCTATAGGTCTACATTTATAGTTGGGTCTTTATAGTTCTTAATGGTGACAATAGAGGTGACTGAATGGACGTGCAAGTTCCAACCACTTGCATTAGGTCAGTAGCATCATGATCCATATAAGTTCCAATTTGGTTGGAGGATGTAGAGTCCATAAAAGCATCCATCCAACTCATAGGAGGGGAAGCCATGAAAGCATGGGAAAGATTTAGGTTTGTTAATCTACACTCCACTTGAGATTGAATAGACACAATGATTGAAGCCATCTTGGCATGTTTCCCTCATAACACTGTCAATAGGTCTCAAGAGTCCTCCTCCAATTCACACATACTGAGAATGTCTACCAATGTGTATGGTACATTGGTCTCAAGGTATTTTGTGCTCCCTCAATTGCTACTCAAAGCCCTCTTTTGATCTGAACCATTGTAGAGTCAAATATGTCACATTGCCATTGATTTTAGTGACATCTTTCTCACATTAATTTAATTTTTTTTTTTAAGTTTTTCAAATCACAGATAAAACAATGCTAATTATGACCATAGTAGTGTAACATGGTAAAATGCATGTGATGGAAATGATACCCATGAAAAAAACATACAAAGTAGGTTGTGGAACCAAACTCTACCCTTTCAAATGCTCAATGTCCTTTGGAACCCTCATTATTGGAATTAAACCCCAACAATATCAATCTATCCCACACATGAGCCCTCTCTGACATCATACCCTTTATAATTCTGCATATGTGAAGGAATGGAGTAGTGAATGTTGTAGAGTGGTAATGGATGGTTATTCTTCTGCCTTTTAAATGCATGGTGTGACGTGATTTGCTTGTCGTAACATTTTGTTTAATTGCTTTCATTGGGGAGGGAGCTCATGGAGGAATAGATAATGGCCCCTCCTTTTTAAATATCTTCCCTTTCTCTATATAGGCACATTGGATGGCTTGGGTATCTACCTCCTTGTCAAAGTTTGGATATACACAAAAAAAAACATGATAAGGAGTCAAACTCTTTTCCCACCTTGAGTACTCGTTGATAGAATTTGGAGATTTGAGGATTGGATGGAATATTATAAGAGGAAAACACCCTTATAATGACCGTGGAGTAGCCAATCACCATGGCACTATCGACTCCTTTGTTTGCTAAGATGGATAGGTCTTTGTAAACCATTACAGTCTTTACCTCATTGTTTGTGCACCATGCTTCCAAGAAAATTCAA
>ML800937.1:3766-43366 GCA_009831015.1 Picea engelmannii | reverse complement strand
GATGAATGTAAGTTATGTTATAAATATGTGTTGCATGGCTGCTGGGAGGGGGATGTGCTAAAAGAGACCACGATGGCTAATGAGAGGTGGTGGAAGGGACCTGGAATGGTTGCGTTAACTTCCACCGAGACAGTATCGCACTGGTTTTACTTGCTCAAAGACCAAAGCAACTCTCTGACCCCAGAATGGATTTCTCGTTAGATTGGTAGGTGGGGAGGCTCCTCAAGAGTTAATGAGGGGATGGGGGTGAACCACCCATCTGTAACAGCTCCTAGACCTGACCGCGGATGGAGAAATTCGTGCCACACTCAATCTTGCAGAGAAAGGGCAAGAGAGGAAGTATGGTAAGAAAGGAATAAAGGAGGAGAGAACACATGCGACAGGGATCGCGGGAAAGAACTAGAGAAAATATGAAAACACGGGGAGTTCTGAATAGAGGAGAAGGAGAGTAATCTTCATCCTTGACTTCCGTTGCGTTGGAAGTAGACAATTGAACCTCAAGCATCATGGTCTAGCTCGGGGGTGGCTAGTGGTAAATCCGTTTGGAGTCATTGAGCCTACGGTTGGGTGGAAACGAGCACCCCTCTCAGCAGTCGTGTCACACCTGGTGTTTTCTGATAAGTGTTTATATCTTGTATCTTGAATTGAATATCCTGGAATGCATGCTCATGTTTGTACACTCATAAATGGTTTCTGTATAGAAGTGTTTTCCTGGTGTTTTGATCGGAAATAATGGATGCATGCTTATACTTATATGACCATAGTCAGTTTATATATAGAATGAACAAGTTCATATTACGATTCTGTTCCCTTGAGATTTGTCCCATTTACTTGACTCACACTATGCCCTGGTTTGATTTCCCCCAAGGCACCTCCTACCGGGAAGTTCCCTCGCATTCCAGAGCCGGAGTGAGTTCCTTGAAAAGACTACCGTTTTAGTAAATCCACGAGTTTACTTCACCCCTGTCACAGAGCTCATAGCTCAGTGATTTAGGAAGGCTTTTTAGTCTGGTCACCAAGCCTAGGGATAATTACCCAAGAACCCGCTGAAGGATCATGTGATCTGAGTCTAAAAACCTTGTACAAGAGAGAGTGGTTCTCTCAGGTTTTTGGTGTTTCAATGTTTTGGCACCCGGGAAACCCAAGGGCAAGTTCCCTCGTAATCGCCAATCGCAAAATCCCGATATGAGAAACCCCGAATTGGTTTAGTGTGAATAGGTTTCAGTGTTTCGACACCCAGGAAACCCAAGGGCAAGTTCCCTCGTATTCACCAGTCGTGAAATCTTGATATGCAAAACCTCGAATCGGTTTAGCGTGAATAGGTTTCAGCATTTCGACACCTGGGAAACCTAAGGGAAAGTTCCCTCATATTGCCAGTCACGAAATCCTGATATGTAAAACCCTGAATCGTTTTAGCGTGAATAGGTTTCAGTGTTTCGGCACCTGGGAAACCCAAGGGAAAGTTCCCTCGTATTCGCCAGTCGCAAAATCCCGATATGCGAAACCCCGAATCGGTTTAGCATGAATAGGTTTCGGCATTTCAGCACCCGGAAAACCCAAGGGCAAGTTCCCTCATATTCGCCAGTCGCGAAATCCTGATATGCGAAACCCCGAATCGGTTTAGCATGAATAGGTTTCGTTGATTCGGCACCTGGGAAACCCAAGGGCAAGTTCCCTCGTATTTGCCAGTCGTGAAATCCCGATATGCGAAAGCCTGAATCGGTTTAGCGTGAATAAGTTTTGGCGTTTTGGTAGCCGAGAAACCCAAGGGCAAGACCCCTCATCTTTTCCAGTCATGAAATCTCGGTACGTAAAAGCCCGATGCGCTCTATGAATGAGCCCTAGGTCACCGAACAGGGTCTTGTGGTAGGGAGGAGGGGTCCCAAAAAAATCTAGATCACCCATTTTTAGGGATGTGTGGCGAAGATCTAAGGCCACCGGGGTTCTAGACATCAGAGGAATAGGAGTGAATACCTCGCCAGAAATCTCGAAAGGTAGAATGTCAAGATTTAATCTAGGCCGTTGATCAAGTCGACGATTTGGACCATAGATCCGGATGATACCGGGATTTTGGGTTCCAAGGATTCGAAAGGGAAAGGAGGAACGCTTGCATCGCGATTTCCCGAATCACGAAACCTCGAAATAATTTGGAGGAACAACACCAAGTCATATAACTAATCGTATGAAAAGCAACCCAAGGGAGGAGCTAAGGATCTGTTAGACCCTTTCAGGTTTTAGCATTTCGAAAGACATAGAACAAGGGAATGCTTGCATTGCGATTTCTCGAATCGCAAAAGTCGGAAGTGCCTTTTTGGTAAGGCCTGTGGTCATAGCCAACGATCACATGAGGGAGGATAAGGAAAGGGAGGGTCTGCGCTAGGCCCCAAAGAAATTCGGGGATTTTTTTCCTCGAAGAAAATACAAAAAGAAAAAGAAAATATTAGTTTCCGTAGTGGGTGTGTGACATCATGAGTCTCTTCATTTTCCCTATGCTCACTAAAGAAACATTATTATTGATACGATGAGCTATGACAATATATTCAACCCCATCCTTGAAAATATGATATTTATTTTCTTTGAGATAAAATATAGCCTTCCTGTCAAATAGATATGGAATACCCAAGACAATGCCAAAAATATCAAGAGGTACAACATCTAACTCAACCTTGTCAAAGAACTTAGTTGTTATTGCAAATTTGATCTTACATTGTTTTGTTACCTGCAAGTTAGCATCTTCACACACCCATCCTAATGTATATGGATTTTTGTGAGGTGTCATATTCAAACCCAACTTCTTAACAATTGCTTCAGATATTAGGTTAGCTTGAGATCCATTGTCAAATAAAGTATCTACCTTTGTATGCATGACTATAACTTTGAGATGAAAAATCTCGCTTCTCTTCTTTTGATCAGTATCAGTTTCCAATTTAGTGTATTGAAATGAAGAGTTAGAAATAATTGTTGATATACCTTTGTTTTCTATTGCCACGATCTTAGATTCATCCCTGGAATCTGACCCTAGATCCTGATTAGATGATGCATTAGTATTTTGCTTCCCTTTATCATTGAACTTCTTCGGTCGTAATTCTAGATGCACTTTCCAACATTATGATTCCTCATGTCCCTTTTTCTTACAGTGGGAACATTTAGGTATTTCCTCATCTTTCTTTACTATATCTTATTTCTTACTCTTCCATTTACCTTTCAGTTTCTTTTCAAACTTGTATGGCTTCTTATCTTCACTTTCATGCTTACCCTTACTAGCCTCCATATGCATAGCTTGTACAAACAACTTATCAATGTTAATAGGGTTAAACATTAAAATTATGACGAAGATATGAGTGCATTCCACCAATATACTTCATAATATTTTCATGGGTATACAATGAAATCCCTAATGGCAATGCATTCTTTTTGAATTCATGTGTATATGCCTAAATATTTTGGCCTTTACATTGTCTTAGATGGTGCCATTCTATCATTTTGTTTGCATAAAAGCCAGTGGATAGAATTGTTTTCTTATAGCGTTAGTAAACTTATCCCAATAAGAGATTACTTTATCCTTTTGAGCAAGATCAAATTGCATCTTACTCTCCCACCATATTAGGTTGTGGCACTTACTCGAAGAGCAACTAATTGTATCTTTGCATCCTCGTCCATGATCTTTTGAAACTTGCAATAAACCTCTATTTGTTTGATCCAATTGTCCAATTGCTCGGCATTCAATTCTCCATCATAGGTCGAAAATTCAAACTTGACATCCAAATTTAATAAAGTAAAATAATGATCATACTTCTTAGAGGACTTATTTTGACAAGAATAATGTTCACTTTCTTTAGAAGAAGATGATGATGAGGATGGTAAGGGGGGTTCTTAAGGTCCACCGCCTTCTCTTTTTACCAAATATTCTCCACTTACGAGCTTTTGAATTCTTTGTTTCAAATTATCTATTATCTCTCTCATCGAGTGAAGTGTATATGTCATTTCTTTTGGACTCATGGGAGGATATTCTCCTTCCTTTCCTTTGGAATCCATCTTATGCTTATGAAGTCTTATTTCAATCTCAGACTTATAACTTGCAAGTTCTTCTTTACCAATTTTTAGTTTGGATATTGTAAGAATTCACTTGCAAACACTTGTCAAACCTCGCTCTGATACCAACTTTATCCAAAAAATCCTTAGACATTGATTATTTTGAATACATATAAACATCTACTTGATCTTCAAAATAATAATGATCATTTGACCGTTTACAATTTACATGTGAAATACTTATCTAACCAAATAAATTATAATGATAAATATACTTACGAATAATTGAGCACAAAATGAACAACAATAATGAAATGACATACACAAATTTGATAATGGAGTTCACCCAATTTGGGCTATATCTTCGAGTCTGCTTCCAATAGAGATATCTTTATTGATGCTCAAATGCTTGTGTTTTACAATGACCTTTTTACATGTTTCTCAAATGTAGAAACGTAATGCACCATTGGATTCCTTGTGAAAAATCGTGAGAAATGAGTATAAAGTTCTTAAAGTTACATCAAGAGACCTATCGACATGCTTGACGGTGTAGCCTGAAATTCCTTGTACCCTCGGGCATGCACTTCAAGACATAATCTTTGCAATTATGATGAGTGTACTTTCCTTGGTCCATGCATCATTAAATAGGGCGCGGGCCCCTTTAACCACCATCTAAAACTATTGGGTAGAATTTAAGTTTTAGTTAGATGGGTTCATAACAAACCCCCTCAACTCGACGTATTAGTTAAGTTTGTTGGATATATGTGATAGGTCGCAGGGTCAAACCCCGTCGACCTTGCCAGGTTTTGTGGTATTCGTTGAAACTTTATGTTATAAATAACATATGGTTAGGGTATAATAGTTGGCACCCCCGCGGATGTAGCATCCAGTTACTTGGATGCCATGTGATCAAATGTTATGGGTTGAGGGATAGCCCTCAACCCTTTTATTTTGCCAACTATTCATTGTAACAACTTTAAATATAAGTTAAACCATATACAATTAATTAAAACATATAATATTATTTCTCTCCATTTCTATTGGCTATGGAGTTTAAGGTGTTATTGTCAGGCTGACGACGTATTTCTCAAGACTGGGGATGATTGTGTATTTTTTATTATACTTTTGTGACATTTCCTCTTTTCATCGCACCACGTTGTTGCCTCTATGCACCTCTGACACTCAAGTAGTCTCACAAGCTCTCCCTATAGTTGAGGTATCCCTACATACTCTCCTGAGGTCTCCTTCTAGTCGAGGTTCCTATTGTGTCAAGGGAATCTTACATGTAGGCATCCCTGACATGCTACATAGGGGAAGAACCCACCTCTCCACCACTCACCACCTGGGCACCTCCTCATCCACTAGTTGCTACAAATTTCATACAATCCACTAGCTCCTTCATGTCTTCCCATACCTAATGTTGGTTCCTCCTGTAACATGGTGCTTCTGCTTCTAAAAACAAACGATGGCGGCATATTTCTCATTCAAGTCGCTTCCATGGGTTATTGAACAAAAATGGAAGAGTGGGGACCAAGTCCTGCAAATATTTCATGCATGCACTAATTTTCTCTCTTCTAGCCTATATGTATGGAAATTGAAACCTTAGAAAAATACTTCATATATCATTACTACCAATAGAAATTTCAGGCAACTAACAGAATGGCTTGTATTCTAAACATATGGATGACTTTAAATCTAAATAACTATGCAGTGAATAATAGTTATATGGGAATATAGAATAAATTACTCTCTCTACTAAGTTGTGGTTGTTGGATACTTGGCTTCGTTGAGATCTAACATGAATGTAGTATTCCTTCTAGTTCTCCAAAGGCTTTTGGATTTTCTCTTGTAGGTTTTGGACTAGAATTGACTAAATTGTCACTGTTACTCTACTTAGTTTTCACCATAGCCACCTCTTTATCCTTGGTGCCAATATGAACAACTAAGTATTTATTTGTTGTTCTTATTCTCATTTCTTTCCATAAAATAAATATGATGATAATGGCCTACACAATTGATTTTCACTGAATTGATCAGAAATGGAAGACATTTTGGCTATGGAAGGGAGAAAGAAGGAAAATTGATTTATCATTTCGCTGGAGGAAATTCCTTTGAAATAAGATGAGATCAATACTTGTGAAACACAACATAGGTTCAATTTGTTTTTAAAGTAATCTTTGTATATTTTAACGTTTTGTAATATAAAACCCTAGCTCATCAAATCAATGCAGAATTTTGAGCCACATAATCTTTCTTTTTCTTTTCATTGTCCTCTCTGACGTGGGTCAAGAAAATTCTTAGTAATAAATCGAGCTCCAGACCTAGAGATTGAAATACTTAGACCATTTGTGTTATCCAAGTCGACAAAACTATAATTTTTTTCATAATTTTTTCTTTAAAGATTCTAAAAATACTCTATCAAAATGACTCAAAGCATGCAAATTTGAGTACTTTACCAACTCTGGAAATTATGCTAAAAAAATATAGATATTTTGTAACTTTTACTATGGCTATAATACATATATCCTATATCACTTCCCATCAATTTTTGGCCAAATCTTGGAAGGTTGTAACACATATTTCATTTTCAGAGACCATTCTTCCCCAGGAAGATTCAAGGTCAGTGCAATCAAACAAGCAATGAAACCATTCTTTCCTAGGAAGATTCAAGGCCAATGCAATTAAACAAGCAATGAAAGAAAAAAAGAGAGGAGAAAATGAAGTATGAATCAGACAGGATTTGGTWGTTCCCAATCATCAACATGGAGTACACATAGATCTGCTTGAGACTTGTGGTAATGTTCACGAGATGAATTATCAACACTCTTCAATGTTGCATATCTTTGCACAAATGAMAAGGATGTCCTCTCAATGAATGAACCAAAAGGGCTCTTCACAACAATCCAACTATGTCATTAATCATAGGACTCTATGTCAGTTGTGTGGGTAAGAAACATTGATATTCTCTTTACCTTACCTGTATATTATTTTTTCTTTAACGTTTTCTTAAATGATTTGATCCTTCGTTATGAATCTTGATTTGCAGTGTTTTGGAGGAAATAATGTGCATATATCTGAATCTAGTTAGGAAAATCTACCTACCGGACTCAACGAGTAACGAAATCAAAAGATTTTACATTTTCTTGCATAGAAAACATTTCTTAAGTCCATTTCTTTTGAAATACGACATCAAATTCATGGACATGATTCCCAGGATCAACGTCAAGTGCTTCGATAGGGTAGCCTAAGGAAATTTCTGTCGTGGATTTACATGAGAAGTGTGCAAAAGTGTAAAACCTTGTTTCCCCTAGTTTGTAAATATAACTATAATGGCCAAGAGACTATGACAAACTTAATATGTGTGAATGTTTGATTTGATGGACCTTTGTATAAAAGGTCAAGGAATGCAAATTCTTTTATTTACTAGAAAATGGATAAGTGTTGCATGATTGCAGGAAGGGGGGTGTACTAAGAGAGACCAAAAATGCTATGAATGAAATGGTGAAGGGGACCAAGAATGGTTGCGTTAACCTTCACCAAACGAGTACCTTAATGGATTTAATTGCTCAGGCCTAAAACAATCCTCTGACCCAGATATGAATTACAGTCAGGTTGGTAGGTGGGAATACCTCCTTAAGAGTTAATGAGGGATGGGGTGGAAAAACCATCTGTAAGTCTTTCAAACTTGACCACAGACTGGGAATTCGAGCCACATGCAATCTTGCTAAGGAAGGAAAGAAAGGGAGATGTGGTGGGTAGAGGAAGACCTGCGAAGAGTGCAGAGATGAGAAGCTAAGCTCTCGGGTTCAAGGAAGAATGAAGGGATAAGCATTATGGTCGCAGGAAATGGCTGAGAAGGTTATGATACAAGATGATAAATGAGGCCGATACTCCTTTCTTGGTATCATGTAAACCATTGCCAAGATCCTACGGGAGGAGGAGAGTAACCTCCGTCCGTATTGTTGTTGAGCCGTAACAAAGGATTCTGTTGCAGAGCATCGTGGTCTAGATCAGGGGTGGCCAGTGGTAAATTCGTTTGGAGTGACTGTGCCTATGGTTGGGTGGAAACAGGCACCCCTTTCATCAATCGCTTAATGTTATCTAGCTCTGATAAGTATTTTCCCTGTTTTATTTATTGAATTGGAATAATAAATGAATATTTGGATTTATACATATGTGTATTTCTAAATGACTTTTGTGTGGAATGGATATTATATGTGTATTCCTTCATATCCTTGTGAATTTACACTTCTGACTAATAGTCGGTATGCCCAACTTAGCTCCTGAGGCTTCCTGGGGCATAAGATTGTATGGTGGTCGAGGTAGGAATATCGTGTCGAACTGGACCTGTCTATCTGAATAAGATACCCCTTTCAGACTCCTTGTCATGCAACCGAGATTCTAGAACCAAGTCCTTAACCATTTCATGATAAAGCGCAAGAAGGATAGCGAAGTTAAAGCCTTGAAGAGGGAGATATCTTTATTTGGAAGACAAGCAGATGAGCCCCATTCAAGAGGACCCATGTGACCAATACCCAAGAACCTTAGGATAAACCTAAGGAAGCTATGTCCTCTTAGCTTTGGAGCTCCGGAAGCCTGGGACTTCGGAGTATGACCAACCTTACCAACCTTATACTGGGCAAAGGTAACCAAGGGACTCGATTTTCTCGTAAAGGTTGACCAATGTTAAGCAGTTCCCCAGGTAGATAGGTGAACCTATCTTACCAACTAAACTAGGATCTGAAACCTCGAAGACCGGAGTCATAAAGAACCTAGAACCATAGATCGAGGGATCCTTCGAGTTCTTTCCTAACCATTGATATACTAGGGATGCGTGGCACTAGCCCCTTTAGTTCGTAGATTGGTCACTTCGGAATATAAGAGGAGTTTGCATTGCAACACTCCCAAATGCCGAATCCCTGAGGTAACCAAAGTCGTAGATCTATAAACTTACGTGGCCAAAATTCTGTCAGTTCGAGGTGACGTGGTGCAATGATGTCATCCAGGGTGACGTGGACCCCAACTTGATGTGCCATGTATCACCCGGATTCATGTGTATCACATACCCTATAGACTCATCGAAACGTAACAGATGTCACCCTAACCCATCCTAAGTGTCAGTCCCTGGTACGTGTATGCCTAGCCAATGTGGTTGGTGAAGTGACTGGGATTCCAGGAGTCGAGAATTTAGGACTCCAGAGGATCTGGGATGTAGTACAGTAGAGAGACCGAATGGTTTGAAGGTCGATGCCATGTGGTGAGCCTACAGGACTTCAGAAGTTCAGAACTCTAGGTGGTCTCATGCATAGATAGTAAAGAGGCGTGAAACATCGGAGCGCTGAAACACCAAATTCCTCCACACTTGATATAGGAGAAAGAGAGAGTAAGTCCATACATGGGATCAAACGGTGGATGGTCCTCCATCGTGGAGGAAGGAACTTGGAAATTACACGTGTGAGGTGGATCCACATGGATGCCACGTGGTCCTCCACCAATGAACGCCCAGAGAACTTCAGGAGCTATATCCGTTATTTTCGAGCTCATTTTTGAGCATGTAGATCATGGTCGGAAAACTCTAAACTAGCAGAGTGTGGTAGAAACCTTGAATGAAGGGTTTGATCATTTAGGAGAATGAAATTTTGAGGCCCCATCCCTAGGAAATCCACTTAGGGGTCGGGTGTGTTACAAATTGGTATCACAACATGGTTACATCACTTGGCCTGCTTGGGATCGTGGACGAGTTGCGTAAAAACCATATTTAAAGAAATTTAAGGGTGACGCCCTACCTTACCTCTTTCCTAAAGAATCTAGTTAAACTTTTACTGAAGAAAAGAATGAAGCCTTCTTTTGTGTGTGTGTGTGTATTTAAGAAATGTGAACTGTGTGTTTTTCATAAACTAATAGACTGTTGGCTAATAGTCAATGTTTTGTCAACACTCAAGCAGTTAGTGAATTGCAGGAAACTACAAGCATAAAGGATGGTGATGTGCCATGAAGTGGGGGATGTCTCCCACAATAGAGATGAAGATTCTGACGAAAGGAGGGCAATGGAAACCCCTCTGGATCTGGCTGAAACTATAAGGAGCCTCATGGCTGAATTACAAATTTGAAAGTATGACAATGAGAGATTTATAAAGGAGAAAGAAAATCAAATGGAAATTAATGCAGTCTTGCTGCAGAGCTTATCTGACATACAAATATAGTTGAATCATGGACATGCAACTAGTCATGTGGACAGATGACATACGAAGATAAGTAAAAGTCCACTTGAGATACAAAAACATGGTCTCATAAGTGGCCACACTAGGAGGAGTACCTCAAGGAAGGTCCAACCTAGAGACAAGAGACACCCATCGGGATAATCCTCTGGGAAAGAAACTGACAACTTAGAGGGATCTTATAGTAGCAAAACTAGCTCACATTCTCAAAGGAAAGGGAAGAAGAGAAATAATTCCAAAATTTATGACCCTAAAGAGTTCAAGAAAACCAAACCACCCTCTTTCATAGGAGAGATTAAGAAAGGGGAAGATGTAGAAGCTTGGCTGCTTGGTTTAAAGTACTTCAAATTCCATGACTACTCCGAAAACTTGAAGGCTCGAATAGCCATATTCAACCTGAATGGAAAAGCTTCCATTTGGCGGGAAGACCTTAAGAATGTGTCAGGAATCCATAAAGAGGACTTATCATGGAAATAGTTTTAGAAACACTTCAAGAAGAAGTATCTATCAGATAAATACTTTGATGGGAAGACTAAAGAGTTCTATAAACTCAAGCTGGGACAACTCATCATAGAGGAATATGTTAATAAATTCCTTGATTTGTTGAGGTATGTACCCTACATAAAGGATGAAAAGGTAAAAGTGGAACTATTTATCAGTGGGTTACCTTAGACCTACTAGAACAAGATTGAGTTTGATGAGCCAAATACCTTTGAAGACACTATCTGGAAGGCAAGGTATTGTTATGAACAACTCGAGAGTCAGACAGAACCTCAGGAGGACTGGAAGAAGAAGAGAAGTTAGGGATTCAATAAGAAGGGGTTCAAATCCTCAATATTTAAGAACTATAGGAAGGACTCTAGGATAAGACTTCCTACTAGAAGTGTATATCAAGAAAATTTCCCCTCTTAGAGTGGAAATGAATCTTTTGGAGCAACCCCAGGAAAGACTAATAACCCAAAGAAGGAACCCTTGAAATGTTGGGGTTGTGGAGAAGAACATCTATTGAGGGAATGTCCACACAGACAACAAAACAATAGGAGAGTATACAACATCCAAGAATCTATCACCATCAATGATGTGGCTAGGATTATGCCACGGATTTATGCAGTCGTGGATAATAAACAAGCCCACCACCAAGATTCAATGGTGGAGATGGAAGGTATGATTGCTCACCATCTAGTTTCTATTTTAATTGAACCTTGTTTTAATTTAAGTTATGTGGCCCCTCAGATTATTGATAAGTGTAAATTGAAGCCACATAAAAATGCTAAGCCATGGTTGGTACAACTAGCCACTGGCACCAAAAGAAAAGTAGCAGAGGTCATATGAGCTTGCCAATTCATTATGGATGGATTGCCCACCCAATCTACCCTTAACATACTTCCCCTAGGATCTTATGACCTATTGATTGGTATGGACTGGATAGATGTGTATAAAACTAAGTTGGATTGTTACCATAAAAATTTAGAATCTGTAAATGAGGAAGGGATAAAGAAAACCCTCCAAGGGATTCAAAAGCTTGTCTCGGTGAGACAAATATCAACCCTTCAAATGAAAAAGTATTGTAGGAAGGGACGTCCTTTATATGCAATACATGTGATGGAATCTGTTGAGGATGACAAACTGAACCTAGAATACCACCCCATATTAAGAGAGTATAGAGACATGTTCCCAGAAGAGGTACCGGGTCTACCTCCGAGAAGAGACATTGACTTCTCGATAGAACTTGCACCAAGAGTAGTGTCAGTGTCTAGGACACCCTATAGGATGAGTACACTCAAGCTAGTTGAGCTCAAGCTACAACTAAAAGAAATCATGGACAAAGGACACATTCGGCCTAGTGTGTTTCCATGGGGAGAACTAGTCCTATTTGTGAAGAAGAAAGATGGTACACTCCGACTGTGCATAGATTATAGACAAATCAATAAGAAAACCATAAATAACAAGCACCCCTTACCAAGAATCGATGACTTATTTGAAAAATTAGTGGGTTCTTACATTTTCTCAAAGATCGACTTAAGGTATGGATACCATCAAGTCTGAATCAAGGATGAAGACTTCCACAAAACAACCTTCAGGACCAGATATGGTCACTATGAATTTGTGGTGGTGCCATTTGGATTAACCAATGCCCCCGCCACTTTTATGTGCTTGATGAATAATGTACTCAAAAAATTCATGGCCATATTTGTATTGGTTTTCATTGATGATATCCTAATCTACTCCAAGAACAGAGAGGAGAATGAAGAACATGTTAGACTTGTACTTCAAGTACTAAGATAACATCAACTCTACACTAAGTTTAGCAAGTGTGACTTTTTCCAAAAACAAGTCCATTACTTAGGCCATTCTATTTTTAAAGAAGGAGTGGCGGTAGATCCTGACAATATTAGATCTATTATGGAATGGCCTACCCCAAAGGATGTATTTGATATCATATCCTTTTTGGGCTTAGCAGGATACTATAGAAGGTTCATAAAAGGATTTTCCAAGATTGGTTGTCCAATCATCGCCCTTTAAAAAAGGGGGTTAAATTCACTTGGACATCATAATGTGAAGAAAGATTTCAGACACTGAAATACCTTCTGACCCACACACCCATGCTGAAAATTGCAGACCCTGATAATGAATTCCTCGTGTGTATAGATGCCTGCAAGGAAGGACTTGGAGGAGTCCTTATGCAAGAAGGATGTGTAATTTTATACGAATCCATAAAATTGAATAAGCATGAAATCAATTATGTGACCCATGATCTAGAGTTGACTTCCATAGTTCACGCTTTAAAAATGTGGAGGCATTACCTACTGGGTAGGTGATTTGTACTTATAACAAACCATTGTGGGTTGAGGCACCTGTTTGATCAGCCAAAGCTCAATGCTAGACAAGCTAGGTGGATGGCTCTCCTTAGTGAATTTGATTTTGAAATCAAACACATCAAAGGAAAGGAAAATAGGGTGGTCGATGCCCTTAGCAAAAGTGAGAAAACAATTCACCTAGCAGTGGTGAGCACCTATGAAATGGATATCAGGGAAAGAGTCAGGAATGCACAAGAACCAAATGCATTCTTCAAGATTGTGACATCGTACCTAAAGAAAGAGCCCACAAGGCTAAAGTATGAAGGCTATCAGATGCTGGATGAAGGTCTACTAACTTACATAAATATATTGTATATCCCAAGTTGTGACAACTTGAAGAGATTCATAATGGACGAACTTCACAAGAGACCATATACCAATCACCCAGGATATCAGAAAATGATCACGACCACTAGGAAACAATTCTACTGGTCTGGATTGAAAAATGAAATAACTAATTATTTAGCTAAGTGTCTATAATTCCAACAAGTTAAGGCATAACACCAACACTCAGCAGGGTTGTTACAACCTCTACCAATTCCAGAATGGAAATGGAAAACCATCTCCATGGATTTCATCACCGGATTACCGAAGTCAACCAAGAAAAATGTTGCCATCATGGTAGTATTGGAAAAATTGAGCAAGTCTTCTCACTTCATTCCTGTCAAATCAACTTGAAAGGCAATAGATATATCCAACATCTTCATGAAGGAGATATTCAAACTGCATGACATTCTTAGGGAGATTGTATCTGACAGAGATACAAAATTCACTTCAAGCTTTTGGAAATCCTTGATGGTTGGTTTTGAGACTAAATTGTTGTTTAGAATAGCCTATCACCCTCAAACCAATGGACAGACAGAAAGAGTAAACCCAATATTAGAAGACATGTTAAGGATGCATGTAATGCATTGGCCTAGGAAGTTGGAAGACTACCTGCCATTGGTAGAATTTTCCTACAACAACGGTTATCAAGAGTCACTAAAGATGAGCCCTTTTGAAACCCTCTATGGTAGACCGTGTAAGACTCCATTCAGCTAGAGTAATCTCGTGGATAGAATTACAATCAGACTCGACATGCTGAAAGAAATGGAACAACAAGTGATTCAGATAAATCAAAATCTTAAAATTTCTTAGGATAGACAGAAAAGCTACGTCGACAAAAAGAGAACTCCTAGAGAGTTAAAGATAGGAGACCATGTTTATCTCAGAGTTAGGCCCAAGAAGAGTTCCTTGAGAATGGGAGCTTGTGCCAAGATAGAACCTCAGTATTGTGGACCCTTTGAAGTCTTAGATAGAGTGGAACATGTAGCCTATAGGATAGCACTCCCTCCCACAATAAAGGCACATAATGTTTTCCATGTTTCATCATTGAAGAAATATGTACATGATTCTAATCAGATAATTGACTGGTCTGTGATCCAGATGGTTATGGAGGGAGAATTCCTGTCAGAACCTCAATGCATACTAGATAGGAAGGAAACCCCACTCAGGAACTCAGCCATTTCATAGGTCAATGTGCAGTGTAAATACTTTGGCCCAGATGAGGCTACGTGGGAAATGGAGGATGCCATGAGACATGCATATCCATTTTTGTTCACTTATGTATATACATATCATGTTGATAGATAGAACATTGAGGACGGTGTTCCTTTAAGGGGGAGGGAATTGTAACACACTATTTCCCCTAGTTTGTAAATATAACTATAATGGCCAAGAGACTATGGAAAACTTACTATGTGTGAATATTTGATTTGATGGAACATTATATAAAAGGTCAAGGAATGTAAATTCTATTATTTACTAGAAAAATGGATAAGTGTTGCATGACTGCAGGAAGGGGGGTGTACTAAGAGAGACCACGAATGCTATGAATGAGATGGTGAAGGGGACTAGGAATGGTTGTGTTAAACTTCACCAAACTAGTACCTTACTGAATTTAATTGCTCAGGACCAGAATAGTCTTCTGACCCAGGTATGAATTATAGTTAGGCCGATAAGATGGAAGAAATCCTCAAGAGTTAATGAGGGATGCGGTAGAACACCCATCTGTAAGGCTTTCAGACTTGACCACAGACCAGAAATTCAAGCCAAACACAATCTTGCTGAGGACGGAAAGAAAGGGAGGTGTGGTGGGTAGAGGAAGACTTGCGAAGAGTGCAGAGATGAGAAGCTAAGTTCTCAGGTTCAAGGAAGGATGAAGGGATAAGCGTTATGGTCACAGGAAATGGCTCAGAAGGTTATTATATGAGATGATAAATGAGGTTGATCCTCCTTGCTTGGTATCGTGTAAACCATTACCAATATCCCGTGGGAGGAGGAGAGTAACCTCCGTCCCCACTATTGTTAAGCCAAAAGAAAGGATTCTGTTGCAGAGCATCATGGTCTAGCTTGGGGCTTGTCAGTGGTAAATCCGTTTGGAGTGACTGAACCTATGGTTGGGTGGAAATGAACACCCCTTTCAACAGTTGCTTCACGTTATCTAGTTATGATAAGTATCTTCCCTGTTTTATGTATTTCACTGGAATACTAAATGAATTCTTGGATTTATACATATGTGTATTTCTAAATGACTTCTGTGTGGAATGGTTATGATATGTGTATGCCTTCATCTCCTTGTGAAATTACACTTCTGATTGATAGTTTGTATGCCCAGCTTAGCTCTTGAGGCTTCCTGGGAAATAAGATTGTATGACGACTGAGATAGGAGATATCGTGTCAACCTGAACCTGTCTATCTGAAGAGGATACCCCTTTCAGACTCCTTGTCATGCGACCAAGATTCTGGGTTTGAGTCCTTAACCATTTCATGATAAAGCTCAGGAAGGATAGCGTTGTTCAAGCCTTGAAGAGGGGGATTTCTTCATTTGGAAGATGAGCGGACGAGCCCCATTCGAGAGGACCCATGTGACCAATACCCAGGAACCTTAGGCTAAGCCTGAGGAAGCTATGTCCTCTTGGCTTCAGAGCTCCGAAAGTCCGAGACTTCAGAGTATGACCAACCTTACCAGCCTTATACTGGCTGAAGGTAACCGAGGGACTCAGTTTTCCCGTAAAGGTTGAGACGTTAGGTAGTTTTCTAGGTAGATAGGTGAACCTATATTACCAACTAAACCAGGATATGAAACCCTGAAGACCAGAGACGGGAAGAAACCAGAACCATAGATCGAGGGATCCTTCGGGTTCTTTCCCAACCACTGATATACCGGGGACGTGTGGCGTTAGCCCCTTTAGTTCAGAGATTATTCACTTCAGAAGATAAGAGGAGTTTGCATTGCAACACTATCGAACACTGAATCCCTGAGGTAACTAGAGCCATAGATCTATAAACTTATGTGGCCATAGCTCGACTGCGAGATCTGAGGGATGTTGGAATTTTGTCAGTCCGAGGTCACATTATGCAGTGACATCATTCAGGGTGACATGTACCCCATCTTGAAGTGCCACCTGTCACCCAGATTTGTGTGTATCACGTACCCTATAGGCCCATCAGAACGTAACATGTGTCATCCTGAGCCATCCTACGTGTCAGGCCCTGGTATGTGTATGCCTAGCCAACGTGGTTGGTGAAGTGAGTGGGACTCCAGGAATCTGGGACTTCGGGACTTCGGAGGATCTGGGATTTAGTATGGTAGAGAGACCAAATGGTTTGAATTCTGACGCCATGTGGTGAGCCTACGATACTTTGGAAGTTCGAAACTCCGAGTGGTCTCATGCGTATATAGTAAAGAGGCATGAAACACCGGAGCATTGAAACACTGAATTCCTCCACAACTGATATAAGAGAAAGAGAGAGTAAGTCCAGACATGGGATCATACAATGGATGGTCCTCCATCATGGAGGAAGGAACTTGGAAATTTCATGTGTGAGGTGGATCCATGTGGGCACCTTATGGTCCTCCACCAATGAACGCCCGAAGAACTTCAGGAGATATATCCTCTGTTTCCGGGCTTGGTATTGAGCATGGAGATCGTGGTTGAAAAAATTTGAATGAGTAGAGTGTGGTAGAAACCCCGAATGAAGGGTTTGATCATTTAGGAGAATGAAATTTTGAGGCCCCATCCCTAGGAAAGCCACTCAGGGGTCGAGTGCGTTACAATTTTTTTTCAGAAAACATACATCTGACTCTCGTCGTCTCTCCTACAGACGTCTTGCAAGGCATATCATTGAACCAAACCAAGAAGTGGTTCAAAAATTCCTCCAATTCACTAAAAAAACTGACATTTACAACAATATCCCTAGATATTACTTCAATTCTAGTGCAGATTCCTCCAATTTGTATGACATTCTTCTAGAAAAGATCGAACAAGTGAGATTGAGTTATAACCACAACATCTAGCTTGTTGTGGAAACAATGTCTATTTCAAGAAACTTCATAGAAGATCAACATAATTTTATAATTCATGAGTTTATCTTCTTTGTCAAACTTGAAAATCCATTCAACTCTTCAACAACATAGATTTTCCATATTATCCAATAACAATCCAAAGATTTGCAGATCCAACTAGAGCTTGATCGGGAAAAGGTTTGTGAAAGTCTTCAATTTCTTATACAAAATATTTAGTTGAAAAAACCTAAAATTGTTTAAATATTCTTCCAAAACAATGCAAACTTCTTAAAGGATATATATACTGCTAAATATGATTTTTCCTTTTCCTTCCAACTACAAACTCATAGCTTGATGCATTAGCTAAGTAAAAATATATACTTAACATAGATCTTGTGAGGCAGAGGCGGCTACATGATGAGGCAGATTGAACCATTGAACTGACCCCTTACCTTGGTCGAGCATGCCCAAAATGTGGTGGAAATTCTGGAAGCCATGCTAAGAGACAGGCTCGAACCCTTGACCTGAAGCCATGCTAAGAGACAGGCTCGAACCCTTGACCTGACCCCTTACCCTGAGCAGGCACACCCAAAAGGTGGTGCAAATTTTGTAAACCATGATAAGAGATAGATGCAAGGTACATTTGAAAACGTGGATGGACATGCAGAGATACATATGGACAACATGATAGAGAGAGACATGTTCACAACACGATGGGTTGTTAAACTGGAGAGAAAACTATTATTGATTAATTATTGCAAAGCGAAGTCTTTCCTTGGTTGAGAGTTTAAAAATGACAATATATTAGGTAACTAGTTCATCACATCCTTATTTTTTGAACCAAATTCATAAATTTTGACATTTCATACAAGTTGGATGTTCAACCTTTTCTTTATTTATATTTTAGTAGGTTTTTCACACACAACATTCAAAAACTTATGAATGTGTCTTTTATTGACATGTATCATTAACAACTATGACAATAGTGTATCAATTCATCTAAGTTAAGGTTTTCTATCAATTGGTTGATTTCATTATTAATAAACAACATTGATTGTTATAAAAACACTGATATCATTGTTGTTATTCAAAATATAATATTGTTATAACAACATTGTCATGTTATATTACTAATTTTAAACCCCAATTCTTTTTTTTTCATCTTTTTAAACCCCAATTCCTTGTTATTTAATCTATTCCCATACCACGGTGTGCATTTTGGTTTTTAATAACTTCGCCAAGACAAAAAACTCACAGATCTTCTAAATCTCCTTTCCATGTTTCAATTGTCTCTACTAGTGCTTTGGGAATTGAAAGATGATGGCATAAAGACGCCTGCTCTTGGCTAAACTATTGGGGAATCATGGAAGAAACCATTTTGCAGAATAAAAATACTATTAAAAAAAAACGTCAAATCAAAATTTAAGGAAAAAATGTGGTGTGATAAAGAATTAGAGGAAAAAAGAAAATTAAGGTATTATAAAGATGTAATCAACCCTAATCTAGAAGATCAAAATTATCTATCTATTTTGCCAAGTGTAAAGAAAAAAATAAACATTGCTAATAAGAACAAATTCTCACGAGCTCCATAGTGAAACTGGGCATTGACCAATTCCTAAAACACCATGGGATGAAAGAGTGTGTCACCTATGTGAGACTAAGAAGGTTGAAGATGAAAAACACTTTCTCTTAGATTGTCCAGCCTATACCCATATTAGATCTCATTTTCAAAATATTTATCACATTACCAACCTTCCTAACCTCTTAACTCAGCAAAAGTATGGTGATCTTGGAAAGCTTCTCTTAATGCTTTTCGAGCACATAAACAAAATTCTAAAAAATCACAAGTAATCACTGACCCTCTTAAGGTCCGATAGACTAATTCAGCCTTAGTGGACGTTAATCATCATCATCATCATCATCATCATCATCATCATCATCATCATATATATATATATATATATATATATATATATATAACAACACTTGAGGAAGAGTAATGAACATTCACCGTTTTCCTTAATGATATGTTTTCTTAAAAATGTTTCAAATATATTTTTTTATTAGTCTCTTAACTTTCCTATTTTTTTGGTTATTTTTTAGTTTTATTTTTGTAATAAATTATTTCAATTTAGTATTTTCTAGAAAGATTATATCTGAATATTGGATAGGTTCAAAATTTATAATTATACAGTATGAGTAGGTTTAATAGTTGAGAACATGTGTTTCATCCTAAAAAAATCACAAATTCAAATCCAAAAGAAGGTAAGATATCTAAATTATACCATAAAAATAAATTATTATTATTATTATTATGTTATGCATATCACACTTTGAAAATATATTATTAATCATTACTACAACATTATTAATTTTGATGACTTTTTAAAAGTCATCGAGAAATTTGTGCCATTCTTTGTCGTTGTTTTAAAAAAATTAAGTATTACATAGTAAAATACGTTTCAAATTTTAATTAATATAAATAAATACGAAGTGTTACAACGATCATTTCAATTTTATTTTTTATTATACTTTAGTTTTTTATAATCGAATGTACATATGCAAATTATTGATTTATAACAAGTTTATAGGTACCCTACTCTTTGCACTATTATACATAAAATAATGTTACAATATGAAAATATTTTTCATATTCGGAACCGTACTTTGTTATTTATTTTGTTCAAAACATTAACATTTGGTATATAGGTATTAGCTTAAGTTGCCGACTTATTTTTTTAAATATATTTTCATATATATATATAGTTAATAATAATTATTTATTTATTAAAATAATGAAAGATAAATTATTATTTTTACTAATTTTGTATATGAAAATAACAATTTGGAGGAAGTGACTTCATACAAATATATCAAAATTGATCTTCATCACAAGCTCAAGTGGAACTATAGCGTTGAGAAAAAGGATAAATGGAGGGTGAAAAATGTATTATGGGATTGGAAACAATTGTAAATTAATGGACCTTTAGCTATTGGATAAGAATAAACTCCTCTTTGAGAATAGTGTAAATCTCGTTATCTTATATGATTGTGAAGTTTGAGGTTGGAACATCTCTAAAGAATCATGAAGAAAGATATAACAAATCCAAAAGTGTTTTATAACTTATAATCTCATAACCAAAAGAAATACACCCTATTGTATCCTCCTCATAGAAGCGAGTCTTTCCCCCATCAAGAGCATGTCAATGACTAGGTATATAATGCACAAGACCAAGGTAAACAACATGGAAGACAAGAGGCTTCTTAAGATTGTTTCAATCTCTTGTCAAAACCACTTGTGGCTCAAGAGAGGTTGGCATAAGGATGCTAGGTCTTGGCTAAATCATTAGGGTATAAGGGAAGATGCCACTATTTAGAGTAATGATAATATTAAGCATATTATTGCATCTAAGGAGAAATTATGGGGAAATAACAAATTAGAGGATAAGAGAAAATTAAGATACTATAAGGAGGTGATCAACCCTAATCTAGAAGATCTAAAGTATTTGTCAGTTTTGACTAGTGCAAAGAAAAAAATCAACATTGCCAAAATAAGGATAGAATTTAATGAGCTCGATAGTGAAACATGACATTAGACAATTTCTAAAGCGTCGTGGGTAGAAATAACTTGTCGTCTCTGTGACACTAAGAGGGTTGACGATGAAAATAACTTTCTCTTTGATTGTCATGTTACACCCACATTAGATCCCACTTTCAAAATATATGTTACAATACCGACCTTCCCAATCTTTTCACTCATCAAAACTATGGTGATTTATGCTTCTCTTAAATATTTTCAGGCACAAAAATAGAATTTTAAAGAAACGCAAGTAATTTATTTACCTTTATTAAAGTCCAATAGATTGAATTTGCTCTTAGTGGATAACCATCATCATCATCAAATTATACAACTGGTATATTATAGTTGATTAATAATGTGTGTGTGTAAATTGAAAATCAAATGCAATTGTACAAATTTTGTTATTGTACATGTTTTGTTATTGTGATTTTGTTCAAAACATTAACATTTGTTGTATAGGAATTAACCTAAGTCTATACTTTATATATATTTTCATGCAACAATAATCATGTTCATATCTATACTCCAATATAAAAAAGTAATTATATGAAGATGATTTCAATTGAGATCGAATTGGTCTATCAGACCTTAAGAAGGTAAGGGATTACCTCATATTCTTTATAATTTTATTTGTGTTCCAAATTTGTATTTATTATTATCATTCTGGACTCTATCCCTAACAATAACATTTTGATTTTAGATGATAAAGGCTAAATTTGATCAATCAGAAAATTTAGAGTTGTAACCCTTCCTGTGTTTTGACCCCACGTTGTTGGTTTTCCTATGGCTTCTTCCTCTAGGGGAATATCCCCTCCCCCTCCAGAAATCACTACCTTCTTTTCTCTAGTATTCTCATTCAAGAAATTAGATAACCTGTAACACCCCAAGTCCGAGCCCCTGCTGAATTCTAATTATGTATTATAGGATGGTGAGCCAAGTGTTTATAAGATGGAAGACTTATATGTTTATTAGGCTGGAGATCCTAGATGCTTAAGGCCAGTGAGCCTATTTTTGTATATGTAAACACTCATATCATTGATAAAATTACATCACTATGTGTAGACTAACCATGGAGAAAGAGTTATGGGGGACTAAGCTCGACTAGGTAGGGTAAGGGAAGGGATAAGTGTCTAGGATAAGGGCTAAGCTAAAGGGATTACCTCTAAAGGAATGATATTATATTATTATTTCTTAAAGGATAAGGTTGACATAATTGGTGTTGTCCTAAGTTCCCGGGGAAAGGGAATGAGTGTTAAGTGGAGCTCATGCAGCTTTAGGAAGAAATGTGTCGACCTGGGTGCATGCAGTTATAGTGGGAAAATTCAGCTCATTGGGGGTTCCCTCGCCATTCTCGCTACTTTCGCCATTGTATGGAAATCTACCATCTTTACCGATTCACCCACTGATTCACACAGTGAGCCATTGCCTCCATCGTCGACCTCTACATCATTCACGCACCTTGGAACCTGTAGGCACTTTGAGCTATCTCGTACTTTTCCTGTGAAGCAAAACACACCTGTACTTTGCCTAAGCCCGTACCATGCCTTAACGATTTTGTTCTTGTTGCCAACGCAGTTCCTTAACTAAGTGTGTCTTGTTGCCATCATCTATTCTATATCGAGCTTGATGCTTCCATCACCCTCACTTGAATTGACTTAGGATATGGACTGAAGAAGCAGGTTGTTAGGCCCATGGGTTTGAAGAGGTGGGTTTTCAAGCCTCTGGACTGAAGAAGCATGTTGTCAGGCCTGTAAGAAACTCTCTCCAGGTGAGAGAGGATGTTGGGGAAGTGATTTTTCCATAGGGAGACCAACGACAACTATAATGCTATGATAATTCATGTCCGATCTATTGCTGAAGCCCTGGAAGGGAAGTAGGGAAGTTGAAGGACTGTTGAGTAGAGAAGGGGCACACTTCCTGGGGTGGGATATGCATGTGGGGAATGAGAGGTTGTAGGCTGTTAGTGTGAGATGGCTCCCAAGAGAAAATCCTTCATGTTGATCTGTGTGACTTTATTGTTGTCCTTGCCAAGCATAGGAATCCCTTGCCTGGTGGAGTTTAGTCCCAGCTCAAGAGTGACCCACTGCTGAGTGTGATGAGCAGTGTGGTCTAAGGCTGGGAGGTTCGTGGGAGGTCTGCACATAGTTGGTGGTCATCTATTAAAATATAAGTAACAAATTTATGTTCTCTGTATGATGTGTATCTTGAAATCAAGTTATAATGTTGTTAGAATTGTCTGTGTATAATGCCTGTATGTTTTAATGTTATTTTCGCATGAATAATGGCATGAACATAATTCTATAGATGTTTAATTTTCATTAGATAGACATGTATATAAATATATATGGTATCAGAGCATGAAGATTATTTGGTGGCATGGCCTGGCCTGTTGGTTTAAGGCCGAGGATGTCACGAATTGGTATGAGAAAAGAAAGGAAAAAGATACAGTATAATTAGGGTAGTGTTACTCAGGAGGGGTTGGTGGCTGGGGACGTTAAAAAATGGTATCATAGCGTTATTTGGAGTATCATGCCCCGATGCTGAGGGTGTTACAAAATGGTATCATAGTAAGGAGAGATGTTTCCCGGCCTGTTGGTGGCTGGGGACGTTACAAAATGGTATCAGATCCATGGTTTCAACATTGAGCCTAGATGGCCCATGTTAGTAGAAGTTGAAGAATTTTTTTTGGAAAACAATTATTGTTGAAATGGAAAAAATCCAAGTTCAGATCCCATGGTTTCTAAACGGAACCTGGATGGGACATGAATGATAAATTCAGAGTAAAAGGTCCAAAGAATTTTGATGCACAGAGTGGCAGAAGGGTGTTGAGAGAACACTTGGACTGTGTTCATAAGAACAAGAGGTATATCGGTTTAAGAATTGGCCACAAATAAAGAAACCGCAACATCCATGGCGATTGGGCCATATGATCCGTTTAGGAGAAGGAGGACCCTTCACAACCATAAGATCTAGAGAAAAGTGCAAGAAGGTTAACCTCCAAGTCATTCGGAATTCACGACTTCAACGAAAGTTATGGGTTATAAGAGAAAGAGGGGCCGAAGCCCGAAGTTTTGAAGTCCTAAAGAGAATCTACACCGTAGATCTGGGGGGGGGAGTGTTCACCATTGGATTTGATCAAGGATGGATCAACCTGATTCGGGAGTTCGACATTTGGGAGAATTGGAGTGTGCTGATGTGCAAACCGCTGAAGCCTGAAGTCCTGAAGAAAAAGAGAAGAAGTCACGTGGCAGGATGACGTCGCCAATAGTGATGTGGACCCTTCCTAGAAATGCCACATGCCACCATCTTTATGTTGACAGTTGTACTATGTGGACGTCGAAAGGTAAGGAAGTTTGGGAGTTCGACGTTCGAGAGAATTGGGGTGTGCAAGTGTAAACAATGTCAAGGCCCGAAGTTTTGAAATGACGTGGCTTGTTAACGTCACTCAAAATGATGTGGACACACGGGATGTGTGCCACATGTCAGTGAGTCAAGCACCTTTGGATGATTGAAATGCTAGTTAGAATGTGACATGTGTCACCTATTTGATTGGGCCACGTGTCTACTTCTAATATTTCACCACGTGGCCCTCCTCTCGAGCATGGATGGTGGGGCCCCTGATGGTCACAGTGGATGCATGGCACCAAATCATGAAGTCCAGAGACTTGACACTCTAAAAGAAATGGTTCATGATGGAATGGAAGGAAGAAATTTTCAAAGTTTCATAGCGTCGAAGTAACGTGACGTAATGACATCATCGGGGTGATGTGGAAGTATTCAGATATTTGCGATTTAGGAGTTTTGGGATGTACAAAGGCGAAATCCTTTGAAGTCCCAAAGTGTTGAATCTCCGAAGTCCCAGAGCCCCGAAGCCAAGAGTTCCATAGCAAGTATCAGTCGTTGGATGCTAGGAAGTTGTGGACTGTTGGTCCACCATACTTCGCAAGTTTGCCAATTTGACACTCCTAGAGTTTTGTTGGGAAGTGCTTTGGAAACTATTGAAGCCCGGAGTCCCCAAAGCTCTGATCCACCTTAGATGTGAGCAATGAATGTGGACCATAGATCCACCATTCTTAGAGCATTTTTCAGTTTTTTTTCCTATGATGTATGGGACACGTGGAAAAGGGAAACCTACGAAACCCCGTAGCCTGAAGTTTCAAGGCTCCAAATAAGCACCCAAATCATTAGCACTGGGTGACAACTATGGTCACATGCGAACCAAGGGCTGAAGAAAAGGGGCTAGTGCTCAAAAATTATTGCAGAAAAGAGATGGGCTTAGAGATAGAAGCCTGAGAGGTTCTTGATCGACCAAGACTCGCTGAAAATGGGGTCAGATATTATTTTGTTGAACCAGATTGGTTTATGTTATTCTGGAAAATTATTAAGTCTAATAGCCTGACAAAAAATTGATTGACTGCACATTTTGCAGAATTAACAATTGTCAGAACTGAACCGAATTGTTGCATAGTGCAGAGAAATGGAGGAGGCACAAGATGCTTACAGTTTAGAGAATGAAGCTAGAGGAATGGATGTCCATTTGGGAGTTGAAGGAACAATCTCCAATGGGAATGGAGAAGAAATAGATAAAGGCATGGACATGATGAAAATTATTAAAAATTTGGAAAAAGAGGTCCAAGTTCACCGAGCAGATAACAAAAAGATTATGAGAGCCAGGGAGAAATAGGGAGACTTCAACATGAAGTTCATGCATATCCTGGAAAGAATAGAAAATAAATTGGATAAGGAGAGTGGATCAAGCAAATCAAGAATTCACTGGTCTCCTGATGAGAAAAGAAGGACAAGAAGTGTTAGCAGACATCATTGTCACTCCCTGAGGAATTACAATAAGAGAGCACACAACAACTCAAGTCCATCCCTTTTCAGGAAGCATAAGAGGTCTGGGATGGATGATCTATGAGGGGAAATAAACAAAATCAAACCTCCTACATTTGATGGTGAGAACAAGAAGGATGAAGATTCAGAGACATGGTTGTTGGGCATGAGAAAGTATTTTCAATTGCATAATTATTCTTCTCATGTAGAAGGAAGAATTGCCATATATCAACTCAAAGGAAAGGCATCCATGTGGTGGGATCAACTTGTGCAGGTGCAGTACATTAAAGAGAATTCAAGAAGTATTTCAAAAAGAAATACTTGACTAACAGGTACCATGATAAGAAAATGAAAGAGTTCTTTGAACTCAAGTTTGGGAGAATGACAATAGATGAATATGAAAGAAGGTTTTTATAATTGCTAAAGTATGTTTCTTTCATCAAGGATGAGAAAATTAAGATTCAGAGGTATTTGAGTGGTTTTCCATCATGCATCAGTGACAAAATACAATATGATGATCCCAAAAAATTGGAGGAGACCATAAGGTGAGGTAAGTGCCTATATGATCAACAAAAAGAAAGGCCAACTTTCCAAAAAGCTTGTGAAGACAAGAAGAAATTCAAGATGGATCAGAGGAAGAATGGATCTAAGAGACCATTCTTCAGAAATAATCCTCAGGGAAATCCAACTTTTAGAGAACCCAGAATGATTGAGATAGGGGGTCAACGGCCAATGCAACCACTTATTCAATGTTGGTCTTGTAAAAGAGATCATATGTTTAGAGATTGTCCTAAAAAAAGTAACAAAATCAGAGCTGTTCACAATGTTCAACGAGTTGAAATAGTGGAGGACATGGGCATAAATGTACCTAGGATCTATGCAGCCCTAGACAACAAGCAAGCAAAGTATCAGTCACATATGATTGAAGTGGAAGGTATGATCCACAACCAAACCATTTCTATTTTAATTGATTCTGGAGCTAGTCATAGTTATATAGATCCTAGGATGGTGTAAAGTTTGCATTTGCCAAGAAAAAAACATGGAAAATCTTGGTTGGTGCATTTGGCTACCAAATCCAAAAGAAAAGATAAGGAAATGGTTAAGTCGTGTCTTATGACATGAATGGACTGAGCACAAGGGAAGATTTGAACATCTTTCCTTTAGGTTCCTATGACTGTCTAATTGGGATGGATTGGTTGGACCAACATCATGCTATCCTAGATTGTCATAAAAAGGAATTTACTTGCTTGGGTGAGGAATGGAACCAAAGGAAAGTGCAGGGAATTCCTAGGGCAATGACTATTAGAGAAATTTTAGCAATGCAGCTGAAAAAGTGTTACAGAAAGGGTTTTCAAATATTTGTAGCCCATATGGAGGAAGCATCAAAGGACAAGGTGCCAAATCTGGAAGATCATGTAGTCCTGGAATATTTTGAAGATGTTTTCAAGGAGGTACCAGGACTACCCCAAAAGAGAGATATTGATTTCTCTATAAATATGATGCCTGGAGCAGCTCCAATATCAAAGACTCCTTACAGAATGAGTACACCAGAGCTGAAGGAGTTGCAAATGCAGCTTGAGGAACTTCTAAATAAGGGGTATATACACCCAAGTGTGTCACCTTGGGGTTCCCCAATATTATTCGTGAAGAAGAAAGACAGTACATTAAGATTGTGCATCAATTTCAGAAAGTTGAATAAAGTAACTATAAAGAACAAGTATCCCCTACCAAGGTTTGATGATCTCTTCAATCAGTTGAAGGATGAAAGGATATTCTCAAAGATAGATCTCAGGTCAGGATACCATCAGGTAAGGATTAAAGAGGAAGACATCAACAAGAACGCCTTCAGGACAAGGTATGGCCATTACAAGTTCATAGTGGCGCCATTTGGGTTATCAAATACACCCGTTGTTTTCATGTGCCTAATGAATGGTGTTTTCCGAGAATATTTGGACAAGTTTGTCATTGTATTTTTGGATGACATCCTTGTATATTCCAAGTCAGAAGAAGAGCATGTGCATCATTTGAGGATGGTGTTGAAACTACTAAGAGAGCATCAACTGTATGCCAAATTGAGCAAGTTCTCATTTTATCAAAACAAGATTCACTATTTGGGGAATATCATATCTGAAGAAGGGATAGAAGTGGACCCTGAAAATATTGAGGCCGTTAAAGGGTGGAAAACACCTAAGAATGTGACAGAAGTCAGATTCTTCATGGGTCTAGCTGGATAATACAGAAGGTTCATTACATGGTTTTTGAGAATAGCTCATCCCATCACTTCCTTGCAAAGGAAGGGGAAGAAGTTTTAATGGATAGCAGAATGTGAAATGAGATTCCAACAATTGAAGCAGTTGTTAACCAGTGCTCCAATTCTGCAGATTGTTGATTCGATTGAAGATTTTGTGGTTTTCACAAATGCGTGCAAATAAGGACTTGGAGGAGTCCTTAGTCAGAACGGATTTGTAATATGTTTCAAGTTCATAAAATTGAAAGAGCATGAAAGGCTCTATACCACTCATGATTTGGAGTTGGAAGCCATAATGCATGGTTTGAAGAAGTGGAGGAACTACCTCATGGGAAAGAGGTTTGAGCTGAGGACATACCATAATGGTTTGAAGTATTTGTTTGATTAGCCTACTTTGAATGCTAGGCAAAGCAGATGGTTAGAATTCCTCTATGAATATGACTTTGATATAAAGAATATCAAGGGGAAAGAGAACAAAGTGGATAATGCACTCAACAAAAGAGTGCATGAGTTGCAATGTACAACCATTAGCATGTACCAATCATATTTGAAAGACAAAATTGTGGAGGCTGCAAAATCAGATTTGCAATACATGGAATTGGTAACAAAATTGTAGCAAGGTAAAATGCAACAGAAAGTTGAAGATTATGAATTGGGAATTGATGGAATCTCTTGTACAGAAACGAGGTTTATGTACCCAATTCTCCTGAATTGAGGAGTGCAATTTTAAAAGAAATGAAAAATGTACCTTATGTGGGACACATAGGATATTAGAAAACAATTTCAATAGTCAAGAGCCAATATTATTGGCTAGGCATGAAAATGGAGATTTTTTAATACAAAGCTAAATGCTTGGAGTGTCAAAGGGTCAAGGTTGAGAATAGACACCCAACTGATTTTCTACAAAAATTACCCATTCCTAAGTGGAAATGGGAAGTTGTAACAATGGATTTCATCACAGGATTTCCCAGAACAAGAAAGCATCATGATGCAATCATGGTGGTGGTGGACAAGCTTACTAAAGCTGCCCATTTCATTCCTATGAAGGTTTCTCACAAGTCAACCAATGTTGCTGATATTTATATGAGGGAAGTAGCACGCTTGGATGTCATGCCCAAGACAATTGTGTCTAATAGAGACCCAAAGTTTACCTCAAAGTTTTGGAAGGGGTTATTCAAAGGGTTCTGAACAAATCTGAACTTCAACACAACTTATCATCATGAGTCTGATGGGAAACCATAAAGGGTGAACCAAGTGAGAGAGGATATGCTAAGGATGTATGTGATGGGAAAACCATCTAAATGGGAATATTATCTACACTTGGTAGAATTTGCCTACATCAATGGGTATCAAGTGTTAGCATTAGAAGTCACTCCTGGATTGTGACAAAAGAAGATCCCAACACTCATCAGTTTATGTCACAAATGGCTTAAAAGGGGGTGATCAAATGGAGGTAAACTCAGGACAATATCGTTTGAATCAGAAAACTAGGCCATAAATTCATAGGGAAGTGAGGGCCACAACTAACTTCAGTCAGGAGTTTGAGTTAAAGCGAGAGTAGAGGGAAGACTTGGGAGAAAAGGGAGGAGACTGCTCTGGGCATCAGGCCTTCTAGCAACTCAGGGAATAAAAACAAAACAATGAAATGTTCCTAAATGACACAGTGATAACTGCACACTGATCAAACCTATCATACTATGCAGCCACAACCATCCGACTGGATCCTCCAATTTTGAATCATTTAGTGCCAGGTGAAAAGACAACATGAGAGATTATTTAAGACTAGTGCAGAGATTGCAATGATCAACCATACATCATCCTACAATATGAAACCCTTGACTGGATCCTCCAATTTCGAGTGTTTCAAATAGCTGACAGACAAAAACAAAAGAAAAGAGAAGTTGACTTCCATTAATTTGACAATCCCAAATCGAAATACATAACCAGAGCTTCCTCAGAAACTTTACAGTCGGGAGCTTAGCTCAACCATTGATAAACTAAAAAAAATGGAAAAATTGCCTACATATACTCGAAGCAAAACAACAACAACGAAAACGAGACACTGCATTAAAAACATTGCATCTGCATGTTTGCTGGCAGTTTGCACATGCAGTCTCTGAATGATCGTGCACTTATGACAGACGCAATCAGACTCCTGATAGCCCTACGAATGAATTGACATCCCTTTAATCCTTTGTTGGACTTTCCATTTACAGTGGAAACAATGTCTAACCACCCCCAACAACTTCAATAACTGCTTCCTTGGGATCCGAATCGACCCAATCAACTCTACACTCTTGGGATGTGGAGGCCTTCTCACACTGCCACCTGGATCAACTGAACGGCCTAATGGATAAGATGTGGAGGCCAGTGTGAAGACTGGGGCACATGATTGGAAGTGGTATATGAGTTGTGACCAGGCAGGGATGAGGGGAAACAGTGAATAAAAAGGTGACGAGGACAAGATTGATCAAGGGGGGACGCGTCACTTATGGCAGGATGACATGGAAGGGAGTGGGACATATGTCAGAGGATGAGGAGGAGTGAAAGGAAGTGGGCCATGCCATGCGGACAAGTGGATGAAATATGGCAGGGGATAAGACAACACAGGAGGCGACATGATAGGAGGGGGCCCCATGACAATACCACTCCATTCAGGACCCCCCACCCTTATTAATGGTAGAACGACAAGGGGGTTTGGAATCGCTTGAGCACCGTTGATATAGGTGCCCCAATCTTGATCGTTGAGAGATGCGTGCCCGATTCCAGACCCCCCCCTCCGTTAAAGGTAGAATGACGAGGGGGCTCAGGAATGAAACTTCAGTCGCAGATCTCGTCGGATAGATCTTGACCATCCAAATCTGCCCGCTTGTTAAAACAACGCACCAACCCTTTAAAACTTTGGGACAAATGGATTTTCCAAATCTCTCTTTTCTCCCAAGGGGACGCTTCTTTTAGGAAAATACCCCTTACATGATTATGTGCTAACATTAGGCTCCATAGGGGATGACACGCCCCCTGTGGGCTACCAATAACTCTTTTGTAGCTTCAGTGCCTTGCTGTTGGGCTATGGAGCCGTTGTCAAAACATAAAGATAAAAGAAAAAAAATATTTACAAATGTAGAAGAGCCATGTGTGGCTCAAGAGAAACATCTCTTCAGGAAATGCCCATTCATAGGGCCATTGAAAACTTCTTGATCCTTCAAATCCTGTAACTTGTAGGTATTATTTGAAAATACTTCAGAGATTTTGAAGGGCCCAACCCATAGGGCTTCGAATTTTCCATGATTGCCCTTGTCTTGCTTAGGAGCATCCCATTTTAGTACCAAATCTCCCATCTGGAAATCTTCCTTCTTAGCCTTCCTGTCAAAAGCCTGCTTGACATTCTGCTGACAGTCTTGAACTTCGTTCATCACCTGCTCTCTGGCCTACTGGACCTCTACCAACTGATGAATTCTTCTGATCATATCATTAGGCTCTCCTTGATAATCCTGGAGGAATTTTGCTACAGGCATGGTTAGCTGAGAAGGAAAGACAACTTTTTTCCCATAAACCAATTGGAAAGGGGAGATGCCTATGGATCTCTTTGTGGTCACTCGATCAACCCATAGAGTGAATTTCATCTTTGAATCCCAGACCTTTTTGTTGTCCTCTAACAGTCTTTTGATGATCCTTATCAGGCTTTTGTTGGAGGACTCTACTAAACCATTGCCCTGGGGATAAGATGGGGTGGAGTGAATCAGTTTGATTCCAAATTGCCCACAGAATTTGACCAATGGCTCAACTTTGAAAGATGATGTGTTATTAGTAATAATATTTCTTGGGAAACTGAATCTTGTGATGAGATCCTACAGGAACCCAATGATTACCTTATGGGAATCCCTCCTTGTGGGGTTAACTTCTATCCACTTGGTAAAGAAATCTGTGGCTGTCAGGATCCATCTGTGTTGTCCACTGGAAGTAGGGTGGATCTCCCCAATAAAGTCTAGGTCTCACTGCTGGAAAGGTCCCAAAACAACCACAGGTTTTAAAGGAAGATATTTAAGTTATTGCTTTCCTGAGAACCTTTGGCATTTGATGCAGGCTCTGACCTCTCTATAGATGTCGGTGAATAAGGTGGGCCAGTAGTACCCAGCCCTAAGGATTTTGTAGGCTGTGGTTTTCTACAAATGGTGCCCTCCACACAGGCTGTCATGAAATTCAACAATGATCCTTTGAGCCTCTTGTGGATTCATACATTTTATAAGCATCCCCAGGGAGTATTTCCAATATAAAACTTGGTCAACAAGGTAGTATTTGACTGCTTTGAGCTTTATATCTCTTGCCTTACTCCTTTGCAGGCCATCAGGAGGCCACAACTCTTGCAAAAAATATAGGACATCCTTGTACCAAGGACATCATGCCAACGGGGGTTCTACTCAAGGGTCTGCATTAGACAACTGATCTTGCTGATTTTCTAAGCATTCATTAATGAAACTTACCCCCAAAGCTTTGAAATTTGCTTCAGCCAACAACTTGGCTAAACCTTGACCTTTGATCAATTTGGTAGGCCTTATCTCCAGATCAAACTCAAGAATATTGGCTATCCATTTACTCCTCCTCCCGTCTATATCAGGTTGAATAAGAATGTCCTTCACAGCAGCTGAGGGAACATAAGCAATGATTTTTGACTGTAGGACATAGATGCTAAAATCTTTGAGATCTTTCACCAGGGCATAGGCCTACTTCTCCATGATGTCGTACCTGACCTCAACATTCCTTAATGCTTTGCTAAAATAAGAAATAGGCTACTCCAGTCCGACATCATTTTTTTGTAGTAAAACAACAACCACTGTGTCAGATGAAGCAAAGGAGAAAATAAGGAAATCCTTTGGGTAATCGGGACTAATAAGCACAGGAGATTTAGTCAATGTTTTATTTATCTGCTCAAAGGAATTTCGAGACTCATAAGTCCACCTTAATTCACTTCCCTTTCTTAACATGGCTGTTATGAGCTTTACCATCTCAACAAAGTTAGAAACAAACTTCCTTAGAAAATTAATTTTACCAAGGAAAGACTGGACTTCTTTCCTGGATCTCGGGATTGACAAGGCTTGGATTGCTTCAACTCTGCTAGGATCAATATTGACTCCTACTATTGATACTATGTGGCCCCGTAACTTTCCCTCCTTCATGGGGAACAAATATTTTTTGGGATTCAATGAAAGGCCAAAACTCCTACATTTCAGAAAAACATTCCTGAGATGGAAACAATGTTCTTTATCAGATTTGGAAAATACTATGATGTCATCCAGATAGATAACCAAAAACTTATCCTTTTCTCCGATGAAATCTATGTCCATGGCTCGCTGAAATGTTTCCCCCACATTTATCAATCCAAAGGGCATTTTAGCGTACATGAATGTGCCCCATGGAGTGGTAAACACTGTCTTTTCTCTGTCCTCAGGTAGAACAGAGATTTGATTGTAGCCATAGAAGCCATCAATCATGGAAATCCGGGATGCTCCTGTCACCCTCTGCAATATATGTTTCATCTTTTGTAGGGGGTAATTGTCCTTCCTTGAGCTCCTGTTCAAGTTTCTAAAATCAACACAGAGTCTGATTTCCCCATTCTTCTTCCTCACTGGGAACAGGTTGGCCACCCATTCTGAATATCTCAATGGCACGATAATCTAAGCATGTAGCAGCTTCTTCACCTCTCTCTCCATGATGGGAAGCAACATAGGATTGATCTTTCTTAGTTTCTGCCAAAATGGCTTTGCCTCCTCTTTCAATGGGATTTTATGCTCAATGACAGAAGTGTCATAAGTTTTGAGGTCTTCATAGGTCCAGGTGAAAACATCCACAAACTCCCTCAATAATTCAATGTATCTGACCCTTTGCTCCTTTGTCAGGCTTCTTGACAATTTGACAAACCTGGGTTCATTCTCAGTGCCAATGTTGCACTGAGTCATATCAACATCATCATCTGAGATTTTCTCTTTTAATGCCACATCGTTACTATCAAAAAGCCTTTCCAAAGGAACTAGTCCCTTTGGAATATGATTGTTGGGCAGCTGCACAATGTCACGCTGTGCAATCTTACTCAGAAAATTACCATCATCAAGCTTTGCTTCGGAAACAGGGTCTTGATCAATATGAAGCGTTCTTTGATAGTCTCCAAAAATATTTTGATCTCAAGATCATCCTCGAACACCTTCTAATGTTTGACATTGTCAGGTATGGAGGGCCTGTATTTTACTTCTACATCATATTTGAATTTGGGTGGCAGGGGCACTTTGAAACTGCTCGCTGATGTAGCCAGAGAATTTGCCACTGTGTTCTTCTCTCTTGGAATGAATGAAATTTTAAATGTTGAGAAGAAACCATCGATTAGGTCCCATACCTCATTTCTGTAACTCCTAAGTTGAGGATGCTTGGCCTGATAAACATTTCTAATCTGCCAGACTATCAATTTTGCATCTCCGAACACTACTACCTCTTGAATCCCCATTTCTTTTGCAACTCTTAAGCCTAAAACAAGAGCTTCATATTCTGCCACATTGTTGGTTGTCTCAAACTCTAACTTGTATGACATAGATACGGTTTCCTAAGTAGGTGACACAAAAAACACTCTAGCACCAGTGCCTTCCCTGGAAGAGGTTCCATCAAAGAACATTTTCCAGACAGAGATGATGGGGGAAGGAATTTCATGAGAAGTAGTGGGATTCTTTCTAAGTTTTAGAAGGGGCTCGGGAGAGTTAGTGAGCTGTAGTAAACTAGAACCTAAATTAGTGTCAAGAGCAAAGATAGAATGATTCGTAGGATTGACTTTGTCACTGATTATGTAGGCCAGCTGGGCTTCTCTGTATAGTCTCCTATGTCCCCCCCCAAACACTGGAATAGTAGCATAAGTTAGGTCCATTTGCAGGGTTCCCCCAAGTCTTTTTATCCATGATCTTGATAACAATATACCAAACTTGGGGGGAACATCAGCCACTACAATGTCCATGACCACACTTTTCATGGGTAGCTGAAACAAGGTCAAAACCAGATCTTTGATGACTCCTAGACATTGAACTTTCCTGGAGTCAAAGGAATAAAGGTCATGATAGGCTCTGGTGACTTCTAGTCCTAACTCTTCCATGACAGTTTTGGGCATGAGGTTGTGGGAAGCCCCTAAATCTATCAAACAATTGTGCAGTACCTTGTCATGTATGTTCAAGGATGTATAGAAGGGAGGGGATGAATCATTTATGTATTCTATCATAGGACCTAGGATGAATGCAGGCTTTTCATCTTGCAAATTGATGGAGTCTATGGGATGGAACAAGGTTTCAGTTTATGATACTTCGGTGAATATTTTTTTGAACACTTCATGTTTGATCAGTTTGGAGAGGGGCATAGGGATTCTGATTTTTTGAATTTCATGCTCAAAGTTAAAAGAGGATGCGAGCTTTTGAATTTCCCTTACTTCAGGAACATGAATCTGGACCATTGGAGAGAGGTATTGGGCATTCTTACCTTTGTTGTTGTCTGCTACTTCATTAGCAGGCTTCTTCGTTCTAGTGAGTTGTTCAGGAACATTAGGTGCTCCTGTCTTCTTCTTGGATCTTAGGTTATACTTGTTTTGGCTGCTACTGGCCTTGTCTCCCTTGCTCAACTCATTTAGCTGACTATCTATGAGATATTCCTCGTATGTTGATTGAGTGAGATGAGGAAAAGGAGAAGTATCTCCAAAGCAGTGGATTTCAGGATCAATCTCATCTAAATCCCCTTCTTCATCATTAGCTACAAAATTATTTTGAAGAGGGGCCTGAATCTTCTGATCTTCTCTATCTCTTCCCCTCTGGTCCCTTTGCATAATCTGGGGAGCATTATTTGGCCTCTTGAAATTTCCTTTGTTTTCGGTATTTTGAGGATTTATGTATGTTTTCTTCCCCTCCACCTTCATTTTCTCCATCTCTGTGGATAGAGACTTCACTATCTTGGTCAATTCATCCACTTGAGGGTGAGGCACAGAGGGGCCAGAAGTCGGGGCTTCATATCTTCCCTTTCTTCTGTCTACATCAGTCTTATTTCTTAGTCTGTCAACTACCAATACATTAGTTTCCACTTCTATGGCCACATCTTGCATTTGAGATAGGGAGGTAGCTCTTCTCTCTCTCAATAGAAGGAATAAATTAGGGTCAAATGCACTAGCATAAGAGATTTTAGCAGAGGCTTCTGTGGGTTTTATCTCAGCAGGGATCTTATTATACATCTTATTGAATCTTTTGGAGAAGTTAGAGACAAACTCTCCTTTCTCTTTCTTCAAGGACCCAAACTCAGTCATGTAATACATGAAATATTTTTTATCTCCCCATTGCCTTAGGAAAACATTATCTAGAGCTTCAATCCCAACAATAGATCCAGGGGCCAATCCCTTAAACCATTTTCTTACCTCACCATCAAGGTTCTGGATGAAGACTCTCATCCAGACATCTTCATTTTCAATGTTCAGGTTGTTTGCATAACTGTAGAAGGCAACAAGGTGCTCTTCCTCAGTTATGTCCTCTTCCCCAGTGAATTTAGGCATATAATTCAAGTAATCTCCAGCAGGGAGAGGATTCATAAGTTGAGGTAGGATTAAGGGGGCATATCTGGCAGCCACTATGGAATCCATTCTATTTAGAGGGAGATTAGCACCTACCATAGGAAAAATAGGTGTAGGAGAACCAGGAGGAGACGAGGTTTGAGTCAGAAAGATAGGAACTGAGCTTACAGGATGGGAGGGGAACAACAAGGAATTTAGAGAACAAGCTTGCGGGTTAAAAGGAACAAAAGTTTCCCTTTCTTTAACAACAGTAGTAATAGGAGAAGGGGTGGTAAAACCCGGGGTAGGAAAATATTCAGAGGTGTTGGGTCTGAACCAGGGTATCACCTTAGGGGAGAGGGGAGTGACAAGGGTTTCTCCTACCAATTCAAGAACAGGAGGAGAAAACGCAGTAGGATCACTCCCAAAATTTAGACTATGGGAAGCTCCAATAAAAGGTAAATAAACAAGTTGAGATGAAGGCGTTGGAGTTTCTATAAACTCATGAAAATCATCAAAAATACCTGGTTTAGAAGTAGAAGTACCTCCTTTAGAGGACTTTCCCTTTCTGATAATCTTCTCTGGGTCAGCTTCAGGTGGTGCTAACGACAGCTGAGGAGTAGACTTTGTATGTCTGCCTCTAGAAGCCACGACTGAAACAATGGAGTCGCTTGTGGATTCACATCAATGGAGTCACCCAACGGAGTCACTAGGTGCACAGTAGCAATCTCAATATTTCTGATATTTGATGCACCTTCAGAATCAGTTAATTGTTGTCGTTCAATCCCAGGGAAGATATTCAACTTCGTCCCTGGCAACGATGCCAGAAATGTTAGCGTCAGAAGTCACTCCTGAATTGCGACAGAAGCATAGCCAAATGCCCATCAATTTATGTCACGAATGGTTTAAAAGGGGGTGATCGAATGGAGGTAAACTCAGGACAATATCATTTGACTCAGAAAACTAGGCCAAAAATGCATAGGGAAGTGAGGGCCACAACTAACTTCAGCCATGAATTTGAGTTTAAGCGAGAGTAGAGGGAAGACTTGGGAGAAAAGGGAGGAGACTATTCTGGGCGTTAGACCTTCCAACAACTCAGGGAATAAAAACAAAACACTGAAATGTGCCTAAATGACACAGTGATAACTGTACACTGATCAAACCTATCATATTATGCAACCACAACCATTTGACTGGATCCTCCAATTTCGAATCATTCAGTTCCAGGTGAAAAGACAACGTGAGAGACTATTTAAGACTGGTGCAAAGATTGCAATGATCGACCATACATCATCCTACAATATGAAACCCTCAACTGGATCCTCCAATTCCGAGTGTTTCAAACAACTGATAGACAAAAACAAAAGAAAAGAGAAGATGACTTCCATTAATTTGATAGTCCCAAATCGAAATACATAACCATATCTTCCTCAGAAACTTTATAGTCGGGATCTTAGCTCAACCATTGATAACTTAAAAAAAATGGAAAAATTGCCTACATATACTTGAAGCAAAACAACAACAACAAAAACGAGACACTGCATTAAAAACATTGCGTCTACATGTTTGCTGGAAGTCTACGCATGAAGTCTCTGAATGATCGTGCACTTATGACAGACAAAATCAGACTCCTGACAGCCCTACAAATGAATTGAAATTCCTTTAATCCTTTGTTGGACTTTCCATTTATAGTGGAAACGATGTCTAACCACCCCCAACAACTTCAATAACTGCTTCCTTGGGATTGGGAACGACCCGGTCAACTCTGCACTCTTGGGATGTGGAGGCCTTCTTGCGCTACCACTTGGATTGGTTGAACGACCTAATGGATAAGGCATGGAGGCCGGTGCGAAGACTAGGGCACATGATTGGAAGTGGTAGATGAGTGGTGACCAGGCAAGGATGAGGAGAAACCATGAATAAGGAGGCGACGAGAACAAGATTGATCAAGGGGGGATGCGTCACTTATGGCGGGACGACATGGAAGGGAGTGGGACAGATGTCAGAGGATGAGGAGGAGAAAAATGAAGTGGGTCATGCCGCGTGGACAAGTGGAGAACAGATGGCAGGGGAGAAGACAACACAGGAGGTGACACGATAGGAGGGGGCCCCATGACAATACCACTCCATTCCAGACCCCCCCGCTTTATTAATGGAAGAACGACAAGGGGGTTTGGAATCGCTTGAGCTTCATTGATATAGGCACCCCAATATTGACCGTTGAGAGAGGTGTGCCCGATTCTGGACCCCCCCCCTCCATTAAAGGTAGAACGATGAGGGGGCTCTGGAATGAAACTTCGGCAGATCTTGACTGTCCAAATCTGCCTGCTCATTAAAATAATGTGCCAGCCCTTTAAAACTTTGGGATGAATGGGTTTTCCAAATCTCTCTTTTCGTCCAAGTGGGTGCTTCTTTTAGGAAAATACCCCTTACATGATTATGTGATAACATCAAGCATCATTGATGATGATCCCATTTGAAGCACTTTATGGAAGAAAGTGCAATACCCCAGTAAGCTGGGACAACCCAGCTGATAGGGAAGTGGTTGGGCCAGAATTGTTGAAGGAAATAGAAAAGAAATTGCTGAAGATTAAACAAAATTTGAAGGTTGCCCAAGATAGGCAGAAAATCTATGATGATAAGAACAGAACTCACAAGGAATTTAAATTAGGGGATCATGTTTTCTTGAAGGTGAAATCCAACAAAAGTTCCCTAAAGCTGGGAAACTGTTCCAAGCTGGAAGCTAGATATTGTGGGCCATTTGAAATTCTAGAGAGGATTGGTCCAGTAGCATATATGCTTACATAGCATACATATGTTGGTCACTATAATTGCTTAATTAATTTTAAACAACCAAGTGAAACATAAATTATCAACCCAGGGAAGTCTTTTGTTTCAAAGATAGCCATGCACAGTATATGCTCAATTCCAAAAGCAACTTAGTGTTGTA
>ML800936.1:305085-339105 GCA_009831015.1 Picea engelmannii | reverse complement strand
GCCTTCTAGGGAAAAAAACCCTAACATAATCTCTACCGTTAGATCTGCGACCTTATAATGAACGGTCCAGATTTACAATGAAATTACAATATACTTTTACAAGGCAATTTTTTCTTCGGGGGCTTCGCCCCCAGACCCCCCAGAAGGGGGGATAGGCCCCCCGGACCTCGCAGAGGGGGTACCCCCCCTCTGCACTCCCCCGCGTGGAAGAGTGTACATACTTCTGGGGTGTAAATACTTCATGGGGTATAAATACGGCTGAAAGCAAGGACCTCTAAATCAGGAAGATAATCAGGCTCCACAACCAACAAACTTGATTTATTGTTTGGTTATCTTTAAGGTTATAGTTCTTAACCCTCAAGTTTTTCCTTCCATATGCTCTACAATTCATAGCTTTGTGTCCGAAATTAGAGCATGCAAAGCAATAACCAAATAAAATGTGAGGATACTTGTTTTGATAAACCTTCTTTGTTGTTGTCTTATATTCCTTGATGGGTGGAAGTAGTCCTCTGGACTTCTTATCATTACTTGTCTTTTCTTCATCTTTCATCTTGAATGTACTGAGGAGAGAAGTTGCATAAGATTTTGAGTTAACTTGGTTTTCTTCTTGAGAATAACCTACTCCATTTTTGTTACCTAAATCCCTTTGTATGGTAATAATCTTATCTAATATTTTAGAGCTATTTTCATATCTTGTTCGAATAAGTTTTGCATCAAGTTATTTTCTTAGGAGAACTAATTTTGCCTGCATTCTTACACAGGTTATTTGTTTCTCTTTAAGAGAATTTTCCGGACTTTCTTCCATCCTATTTGCTTCTAGGATTTGGTTTTCAGGTTTCTCATGAGTTTCTCCATCTCTTTTTCTTTTTGTTCTTGTTTTTCCTTTTGTTCAACTACAAAAATTTGCATCTGTCTATATCTGGTTTTGTATCTTCTTAATTCATCCAAGGCATTGAGAATTTCTTCTTCCATATTAACGTCTACTTCAACTTCTGACTCTTCCTCATGATCAATTTCTTATATCTCATTAGCCTCTTCAATACCTAGAAAAAGGACTTCATCATCATCATTGTCACTAGACTCTGATGAACTATTGTTTTCTTCTTTTGAGTAAAAATCGTTTTTCCCTTTGTAAAACTTTTTCTTGTAGTTGGGTTTTCCCTTCTTCTTGTATTGTTTATTTTTGTCTTCTTCATCTTCAGGGTCCTCCTTGGGATAGGGACACTTGGCTGAAAAGTGTCCAACCTTTCCAGAATTAAAACATTTTAAAGGAAGCTTGCCTTTGTACCTGCCTGATCATTTCTGAAGATTTTTAATAAAATTGGCTTCTTCTACATCAGATTCTTCATGATGGCTCGATTGAGGTTTTTGCTTCTGATTTTTTTTTTTCTTGAGCACCTTGAAGGCTGCCTCTCCTTGTGGGAGGTTCTCATGACCTAATCTTAACTCATAGGCTATGAGGATTCCATACAATTCATCCATGGTGAGTTTATCTAGATTCTCTCGATCTTCAAAAGTGGACACTTTAGGATTGTATAGCATAGGTAGTGTTCTTAGTATTTTTTCAACTAGCTCATTGTCTGACACTTCTACTCCCAAACCTCTGATTGCATTAACAATATTATCAACTCTTTCGAAGTACTCTGAGATATTTTATTCATCCTTCATTTTTAGACCTTCATATTGTACTTTCAGAGTCTGAAGTTTGGCCCTCTTTACCTTGGAATATCTTGCATATATAGTTTCCAATTTATCCCAGAGTTGTTTTTCATTTTGACAGTTTAGTACTTTAGCAAGGATCTTCTTACTCAGTCCAGTTTGTAGTGTGTTTAAATCCTTTGCATGTTCCCAAAATTTATTCTTGTCTTCTGCTTCTGTGGGAGTGACTTTTGGAACATCATATCGTTTTTCGACTAATGTCCATACTTCCAGTCCAATGGACATCAGATAGCTTTTCATTCTAACACTCCAGAAAACATAGTATTCACCATCAAATACGGGGATTTTTTATGACATCTTCAATTGTTGATCCATCTCGATGTATATTTATCTTCAAGTGATTTAAACCCTTAGTGAAGAGACATTGTCTAATACCAATTGAAGGACCATATCTTGTCATTGAGAGGGGGGGGTGTGAATCAGTGACAGAATAATTTTATCAATTTTTCTTTTGTTAATGCAATCAATATTTTAACACAATATTTATCTTGGAACCCAATTGGGAAAACCACAAACACTTTTCTATTAACTACAAAATTATGTTTTACAAGTTACATAGAAAGAAGATGTTCTTCCTTTTAGATCAGCACCCATTGATCAGGATGCACCCACATCCTTGTTCACCAACACCAACTGGTAGGAGGTTACAGCCCCCTATTTAGTCAGCTACAACTGAAAAGGAAGCACCTACTCCCCTATAGGCTCCAACCTGCCCTTGCACCACCCAACCACCCTTAATTTATGAATCTGGAAAAAATTTGTATCATGCCATGATTGCTCCTCTCTCTACCTCTGTCATTTAATCTTCATTGTATCTGTTGCAGTCCAATAAAGGTCTTTTATATCAAACAATGGATTGCATAACTGCTACTATGTCTCCTTTTGTTCTTGATCTTCAATAAGACATTCACAGGCACACTTTTCTAATTCACTTCTCAACATATTTATAAGCCTTTGAACTTTTCAACACAACTCTTCACAAACAACATGTATGTTCAGTTAATATTACATAACCCTTGTTTTTAAGTAACACAATCATTAACATGACTTTTCATAACCACACATCATTTTAACAACCATCTAATTTTTTTTTAAATCGATCATAGGTATGGATCAATTTCCTTTTTAACTCGATTCCAAATCTCTGCAAATACTACAGAAACCGAGTTCTGCTGAGGCGCTTCCTTCAAACCATTTACATATGACCATATGCGCAGGACCAGGGGCTTATTAATTTAAGTGTTGCTTCTCCTTTCCCCCTTTGTTTCTTTATTCCATATGAGCTCAGGTGGTGACCAGACGCTAGGCCAAGCGAGTGCTTGATCACTTATCAAAACCTTCTACTTTCCTTGATCTGATGGTTAGGATATCTTCTGAAGTTTTTCCTCAAATCAGACGGCTTGCGTCTATTTCAGGACATATGTGGCTTACTCTGTCCTTCCATTAAACATGATTTGATGGTCCTGATATCTCCTGAAGTGTTATTTATATCGTATGGTTCACATTTTCTTTGGGACTTCGTCCTTTGGGTGATCTTACTTGTTCTCAACCCTTTTCTCCCGAAGTGGTCAGCATCGAAGTTGACCACTATTACCTTGACACGCTCTTAATAGATTGGATGATCCTCATATACTTTGGGACTTCGTATCGGATGGTCTTCGTCTTTTCTTATCATATCCTTCCACTTAAATTGATCCAACGGTCAATGTGGAATGTGGAACCGTAACTTGCGTGTGGTTTAATTCCTCGCCCAAACTCCGCAATTGAAGTTGTGCGATTGTTGGTGAGTTAACCACAGTCGTCGATCTTTGAATTGATGAGATCTGACGATCTAGAATAATTGTGGGATTGGAAATAACGTATAGTTTAATTCTCCCTTTGTGATCCGCAATCAATCCCTGCCCTTGATATGGCGCTTGCGTATCCAATGGTCACGACTTAATATGATTGTTTGGTGTATCAACCATAGTAATCGATCTTTGAGTCAATGATATCTGATGATCTAGACTAATTGTGGGATTGAAAATAGTGTGTAGTTTAATTTTCCCTTCGCACTCTGCAATCAGTCATCGCCCTTGATCTGGCTCTTGTGTATCCAACAGTCTTAGTTTTTCCTGTGGGAATTTTGACCCCAATCATGTTTCTGCACTATGATTTCCCTTCTAAGGTTCATGTGCTTCATCTCTTCTGAACTTTTGATCTTCAGTCGCTAACCCTCCTGAGATCTTAATTTGTTAGTCCTTTTGTACATGGATTTTCATCTCTTTTTTCATACCAACTCATCATTATAACATAAAGACATCAGTTGTTGACATAAATGACAATATGTCCAACATCTTTAACTCGCCAACTCACACAGAATATGGAATCTAGTTCATAAAGAACTAGTAACTCGTCAGCTCACACAAAATCTGACATCTAGTTCATAAAGAACTAGTAAGTCTCCAGCTCACACAAAATCTGGCATCTAGTCCATAAAGAACTAGTAACTCGTTAGCTCACACAGAATCTGACATATATTTCCTAAAGAACTAGTAACCTCTGGTTGGCACACCAGGCAACTGGACCACAATGACCAGGCATCTAATCACAAGGATTAGGCGATGTAGTGCGCACACACTACCAATCTAACCGAAGGCTAGGAAACACCTCCAACCACACAGGTTGGCCCACCAGCTCGAAAAGTTGGGTAACTCACCAGCCCCGAAGGTTTGGCATATTTTAACCTTATGTGAGGTCATGCTAATTGGTGCCACAGTGAGTAACATGCCCATGAATGACTACTCATTTCCACTGCCACATGTTGAATATGTTTCCTTGGAATCACATATGTAACTCATCACTCCCTATTACTAGGGAAGTCCTTCTGGACCACACCAAGCTTGTCTATGAAGTATACAAATTTCACTCTCGACAGAGGTTTGGTAAACACGTCTTTTATCTTCTCATCTGTAGTGACATACTGGAGATTCATTGCTTTGTTATGTATCATATCTCTGATATAATGGTACCTTATCTCGATATTCTTGGACTTGTCATGGAACATAGGGTTCTATGTCAACTTCACACAACTCTGGTTTTCACACCATATACAATTCGCCTCTAGCTAGAGATCAAACATCTCGCAAGAAACTTCTAAAGCCACACTGCTTTGTTGCTAGCTGAACATGTTGCTATATACTCTTCCTCAACCATACTAAGCACCACACTAGTCTTCTTCCTGTTGAACCATGAGATCATAGATGATCTCATATTGAAGCAACATCCAGATGTACTCTTCCGATTTGTAACATTACCGGCCCAATCTGAATTAGTAAATCCTTGCAGGATTATCTCACGATCTGAAGAATATTTGATTCCATAATCAATTGTACCCTTCAGGTACCTCATCACGGGTTTTACTGCAATCAAGTGAACACCTCTCGGCTCAACCATATACTGACTCAATATGTTCACTGCAAAACATATATCTGGCCTCATGTTCATTAAGTACATCAACGAACCAATCATCTATCTGTACATGGTGGAATCCACTGTATCTAAAGATGTATCATCCAATAACTTCATATTTTTCACCATCAGTGTAGGTGTGGCCTTACAATCCACCATTCCGAATCTCTTTAGAATATCTATAGCATATTTTCCTTGGTTAAGGAAAATCTTACTTGGTCTCTGCCATACCTCTAGAACTAAAAAGTAATGCATCATACCCAAGTATTTCATCTCAAACTTAGTACAAAGTTTCCTCTTACTTGCAGTGATGAGCTTCTCGTCTCTTGTTAAAATAGATCATCCAAATACTATAGTAATTTCACCAGTCCATCATCTACAACCTTGAAGTATAGGTTGGAATCTACTTTACTTTTGGTAAATCCTAATATCATCAGAAAACTATCAATTATATCGTACCATGCTTTAGGCGCTTGCTTCAATCCATACAAGGCTTTCTTCAATCTGCACACATGTGTCTGACTGTCATGTGTCTCAAAACCTTGTGGCTACTCCACATACACTTCCTCTTCTATTACACTGTTTAGATAATTTGTCTTCACATCCATCAGGTGCACCTTCCACTTCATCAATGCAGCTATCACAAGCATATCTCTAATCGAAGTGTATCTTGCCATAGGAGAAAATTTCTCCTCATAATATATTCCTTATTTCTGGGAGAAACCATGTGCCACAAACCTTGCCTTGTACTTCTCGATACTTCCATCATTTGAATGTTTCGTCTTGTAAAGCCACTTGGAACTTACCATTGTTTTCTCTTTCAGTCTTGGAACCACATCCCAAACATCATTCTTTACAATGGAATGGCACTCTTCAACCATGGCATCCTTCCATTCTTTCTTCTTTGTATCCTCTTCATAAATAGTAGGCTCAACATCAATATTGTCACTTAACAATGCCACATAGCTAGAGTATGGTCCTGATCTCTTGCTTTCTTTGAAGGATCCATCTGGAGAACCATACTTCTCTACATCCTGAATAATTTCTCGAGCCCAAGCTAGTCTTCTCTTCTTAGTATTCATCTCTTGGTATGAATTTGCAGGTTTCTGTGGTTCTTCCATATCATGATCTTCTAGTACAACATCATCACCTACATCGGTATCTGCAACTCTGGGAGCTTCATTCTCCTCATCATGGATCTCATCTATATTATGTTGCCTTGATATACTGAAGGTTTCATCCTCATCAAAGGTGACATATATGTTGGTCTCAATCTGTCAATGAACATGGATGTAGACTATGTATGTCTTTGATGTCTCACTGTATCCAACAAATATACTCTTCTTTCCTTAGGGTTCCAACTTTGATATCTTGTCCTTGGGGACATGCACATATATTGGACAAAAAAATATCATCAAGTGGTTGACCTTTGTCTTTTCACCTGTAAACATTTCTTCTGGTGTCTTGTTCCCAAGTACACGGTGGGGAATTTTGTTCTGCACATATACTGCAGTCATGGTTTCTTCTACCCACAGATGCATTGGTAAGTCTTGATCATGAATCATGGCCTTTAATTCTTCCATGATTGTACGGTTCTTTCTTTTTTCCACACTATTATGTTGAGGATTGTAGGGAGTGGAGAGCTCCCTCTTTATCCCAACATCCTTACAGAATGCCTTGAATCCATATGATGTGAATTATCCTCCATTATATGAGCTTAATATATTTATCTTCTTTTAAAAATTCAAGTGCCTTGAATTTTTTGAACTTGTTGAATACTTCACTTTTAGCTTTCAAAAAATAAATCCAAGTTTTACGTGAGAAATCATTAATATAAAATAAACATAATATACATTCTCGCTAAGTGAAGTGGTTGACATCGGTCCACACACATATGAGTGTATAATGTCCACGGATCCTTTGGATTCTCTATCACTAGTTGGAAATGGTTTTTTATTCACATTATTTCCTTGTGCGCATCCCTTGCATATGCCTTCATGATTGATTTGGATTTCTGGTAAACTTGTCACCATCTTGCTCACAATCGGTAGGGATTTGTAATGTATGTGGGAAAATATTATATGCCAAATCTCACTTGGAGTAATTGTATTGTGTACTAATGTTGAAAGTGAATGTCCCTTTAACTTGTAAATGTATCCTTCTAGAACACCAATTACCACAGCATCATCAATGGACTTTCCTTTTGGCCACATGAGAACTTCACCATCAATAAAAGCAACTTTGAATCCTTTCTCATCCAAAGATTAGATAGAAAGGAGATTCTTCTTCAAACTAGGTACGTAGAAGACATCCTTCATCTTCATAGGTTTTCTGGAATATAATCTATAGGATGCTTCTCCTACTCCTTTAATGGGATACTAATAGTCATCATTGAGTTTCACCTTGTGAGTTGAATACTTCTGAACTAATTCTGATAAAGAATTTGTGTAATCTGTCATGTGCTTAGAAGAACCAATATCAATAAGCCATGTGTCACTTCCATGAGTGATTGTACCTGTAAGAGCTTATATCAATACATATTCTTTGCTTGAGTCATCTTCTTTGGCTCTTTCTTGATCAGGTTCATCATCTTTTGCGGCATTAGCATGATGTCTTTTACACTTTCCTTTTCAGACTTGACCTTTAGTGTTGGGACAGTTTATTGCAATGTGTACCATTTTTCTAACAGATGTAGCATCTGTAGTTTGAGAAATCCTTCTTAAACTTTTGAGTCTTTTGTAATCCATGAGGCTTCTTGTGTTGGTGAACTTCCTTCTCGATCTTTCCTTTTCTTGTATGAGCTACTAGAGATTGATTTTCCTCATCACCTAGTTTCTCTTCTCTTACTGACAATCTAGCTTATTCCTTAGTGCAATCCTCCCATAGTCTCCTAAACCTTATTAGTCTTCTTCTTGAACAGATTCCTTGAATGAATGATTCCCATGATATGGGGATATCATTCAATGTAGTCATTACTAATTCATCTTCTTCGATTGTGTCTTCAATGGCTTCAAGTTGTTCTTTGATTTGAGACAACCTTGTGAGTTAGTATTTGATAGTTTTTGAACTCTACATATTCACATTATTGAGTTGTTTCCTCAAGGTCATCTTTAGGTTGATATTATTTCCTTCATACAATCGGGATAAGGAATCAAACATTTACTTGGGAGTTGTCAATGATGAGACATGAGGGATCAAATGATCCTTGATAGAATCAACAATGGTTCTCTTTGCCTTAACTAGATTTTTTTTTGCAATTTTCCTTGGCCTCATCTTCATCTGGTTCTAGAACTTATTCTCTTACAAAATCTTCTAGACCATTCTCTTCCAGAATGAGCATCACTCTATACTTCCATGCTCTGAAGTTATTGGCACCTTCAAGCTTCTCATCGAGATTAGTACTAGGATCCATCTTGTCCTTGAACAAAAATACAATAAGAGAAATAAAAACTTTTTCAAAGAAAGGTTTTGAACTTACCAAAGAGTGTGTTATGCCAAGGTGAACATCTCCAACTTCAATCTGCAACTACCAAGACGTCTTGATCTAGGGTTTATGAGGAAACCCTAATTTTTCAAAATGACAATTTTGGAATTTTGATCTGAGGGAAAGGTGCGCCCTCCTTAAGTGAACTCTTTGATATATTTATTTTGACCAGTGTCCTCCAGAAAGTGGGAGAAATCACCTTCTAGGGTTTTATGCAATTGCCGACAGTTGCAGCAATTCCAGTTTTCAAATCTTCGTCAAACTGAAAATCTAAACCCAAGAAAATATGTGTTATGGTTAGGAGAGTCTTCTTATGGTCTTGATTTCCCCATTGAGTTCCTTTAAACTATGAAAATGGATTTTTTCAAGCCTGCTATGATACCATGTTAAAATTTATGTTAAGTAGTTAAGTGTATTTAGTATACACGATATCCATGTATTCAGTATCAAAACAATAATTTCATGCATAAGGATCATTGAAAGAAAGACATCCACAGTATACATGATATTTTTCCTGGGAAACCCTCATGGGGGAGAAAACCCATCAAAGCTTCTTTAATATAGATTCTTCAACAAGTAGAATGTCTCTCTCAAGAGAGATCTCACCAAATAGAAGATAATCAAAAGATAGACCAAAAACCCTAACCAGAATAGGGTAGTGCACCACTAGACCAAGATAGTCCTCCAAGAGATAACCAAAACCTTTACCATAACACCCTTCCTCTGTAGTTGTGTCTCCTCCTCAAACTTGCACACTTTTTCTTGTGCGAGAGAGCTTGTGTTGTGTGTTCTTCAAGTAAGGGTGCACCTAGTCTCTTATAAATACAAGTTGAGACACCTATAATTAGGTCAGGGTCGACTTGTACACTTTACTCTTTCTAAGTTGCAATTGATTTTTGCTAAGGAATAATAAGGTCGAATTTTACAAAGGCACAATAGGGTCGACTTTTACAAAGTCACAATAGGGTTGACTTTACAAATATAACAAAATATTATTCTTTAGGGTTGTGTCTTGGTCTAATACAATATTCATATAATAAGAATATCTTTTGAAGCTATTAAAACTTCAACACAGAGGAGATCGTCTCTTTTTAGGAGAGACATGGTCACATGCTTGTGAGAATGTATCTCTTTGCATTGTGCATGAGAGAATCTCTTCGATACTGCCACTTGTTGTGGGAATTCTATTGCCACTTGTTGATGTGGGAATTTTATTGCCACTTGTTAATGTGGGAATTCATCCCTTTGCATTGTAAAGGAGATTATCTTTGAAGAAGAGAATAAAATGGTGTTGGATTACTGACAGGGGGGGTGAATCAGTAATAGAGCAATTTAATCCTTTTTCACCATAAAATGAAAGTGTTATATCAATGTAGCATTATCATCCAATAGTTGCAGAGTAAATAAACAATGAACAAATGAGCAATCACACACATACACAATACACCAGTGTCTTAAATGGAAACCCAAAGCGGGAGAAAACCAAATAATGATTTTTCTTTAATGTCTTTAAGAATTACATTCATTGGAAGCACCAACTTCCTTTTCTTTCTAGATGCAACTGGAAGGAGGCTCCAACCCCCTAGTTTCTCAGGATACAACCTGAGGGAAGCTCCAACTCCCCAATTCTCTGGCTACAACCAAAAGGAGGCTACAAACCCCTATGTTCTTTGGATACAACTGAAAGGTGGCTACAACAACATGTTGTCACACACCCACGACAGGGCATAAATAAAATAAAATAAAATATTTTCCCTCAATTAGTCGAATCCTCCATCCATGGTCTCTAATCCTGGTCAATGGACCTTCAGAGTTCTTGAGCTGAAGCAGCTCTTCAGTTCCCTACTGGAATCTCTAAGAATTTGATCCATGGGTCTTTGCGAGACTTCACCCATGCGAACTAGCACCAGGCGCAAGCCCCCTCCACGTAACCACTACTCGTGACCACAAGCCTAACTAAAATGTGCATTGTGAAATCATGTATCGGGTCCTTGCATGTGAGTTTCCTCGACTCTCTCGATCTTCGATCTCACAATAGGGACCTAACACTTGCTAGCTCCTCCTTCATATGACCATCGGTTGTGACCTGGGGATTAACATCAATCACTTATCAGGACTTTGCATTTCGCGAAGTTGGAGGGTCACTCACCTCCCTTCTCCTGATATTCGAAATGTCATTATCTCTTCGCCATAGATCAACGGTCCCTATTCTTCCACGATATGACGGTCCAAATCGTGTCGGGATTTCGAGGATCGGAACTCCCGATATGATTCACCTTCGTTCTCTCGACTCCCGAAATACCAATTTCTCGATCGGAGAATACTCTAGGTGCTAGCTCCTCTCGCTAGGCTCCTTTGATTGAGACGTTGGGAAATAACCTAGTGCCCAACTACCAAGCACTTCGGGACTTTGTGTTTCATGTCTCCCGAGGGAAATTCACTTCTCCTCTCTGGAGTCCTATATGCTAACTCCCTCCAAGACCCAATCTACAGTCCACACTCTCCCTTCGATCGACGGTTGCGATCAAAATGCGAGTTCACGTCTCAAGTATTTGGATTTGAGTCCACCCTGACTCTTTTTATCCCCAATATTCCAATAGAATCACATCAATGGTCTATGGTCTTCCATGATCCAACGGTCCTGATCTCCTCTTTCGTGAATCGGGATTTCACGTTTCGCGACTTTGGAGGTTGTCTTACCTCTATTTCCTCGATTCCCAAGTTCCCAATATTCTCTTTGCAGATGAATAGTCTGGATCCCTCCTTCGATCAGCAGCTATGATCTTTTCACGAATTTGTGTTTCGCGTGTTTTCACAAACTTACTCTTTGATCTCTTCAAGTCACAATTCAACGAAATGTTGACTGGCTACCACGCGTCCCTCCCGATGAACGGTTAGGATCGTTGTGGCTCTTCCCCTTGCAAACCTCTGACGTACGTGGATCTTGGCCACATTTCCTCTGATGATGGATGGTCCTGATGATGTTTGGACTTTGTGTATTGCAAAGTCTGCTCTTCTCCCGTGCACTCTAAAGGACTAAACCTCATGTAGCTCCTCTAGATCCAATGGTTGTTGGTCCACGTGCTTCCAAATCCAACATCTTAGATCCATTTCTCTATGCGCTCTCCTGTGTTCCTGGACATGAATTTCAACGGTCCAGATCTTCCCTCTGCAGCTGATCTGAAGGCTTGTGTGCTCCTCCTCCTAAACTTTGGCACCTTTCTTCCCAGACTTGGAAGATTTCGATGCTTCAAAGGCCTCGACCTTTGCTTCCTCTGCGAGCCTTGTGACCTTGGGTCTCGTCTGCATTTTGGAAATGCTATCCCTCCTAATATTTTGAAACTTACTCAGTTATAAGGGAATTTTTAATCCCCACGTACTCTTGCATTAATCTGCTCGTGTCGGATCAACGGTCCATGACCTTCCTTGATCCAATGGACCAGAGTACATAGAAACTTCAGGTTTTGGGAGTTTAGTCATGCCAACGTGCGAATATACCGATGTGTGAATCCCTAATCTTGCCAATCCAACGGTCAGGGAGGGTCCCGATAGATCCTTAGATCTACAGTCTAGATCACGTCGCAATTTCGGGTTTCAGGAGTTTAGTCACGCCAAGGTGTGAATCTCTCGATGTGCGAATCTTGCGAAATCTGAAGGGATCGAGGCGTTAACGCTCGCGTTCCTTCCTCAAATCTACCGACTGTGATAGACCATAGATCTTCCCAAATGGATCTACTCTGTTCAACTTCCAAACGAAAGGATACTCCCTTTTGATACTTGAATTTCTCGCTATCCCTCCTGAGCTTCGTCGATTATGAAGGATTTAAGAGTGTTACACTCTTTTTCTTGTACTTAACACTTGGAAGGGTCTCCTGCACTATTCTTGCGCTCATTCATCAAGTCTACAACTTAAGTGGTTCTCGGTCTCTGTTTGCCTCGCAAAGATCCCATGCATATCTGCACTACATCTCCTCAACTTAACCAACTTCGTCCTCCAAGGGACTCAGAACGATTAGGAGGGTCAACATGCGTACATGAAACTGTGTCCAAGGTCGACGGACATACAGTTCATGACTCTAGCTTAAGCCACCACAAGACCCAAACATTTACGATTATAAAACATGTCCTATCCATATGATTTCCTACTTGCCTAATTTCACATTCAGGCAGATACAAAAGAAGGAAATACAGTATAAATCATTAAGCAAACACAACCATCCCTGCAACATTCATAGGATATCCAACGTTAACTCACGGTACCACTTAAATACACAAGATATGTGATTACTTATCTATTATAGGTGGTAGCCAATTAACTGGCTATGGGTGTTCGTCCTTCCACCCTACCATAGGCTTAGAGGCATTCATTCTTAGCACTCTAGCCACCCCCGTGCCAAGCCATGATATCACCAGGGAACTCTTACAGTTCTCAAGGATTCCTTCTTTGTTCAGCTTCTGCTCGGGTTCTATTCTCTGAAACTTTCAGATATTTCTCTTTGTTATGGCCTCGGCGAGGTTTATCAGATGCTCACTCAGCATCAAGCTCATGGCCTTCTATTCATTATCCCTTAGAGATCTATGTGCATCTCCCTCATGAGATTGCATCCTCGTCCTGTGTCTCCCCTCTAGTTGTCCATGTGTATCTATCTTACCTTCCTTATTTTGGAAGGTTCCCAACCCATCACGTTCCTTCTGTCATAAGGAAGCTCGGGTCTACAGGTCTCTGTGGTACCTCGGGCTGACATTCTGCAGCTAGACCATGCTCCCATGCATGGGGATGGTTGATAATTCAACCACTGGTCCTTTCTTCATTAACTGATTTCTCTCCTTGGGATCCGAAGGAGGTTTGTCATCCTCATCAAGGGAAATTTGGGGGGGTTATTTGGTATAATGAACCCTCTCGTATAGTTTTCACATTCTTCCTCTAGTGATATCATGGCCGGTACTTTAAATGCTTCACCCCCACATTCAGTTATTGACAACTCAAACAATAATACATTTACACCATTCCCATGCCACAGCATGGTAATCCTATTTTATGATTAATTACAAGCTGAGGGAAATAGCGTGTTACATGTGTGCTTGCCCCGTCGAACTATCCTGACGTATAAGTAGAATGATGGAACAACTGTCACACTATCATTGTGAGATATACTATTGTAAACCTATACTAATCAACCTGCACCAAACAACCTGTACCAATAACCTGAACCATGCATCAACCTGTACCTCAACCTGTAATCAACCTATACCATAAACAAGTGCATCAACCATGCACCAACATGTACCAAACAACCTGTAATCAACATGTACCATAAACAAGTGCATCAACCATGCACCATCTTGTACCTCAACATGTACCATGAACAAGTGCATCAACCATGCACCAAACCTGTACAAATAGCATGTCACAACAACATGTCCAAACAACCTATCACAACAACTTGTCTCATCAATATTATCAACCAAATAAGATCTACTCACCAAGATCAATCACCAAGACAACTCTCAAATATGTGCATCAACCAAGCATAGCACAACAGCTCATAATCATCACCAAGATCAATATGTGCTTCTAATAATATACCAATACAAGTATGCTACATAATCCATAAACCATGTGTCAAAAATACTACTAACAAGTGCCTCCAACCATGTACCAAGTATGTACCAATAATGTATCAACTACTCATCAATATGTACCAACATCATCAACTATGCACCTCATGTATGTGCCAACTCATCAACTACTTGTCTCAACCATGTACCCAACATGTACCTCAACCAAAAACCCTCATCAATTTCATCATACAAATCTGATTTGTAACTCTGTAATAGACCTGGTGTATATGATCAAATACATGCAAACCTTCCTTAACTTTAACAATAAGAGACTAGCATTTTCATCAAACTTTACTTTAGTCTCACATGACTAGTTTTGGATTAGTCAATAACCCTAACTTGAAATAATCATAACTATGTACCTGTAATGAATAAAGATCTAAAAATGGTACACAATGTTCTTCAGTGTGTTTTATGCAATTTCTCCAGGTGTCACCACTTGGAACCTCTCAGAAAAGGAGTTATAGAAAAAATGGCATACCTTGTTGAATTTGTCTTATTCTAGAGAGCGAACTTGTAGAGTGTGCCCCACAAGAAATATTTGTTTTATGGATCTTAAAATTGTACACTTAATACTAAAGACTCTACTCTAAGAAACACATTTGGTCTTACTGAATTTGTATCTGTTATGAAGAAGTTATGAAGTTTTTACCAGAAACACATGTTTTGGACTAGTTTTGGGACTAGCCACAAACCCTATTTTCCACAAAGTGTAACTCCAAAAATACTATGACCCAGAAGATGAAATTAGTACCACATATACTTTGATATGTTTCCTCAATTTCCTCCCAATTTCATGGTCTAAATCATTCTATAAAAAAAGTTATTGTGAAAATGGTGAGATGACCTGTAAATAACATACCTTAGAAAGCATCATCAAAAGAATTTATCCTCCCTTGAATCTCGGCCTTCTTTACTTCACCTTCCCTTTAAAATTCATTTTAGATATCCTTTGGTTACCTCAGTCACCTGTAGATATTAAATATGCTCAAGTGTAATTAAAATGAGAGGGCCTTGCCTCTTATTTATACTCTCCAAGTAGTTTCCTTAGAAGCATCTTCTAGGTCATTTTGCCCACATAGCCAATTTGTCCACATAGTCACCTATGTCCAACTTTGCCCAATTTTCCATTTGTCCATGTATCCAATAGCCACTTGACCACTTAACTCATTTTCCTCATTTTAGGGTTAACCTTCTTATAACCACTTTCCATAATTAGAAAGTTCTCCATTTACTTTATTATTTAAATAATCCTCCTTGACTTTGTCACTTCACTTTATTATTTAAATAATCCTCTTTGACTTTTTCACTTCACTTTATTATTTAAATAATCCTCTTTGACTTTGTCACTTCACTTTATTATTTAAATAATAATCCTCCTTGACTTTGTCACTTCACTTTATTATTTAAATAATCCTCATTATTTAAATAATCCTCTTTGACTTTGTCACTTCACTTTATTATTTAAATAATCCTTTTTACTTTTTCACTTCACTTTATTATTTAAATAATCTCTTCTTTACAGGCACTTTCACTACTTTGACTTTTTGGGGCTTCTAGATGACTCATGAGGGTTCTCCAACTTCACATGGCCATAACTCTCTAACCATGAGGAGTTATGTGACGTTCCACATTCCACCAGAAATGGCATGACATGTACTATCCATATAGAATAGTATTACCTACAAATATATCAAAACTCATACCATTATACATCAAACAAGATTGGGTCCATTACCCAAACCTTTGTGCTACCCGAATTCGCTATCCGACTTTCTTCAAGGGTTGACATCAATGACAACCAACCTGATTAATCAACAATCTCCCCCTTTGGAATTGATGGAAACACTCTAATGCAATAATGAAATCATATCACTCATTCTCCCCCTGGAACCATGTCTTCATCTTTGTGACCAATGTTCCCCCTGGAATTATGTCGTTGTCCTCTACTTCTGATAAATCTCTTCCCCTTTTTCATCAATGGTAAAGGTATCTTTACATTCGAGGTTGCTCCCCCTAACTGACTCGTCTGATCTCCCAACCTGAATTTTCCTCTTTATGGTGCTTCCTCATGTACATCTAAGACATATAAGATAAGTATTCAAAATCATTCATTTTGGAGTAGAAATAACTTTGAGTATCTGGCGAAGATACTCAAAGGCTTCTCGTGGAAGCAGTTTTGTAAAAATGTTTGTCACTTGTTCTTTTGTGCCCACATATTCAACTCTGATGTTATTTTCTGCAACCTGTTCCCGTAGAAAGTGATACATTATTGGAATGTACTTCGTCTTGGAGTGGATCACCGGGCTCTTTGAGATATTGATGGCGCTTGTATTATCACAATATATTGGAATGGACTCATCATACTCAACCTATATATCTGTCAGAGTTTGTTTCATTCATAGAACATGTTTACTACATGTTGTTTATGCAATATACTCTGCCTCGGCTGTAGATAAAGATATTAGTGATTGTTTCTTGCTTAGCCATGATACTAAAAACTCACCCAAGTAGAACGTTGCTCCACTAGTGCTCTTTTGGTGTTTCTTGAAATCATGTCACCTGTCCAACTGTCTGCATTACATCTGGTCTAGATGTTGTCACATATAGTAGGATACCAATCATTGGCATGTATTGCCTCTGATCTGTAGACTTTGAATCATCATCTTTGTTCAACTTACAACTGGTTTGCATGGGAGTGATAAATGGTTTGCAATCTTCCATTTCGAACCTCTTTAGCATTTATTTGATATACTTGATTTGAGAAATAAAAATTCCTTGGTTGCTTTGATGTATCTGAAGACCCAGAAAGAAGGATAGTTCTCCAATTAATGACATTTAAAATTCATTCTACATATCCTTTGCAAATTTCTGGCTTAACCTGTCATTAGTACTTCCAAAAACAATATCATCAACATAAATTTCAATTAATAAAACACTACCTTGAGTTACCTTGATGTAGAGGTTGTTGTCTATTCTTCCTTTCCATAGTTCGTAGGGAGTTTTTTCATTATTGTTTCTGAGCATTACTCTATTTTGAATGTGAACTGTTGTATGCACTGCATGTGTCCAAAAAATATCTGTCAATTTGGAATCCATCAACATTGTTCGAGTCATTTCATGTGTAATTATCATCCATTATGAAAATGTTCCTTTGTCTCTGAACCACTCTTTGAACCAATCTATGAATCCATGCTCTCGTCCATACTGTCCAAGAATCTACTTGTGCAATTTTCCATAATGTTGACCCATTTATCACTATACTATCATGAATTCTTGATTAATTCATCAAATTGTACTTTTGCTAACTGACTACTCTAGATCTGTCTTCTCAAACTCTACAAGTTGCTCAAAGGATGATTCTTTGGTCTGTCACAGCTATCGCATAGACTCCCCATGTCTAATATTAATATTACTTTGGAGTCTCTAAGCCAGATGGATCAGAACAATTCCTTCTCTGATGTGTATTCATCATCATCTTCATTGGTAGATTCATCATCTCTCTGAGCTTTGACTTATTTCTTTGTCTATGGATTCATCTTTCACTACAATGCTTGAAAGTACAATCTCTTGAACTTGTTCCTTATTTAAATGTCTTTCTTTTCTTTCAATTATTTTCCAAACCTTTCTATATCCGACATCTTTCTTTTTCTCTCTAGAATTTTCTTCGTCTCGTTTTATTTCCAATCTTGCAATCTCTGGGACCTGGTCTTTCTTCACTTGTTCTTTGTGTTTTACTATCCATACTTTTTTATATTTTATATCAATGTTCTCTTTCATGGAAGTATCAATCATGCTTCTACAATCACTAGCTATGTATCCATAGTTATGACAGTTGTAACATTCAATGTTATGTGGGGCCACATATGCACTTCTTGCTTGAACATTTCTTTTATAATCCCTGCAATCTCCAACCTTATGTCCAAAATTAGTACAATAAAAACAATGACCATAAAACAAATTTGCATACCTAGGAGTGAATGATCTTCTTTATTGTGTAGTCCATCTGAATTTCTTCCTTCACTTATCATGATCATGATGGAATATTCTTTGTGTCTTAAACATGAATGGTCTTCTTGAAGATGCATCTTCAATAGTTTTCTTAGATTCTAGTTTACCATGATTCCTTCCTTTGAGTACTTCTACATAACTCTTTCTATTTTCTTCTTTCTTCTTTTCTAGCAACCTTGAGTGCTTCTCTTCATTCTCTATAACTGATGTGGATTTTTTTGTCTCTTCAACATTCTTGTTGAGATTGATGACTTTGAATCTTAGTGTGACAACTTCTTCTTCAAGATTCTCAACCTCTTCTCCTTTCTTCATTATCTGAGACTTCATGACCTCTTATGTTCTCTTTGCTTCTTCAAGTTGTATTATCCATCAATATATTTTCTCTCTTTTCTGCTTCTTCCTTTTGTGTTGTTATGTTGGCTTCTAAACATTTCTTTTGATATTCTAGAGTTTCTTCAATTCTTATGGCCTCTTCTATCTAAGTTTTTAAATTCTCGATGACCTGATGAGCTTTTTTGGAACCTTGAACACTTTCCATTTGCTTCATCAATTCTTTCTTGGATGACTTGTTTTATTCTCTTTCTTTCTTTAGATATTAAATTGCACTGATCAATTGTTCTCTGTAATCAACTTCGTCTTCTTCATACTCTTCCTCATGTTACACATTATTTGTTCACCTTGGTGGTACTTCTACAAACATGTGTTCAGGCTCCCAGAAGGATCTTTCTCATGAGGAAAGTGAATGGTTTCCTCCACTTCAAATCTTTTTTTTAGGAGGTCATCGTAGGCTAGTGTTGGGCACTTTAATTGTCTAATTGAATGGAAAATCAAAGTGTTCAATATAAATTGTCAACCCAGGGAAGTCTGTTATTTCAAGATAATTCTGCACAGTCTATGCTAGATTATGAAAGCATCTCTAATCTAATTGTAGTAGGGAAGTTTTTTTTTTAACAAAAAAAACAAAAATTATCGCTAACACAATTGTGTTGATACAGCTGGAGTGCTACAGACTTAAAATCATAATTACAATCTAAACTGATGAATATACAAAAACCATGAATTGCCTACCTTAATCTAACTTTCTAAATTACTTTTGCAATAAGAAATTCTATATTATTGCAGAAGGGAAATCTACTTATTGCAAGAAGCTACTTCACACTTTTAAGTCTCCAAAACAAGATTTTAATCTAATGCAGAAAAAGGAAAAGCAGTTCTTCGGCCATGTTTGGAAACTGACTTCTAATTCTCATGAGACAAGTTTATGCGCATTTACCAAGAAGGAACTAAACTGTAACAGCAGTTGTATTCAGAAATATCTAACAGTTAAACCATTTGCAATGAAAACGACTAAATCTAGAATTCGAAATAGAGGGGAATCGGTGAGGAAGGTGGGCCCTTTCCTTCCCACTGAATCCACTCAAAGAGATAGGTTATAGTCTGCTAAAGAAATTCAATACACTTCTTCATTTAATTGCCAAAAAGATGTTTGTGTACAATAATCGCTACTTTCTTCAGTTCAAGGAAAAAGACTAACAACCCTTTACATTACAAAAGCGTTGCTATTTAAAGTCAGAGTCATTCGGTGTTCAAAAACAGAATAGTCTTGAGAATCCCCGATTCTCAAGCTGTTCGTTAGATATCATTAATACAAAATCTTGAATTCTCCTTCATCAACATCATGAGCCAATATTCTAATCAGCAAGTGTTACAGCAGTCGTATCACAACAGGACCGGTGGCGTCTATTGTAACAGCTTCTGAGATTAACAAGCTTATGTCATAGTAGTTGTGTAACAGCTTCCAGGATTGATGGGCATCCGTTGCAGAAGTCATGTAACAACTTCCAGGATTGGTGCATAGCTGTAACAGCAGCAAGTTTCTCGAAGTGGGTTGTTCTAACATTTTGATCATTAGTTAAATCATTTCATGGGTAAAATATGTGAACATTATCAATCAAACATGCTAAGTAAATGAAAATATAAAAGCAAGATGAATAGTTCATACCTTGGGAAAAAGGGTCTTGGTGCTCATTATAATAGTCATTTAGCTTAGGAATGAGAAGGTTGAATGATCAAAAGGTGTAGTGAAAAAAGGACATTTCAGGGTCCTAACATACCCCCCAACTGAAGACATTGCATGTCCTCATGCAAAACACATTCAAACCTTACTTTGTAGCTGAAGTAGATCAGTATCTACTCCAGTGCAAAATTGTTAAGAGAAATTTCTAAGTGTCGGTAATGAAGAATGTTGTGTCAAAAATAAAATCTGTTGTGTCAAAAATCTGCTTGGGTTTCTTTATTCTTGAGAACAGGATCAGTTTGAGTTGCTCGAGTAACAACTCATGAAGGAAACAGAGGTTCGTGTTTGCAAGCTTCTGGTATACCAAAAGATGATTTATGACGTTGAGATCTCCTTTGTTTTACTGATTTTTGTGTAGCAGGAAGTCCTTGTTCAGTCTTGATTGATACATTTGTTGGTCCTGTAGCGACTGGAACTTTGACTACCTCATATCATGTCTCATAGTAAATGTTGTCACACTCAAAACACATGAGTTCTTTTTCTCTTCCCATAATAGCTTTTGTTAGTGCTAGGATGTCCAAGGTTATACCTTTTGGATTCTTCTATCGAGCAGCTTCCACTTCCTGTTTCAAGGTCTTTAACTCTTCTTTGAGGTTATTATTTTATGTTATTAGTGCAGCGATCCTGGAATTTTCTGTATTCTTGATCTTTTTCTCTATTTGGGAAAATAATTGGGCAAGTGGCACATCCTCGGCATGTTGTGGAGCTGGTTCTTGTGTAACAACTATGGCTGTTAGGACTGGTTCTTGTGGAGCAGTCTTGACATGGACAGTTGGTTCTAATATTACTGGCTCTGGTGGAACAATCTTCTGTGGAATAGTTGGTTCTTGTGTAACAGTTGTATCTGTCAGGACTGGTTCTTGTGGATCAGTCTCGACGTGGACAATTGATTCTTTTGGAATTGTCCTTGCATCAACCATAGGGGATAGTGGACAAAGAATAGGAATGACATGCTCCATATCTTGCCTTCCAAATGCAACATCGATAAACCTGGTGGACCTAGTTTTTCTCCTGGGTAAAGTAGAAACGAAAGTAATGGTTTTCTTCTTCGTTGTTGGAGGAGGAACATGGTGTTCTTCCTCATGCACACAAGGAGGATATTCTAGTATACTGGGGTCTGAGATGATCTAGATATCATCAACAGACATAGGATGCGCAGAATCATCAGGCAACACCGATGATTCTACTGTGAATTGAGTACATTCATTTTGAAAGGAGAAGATAGTTTCCTGCAGTTCTGGGCATAAAGTAAAACCTGGTATTCATACAGCTATAGAATTCTCTGTCGCAACAACCAGAGGGCTTTGATTTGTTGTTGATACAATTTGTTCAAGGGCTCTCCGAGGTTTTCCTTTGAATGGACGTTTCCTTTTCTGAGAAGTTGCACAGGTAATGATAGTAGGTGCTTGATTGGCTGCAGTAGAAATAGGAGTGTTCTGTGTGATTGTTGGTGCCACAGTAGAGGGGGTAAGTGGTCTTGATGTTATAGTGCATCATGTTATCCTTGTTCACTTTTTAGGTAATGCAAAGGTAAGAGTAGGGGTTTTCTTGTCAGAGGCAGGGGGTAGGATTTCAATAATCGGTGTAGCAGCCAAGTGTTGTGATTGTGGTCGAGCGGTTCACTCTTCATCTGTTTGTTTGTCCACAGCTACAGTCTATTGTAATGCAAATTCGTCAAGGCTTGTCTATCTGGTGCCATGATGGCTTCGGGTTATACGGTTTCTTTTATGAGTCGTCTTACGGACAGCGATAGCATGGGTTTGGACTGTTGTTGCAGCCAAGGGTAGAGGCTCTGGAAGAGGTCCATGGGTTGCACTGTCAAGGACTTGTACAATTCTTTCTAGATTTACAGACTATGGCTGGTCTGCTGCAGCAGGTAATGGGTTATTCGAAATGCTCATACCTCTGTGAATTAATAGGTCGATGAGTCAGTGATTAGAAACACAGTTCTTGGGGCTCTTGGATTTTTTTACAAAACGGGCCATGTTATGCAATGAATGTAGGAGAAAATAAGGAATGTTTATCAATTTCTCATGTCGCAGATGTGATAATAAGAAGAAATCAGAAAAATAAACAACTTGGTATCGACCTTCATAGGTAATGTACCTTTTTAGAAATTCTTTGACTTTCCCCCATGGCTCTGGTAAGGAATTGACGTCTACACCTTTGCCTTTGGTCTAAACTCGCTCAGTGTTGACGAGGAACCCCTTATGTGCATCCAGGAGATGTGTTTTTCTGTTAAACCATCGGACTCTTTTTCTTGGCAACCCTGTTAAAGCAGCAATGCTTGCTCCTGTTACTAGAATCCTTACCCCATTCACCATTGAATACCCTTCAGTAAGATTTTGACTAAACTCCAATACCTCGTCCTCACTAAACTCTTTCAACTTCTTAAAATATGATATCCAGTCGGCCTAAAGAAATATTTTGTAGGCCTCTGGGTGTAGCAGCAAACTGTCCAAAGTTGCAGGTTCATATCTCACAGCTGATCGTCCCATGATGTTTCTTGAGAGTCTAACAGGAACGTAGGAGGAGAAACTATCACCTAAGTTAGAGACGCAATAAGCTCGAACGTGGTTTGCAGAAAGAACACAGTGTATTAGTTAAAATAAGTGTGGGTGGAAAGGTGGTGGAGGTGTGTATAAAATTTGGAATGAATGGCTAAATTTACGTTTCCCCCCCCCCCCCCAACTAAGCAGATGGGCTCCAGGTGTAACCGGTTAGTAAATAGGAAATCGTGCTTTTATATCTTCATTACATTAACACGTAGGATTAATCACATACCTCAAATCTTACTGCACATAACGACCTATCGAAGTAACTGCACAATCCAACTGTCGTCAGAATGGTGCGTAATAGCTGGCATGATGAAGGATCATGAGAGAAATGACAGCTTGTGTAGAGACGTAGTCCTTACTGTAGTTAGCCAACTGGAAATCACCGAATGTGAAGTCAATTCATAATGAAGCAGAACTTTCGGATAGAGAGCATCAATATTGTCTAATCAGTGGTGTTGTTGCATGAAATATTGGAGGGTTGGAGCCACAGCATCAACAAAAAGAAAGAGTGAAGTGGCAAGAAAGAAAAACGACAATTAGTGTATCAGCAGGTTCTTTCTCAAAAATGTCGGAGGTAGGTGTAACAGCATTGAAATTGGCCAACTTATCGGGAGGTGTAACAGCATTGAAATCAGCCAATTTATCAGAAGAAGGTGTAACAGCATTGAAATCGGCCAATTTATCGGAAGAAGGTGTAACAGCATTGAAATCGGCCAATTTATCGGAAGAAGGTGTAACAACATTGAAATCGGTCAAATGCTACCTTACTTCATTTCTAGAAAGTTTTTCAGCTTCCATGAACTCATCGTTTCCTTATGTTCATCAATCTACCTACACACACATAATTGCCTGATACCTTTCAAAGCTTTATTAGCATAGTAAAGAAAATAGAAAAATTTCAACTAAAAACAGAGAAATGCAAATCTTGCTGAGATTATTTATATACAAAGTCTGAGCAAAAGAAGTCCTAAAGTTCAGAAGGGGAAGGAGAAAACTCCTTTTTGTTTAAGATTTGATAATCTGTATCAGTTGTACAACTAGTTTTGAATTCTGTCTTGGATAGTGGATGTTGATACAGACGCAAGCGATGACCATTTGCACGTAAGTGTGTATTGGATCCATCAATAGTAATCAACCAGACTGTCCCATTGGGAAAGACAATGTCTACCTCGTAAGGCCCTAGCCATCATGTACGCAGCTTACCTTGAAATTCCTTAAAGCGTGAATCATACAACAGAGCCCAATCTCCTTTCTGGAATAATTTCTTCTTAATGACTCAATCATGCCATTTTGTTCTTTGTTGTTGAATCACTGTGGTTTGATGGATGGCGTCCAAATTCTTTTCATCAAGATCATTGAGCTGCTGCAGTCTGGCTTTCTATGCCATAGTCAAGTCGAGGTTGACTATTGATGCAGTTCTTAAGGTTTTGATTTTGAATTCAATGGGAAAAATAGGGCTTTTTCCATATACCATCTCATAAGGAGAAAAACTAGTTGTACTCCTCCAAGTAGTTCGGTAAGCCCATAGAGCTTCATGTAGTTTGTCAGACCAATCCCTACAATTTTCTCTCGCTGTTTTAGTAAGAATGGTTTCGATAAATTTGTTGGTACTTTCCACTTATCCATTGCCTTGTGGATGGTATGGAGAAGCTATTCTATGTAAAACATGATATTTACTGAGTAGATATTCAAATTTATGTGATGTGAAAGGGGGTCCTCCATCAATGACCAGTTCTCTGGGAACGCCAAACCTAAAAATATGTCTTCAAACAAGAATGTTAAGACAGCCTCTTCTGACGCTTTGATAAGTTCTTTTGCCTATACCCACTTGGTCATGTAATCTGTACAGACCAATATATAGACTTTCTGATTGGAAGGTGGGTGAATGGGTCCTACAAAATCCATGGCCCATCTCTCAAAAGGATCTAACACTACCTGAGGCTGGAGAAGCATCTCCTGGTGGACCTGGTTTTTCTCCTGGGTAAAGTAGAAATGAAAGTAGTAGTTTTCTTCTTCGTTGTAGGAGGAGGAATAGGGTGTTCTTCCTCAAGCACACAAGGAGGATATTCTGGTATACTGGGGTCTACGATGATCTGGATATCGTCAACGAACATAGGATGTGCAGAATCATTAGGAAGCATCGATGATTCTGTTGCGAATTGAGTACATTCATTTTGAAAGGAGAAGATAGTTTCTTGCAATTATGGGCATAAAGTAAAACCTGGTATTCGTACCGCTGTAGAACTCTCTGTCGCAGCAGCCAGAAGGATTTGATTTGTTGTTGATCCAATTTGGTCAAGGGATCTCTGAGGTTTTCCTTTGAATGGACGTTTCCTTTTCTGCGAAGTTTCATAGGTAATGATAGTAGGTGCTTGGTTGGCTACAACAGCAATAGGAGTGTTTTGTGTGATTATTGGTGCCACAGCAGAGGGGGTAAGCGATCTTGATGTTATAGTGGACCGTGTTATCCTTGTTCTCTTTTTAGGTAATGCAGAGGTAAGAGCAGGGGTTTTGTTGTCAAAGGCAAGGGGTAGGATTTCAATAATTGGTGTAGCAACCAAGTGTTGTGATCATGGTTGAGTGGTTGGCTCTTCATCTATTTGTTTGTCCACATCTACAAGCTGTTGTAATGAAAATTCATCGAGGCTTGGCTGTCTGGTGCCAGGATGGCTTTGGGTTATACGGTTGCTTTTCTGAGTCATCTTATAGACACCGACAGTAGGGGTTTGAACTGTTGTTGCAGCTGAGGGTAGAGGCTCTGGAAGAGGTCCATGGGTTGCATTGTCGAGGACTGGTAAAATTCTCTTTCGATTTACAGACTGTGGTTGGTCTGCTGCAGCAGGTAATGGGTTATTGGAAATGCCCATACCTCTGCGAATTAATAGGTCGATGAGTCTATGATTAGAAACGTAGTTCTTGGGGCTCTTGGATTTTTTTACAAAATGAGTCATGTTATGCAATGAATGTAGGAGAAAATAAGGAATGTTTATCAATTTATGATGTCGCAGATGTGATAATAAGATGAAATCAGAAAAATAAACAACTTGTTATCGACCTTCATAGGTAATGTACCTTTTTAGAAATTTTGTGACTTTCCCCCATGGCTCTAGTAAGTAATTGACGTCTACACCTCTGCATTTGGTATGAACTCACTTACTGTTGACAAGGAACCCCTTCTGTGCATCTGGGAGATGTGTTTTTTTGTTAAACCATCGGTCTCTTGTTCTTGGCAACCCAACAGCAATGCTTGATTCTGTTATTGGAATCCTTACCCCATTCACCATTGAATACCCTTCAGTAAGATTTTGACTAAACTCCAATACCTCGTCCTCACTAAACTCTTTCAACTTCTTAAAATATGACATCCAACCGGCCTGAAAGAAATATTTGGTAGGCCTCTGGGTGTAGCAGCAAACTCTACAAAGTTGCAGGTTCATATCTCACAGCTCATCCTCCCGCGATGTTTCTTGAGATTTTAATAGGCACGTAGGAGGAGAAACTATCACCCAAATTAGAGACGCAATAATCTAGAACATGGTTTGCAGAAAGAACACAGTGTCCTAGTTAAAAGAAGTGTGGGTGGAAAGGTGGTGGAGGTGTGTATAAAATTCGGAATGAACGACTAAATTTACGTTTGCCCCCCCCCCAAATAAGCGGATTGGCTCCAGGTGTAACCGGTTAGTAAATAGGAAATCGTGATTTTATATCTTCATTACTTTAACACGTAGGATTAATCACGTACCTCAAATATTACCACACATAACGACCTATCGGAGTAACCGCACAATCCAACTGTCATCGGAATGGCGCGTAATAGCTGGCATGATGAAGGATCATGAGAGAAATGACAACTTGTGCAAAGACGTAGTCCTTACTATAGTTAGCCAACTAGAAATCGCCAAATGTGAATTCAAGTCATAATGAAGTAGCACTTTCGGATAGAGAGCATCAATATTGTCTAATCAGTGGTGTTTTTGCATGAAAGATTTGAGGGCTGGAGCCGCAGCATTGGAAAAAATAAAGAGTGAAGTGGCAAGAAAGAACAACAGTAATTAGTGTATCAGTAGGTTCTTTTTCAAAAATGTCAGAGGTAGGTGTAACATCATTGAAATCGGCCAATTTATCGGAAGAAGTTGTAACAGCATTGAAATCGGCCAAACGCTACCTTACTTCGTTTCTAGGAAGTTTTTCAACTTCCATGAACTCATTGTTTCCTTCTGTTCATCAGTCTACCTGCACACACATAATTTCCTGATACCTTTCAAAGCTTTATTAGCATAGTAAATAAAATAGAAAAATTTCAACTAAAAACAGAAAAATGCAAATCTTGTTGAGATTATTTATATAAAAATTCTGAGCAAAAGAAGTCCTAAAGTTCAGAAGGGGAAGGAGCAAGCTCCTTTCCATTTAATATTTGATAATATGTATCAGCTATACAGCTAGTTTTGAATTCTGTCTTGGACAATGGATGTTGATACAGACGCAAGCGATGACCATTTGCATGTAAGTGTGTATTGGATCCATCAATAGTAATCAACTGGACTGTCCCATTGGGAAAGACGGTGTCTACCTTGTAAGGCCCTAGCCATCGTGTACGCAGCTTACCTTGAAATTCCTTAAAGTGTGAATCATACAACAGAGCCCAATCTCCTTTCTGGAATAATTTCTTCTTAATGACTTTGTCATGCCATTTTGTTCTTTATTGTTGAATCATTGTGGTTTGATGGATGGCATCCAAAGGCTTTTCATCAAGCTCATTGAGTTGTTGTAGTCTGGATTTTTGTGCCATAGTCAAGTCGAGGTTGATTGTTGATGCAGTTCTTAAGGTTTTGATTTTTAATTCAATGGGAAAAACAAGGTTTTTTCCATATACCAACTCGTAAGGAGAAAAACCAGTTGTGCTCCTCCAAGTAGTTCGGTAAGCCCATAGAGCTTCATGCAGTCTGTCAAACCAATCCCTACTATTTTCTCTCACTGTTTTAGTAAGAATGGTTTCGATAACTTTGTTGGTACTTTCCACTTGGTCATTTCCTTGTGGATGGTATGGAGAAGATATTCTATGTAAAACATGATATTTATTGAGTAGAGATTCAAATTTATGTGATGTGAAAGGGGGTCCTCCATCAGTCACCAGTTCCCTGCGAATGCCAAACCTAACAAATATATCTTCAAACAAGAATGCTAAAACAGACTCTTCTAACTCTCTAATAAGTGATTTTGCCTCCACCCACTTGGTCATGTAATCTGTATAGACCAATATATAGACTTTCTCATTGGAAGGTGGGTGAATGGGTCCTACAAAATCCATGTCCCATCTCTCAAAAGGCTCTAACACTACCTAAGGCTGGAGCAGCATCTCCTAGTGGACCTGGTTTTTCTTCTAGGTAAAGTAGAAATGAAAGTAATGGTTTTCTTCTTCGTTGATAAAGGAGGAACAGGGTGATCTTCCTCAAGCACATAAGGAGGATATTCTGGTATACTGGGGTCTACGATGATCTAGATATTGTCAACGGACATAGGATGTGCAGAATCATCTGGAAGCACCGATGATTCTGCTGCGAATTGAGTACATTCATTTTGAAAGGAGAAGATAGTTTCCTGCAATTCTGGGCATAAAGTAAAACCTAGTATTCGAACCGTTGTAGAATTCTCTGTCGAAGCAACCAGAGGGCTTTGATTTGTTGTTGATCCAATTTGGTCAAGGGATCTTCGAGGTTTTCCTTTGAATGGACGTTTCCTTTTTTGCGAAGTTGCACAGGTAATGATAGTAGGTGCTTGATTGGTTGCAGTAGCAATAGGAGTGTTCTGTGTGATTGTTGGTGCCATAGCAGAGGGGGTAAGCGGTCTTGATGTTATAGTGGACCGTGTTATCCTTGTTCACTTTTTAGGTAATGCAGAGGTAAGAGAAGGGGTTTTCTTGTCAGAGGCAGGGGGTAGGATTTCAATAATTGGTGTAGTAGCCAAGTGTTGTGATTGTGGTCGAGCGGTTGGCTCTTCATCTGTTTGTTTGTCCACAACTACAAGCTGTTGTAATGCAAAGTCATCGAGGCTTGTCTGTTTGGTGCCAATATGGGTTATATGGTTGCTTTTCTGAGTCGTCTTACGGACAGCGATAGTAGGGGTTTGGACTGTTGTTTCAGCCAAGGGTAGAGGCTCTGGAAGAGGTCCATGGGTTGCAATTTCAAGGACTGGTACAATTCTTTCTGGATTTATAGACTGTGGTTGGTCTGCTGCAGCAAGTAATGTGTTATTGGAAATGCCCATACCTCTGCGAATTAATATGCCGATGAGTCTGTGATTAGAAATGCAGTTCTTGGGGCTCTTGGATTTTTTTACAAAATGGTCCATGTTATGCAATGAATGTAGGATAAAATAAGGAATGTTTATCAATTTATGATGTCGCAGATGTGATAATAAGATGAAATCAGAAAAATAAACAACTTGGTATCAGCCTTCGCAAGTAATGTACCTTTTTAGAAATTATGCAACTTCCCCCCATGGCTCTAGTAAGGAATTGACATCTACACCTATGCCTTTGGTCTGAACTCACTTAGTGTTGACGAGGAACCCCTTATGTGCATCCAGGAGATGTGTTTTTCTGTTAAACCATCGGTCTCATGTTCTTGGCAACCCTGTTACAACAGCAATGCTTGCTTCTGTTACTGGAATCCTTACCCCATTCACCATTGAATACCCTTCAGTAACATTTTGACTAAACTCTAATACCTCATCCTCACTAAACTCTTTCAACTTCTTAAAATACGATATCCATCTGGCTTGAAGAAATATTTGGTAGGCCTCTGGGTGTAGCAGCAAACTGTCCAGATTTGCGGGTTCATATCTCACAGTTGATCCTCCCATGATGTTTCTTGAGAGTCTAACATGAATGTAGGAGGAGAAACTATCACCTAAATCAGAGACGCAATAAGATCGAACAAGGTTTGCAGAAAGAACACAGTGTATTAGTTAAAAGAAGTGTGGTGGAGGTGTGTATAAAATTTGGAATGAACGGCTAAATTTACGTTTCCCCCCCCCCAACTAAGCGGATTGGCTCCAGGTGTAACCGGTTATTAAATAGGAAATCGTGATTTTATATCTTCATTACTTTAACACGTAGTATTAATCACATACCTCAAATCTTACCGCACATAACGACCTGTCGGAGTAACCGCACAATCCAACCTCTGTCGGAATGGCACGTAATAGATGGCATGATGAAGGATCCTGAGAGAAATGACAGCTTGTGTAAAGACGTAGTCCTTACTGTAGTTAGCCAACTGGAAATCACCGAATGTGAAGTCAAGTCATAATGAAGAAACACTTTCGGATAAAGAGCATCAATATTGTCTAATCAGTGGTGTTGTTGCACGAAATATTGGAAGGCTGGAGCCACAGCATCGACAGAAAGAAAAGGTGAAGTGGAAAGAAAGAACAACAGTAATTAGTGTATCAGTAGGTTCTTTTTCAAAAATGTCGGAGGTAGGTGTAACATCATTGAAATCGACCAACTTATCGGGAGAAGGTGTAACAGCATTGAAATCAGCCAATTTATCAGAAGAGGGTGTAACAGCATTGAAATCGGCCAATTTATCGAAAGAAGGTGTAACAGCATTGAAATCGGCCAATTTATCGGAAAAAGGTGTAACAGCATTGAAATCAGACAAACGCTACCTTACTTCGTTTCTAGGAAGTTTTTCAACTTCCATGAACTCATCGATTCCTTCTGTTCATCAACCTACTTGCACACACATAATTGCCTGATACATTTCAAAGCTTTATTAGCATAGTAAAGAAAATAGAAAAATTTCAACTAAAAACAGAGAAATGCAAATATTGTTGAGATTATTTATATAAAAAGTCTGAGCAAAAGAAGTCCTAAAGTTCAGAAGGGGAAGGAGAAAGCTCCTTTCCATTTAAGATTTGATAATCTATATCAATTGTACAGCTAGTTTTGAATTATGTCTTGGACAGTGGACGCTGATACAGACGCAAGCGATGACCATTTGCATGTAAGTGTGTATTGGATCCATCAATAGTAATCAACCGGACTGTCCCATTGGGAAAGACGGTATCTACCTCGTAAGGCCCTAGCCATCATGTACGCAGCTTACCTTGAAATTCCTTAAAGCATGAATCATACAACAGAGCCCAATCTCCTTTCTGTAATAATTTCTTCTTAATGACTCGGTCATGCCATTTTGTTCTTTATTGGTGAATCACTGTGGTTTGATGGACGGGGTCCAAACGCTTTTCATCAAGCTTGTTGAGCTGTTGCAGTCTAGATTTCCGTGCCATAGTCAAGTCGAGGTTGATTGTTGATGCAGTTCTTAAGGTTTTGATTTCGAATTCAATGGGAAAAACAGGGCTTTTTCCATATACTAGCTTGTAAGGAGAAAAACTAGTTGTGCTCCTCCAAGTAGTTTCGTAAGCCCATAGAGCTTCATGCAGTCTGTCAGACCAATCCCTATGATTTTCTCTCACTATTTTAGTAAGAATGGTTTCGATAACTTTGTTGGTACTTTCCACTTGGTCATTGCCTTGTGGATGGTATGGAGAAGCTATTCTATGTAAAACATGATATTTACTGAGTAAAGCTTCAAATTTATGTGATGTGAAAGGGGTTCCTCCATCAGTGACCAATTCTATGGGAATGCCAAACCTAACAAATATATCTTCAAACAAGAATGCTAAGACAGCCTCTTCTGACGCTCTGATAAGTGTTTTTGCCTCCACCCACTTGGTCATGTAATCTATACAAACCAATATATAGACTTTCTGATTAGAAGGTGGGTGAATGGGTCCTACAAAATCTATGGCCCATCTCTCAAAAGGATCTAACACTATGATCCGGATTTATGTAGGAACACAATGAAATACAGGAATACACATAAACCCATAGATGCAGCGGAAATAAGATTTCATTTCATTAATAACAAATGACTGAAATATGCTTACAGAGAGAATGGAAATAAACTAGCTAGGGCACTGGTAGCTTATCTCTGAGAAGAGATGTGGCTGCTACTTGCATCTGTGAGAACATTATTACAATGAGGCTCTAGAGGCCTTTTTACAATAGACAAGAATGCCAAATTTCATAGACATCCAAAAACCTAACCCTAGGAGATGAAGCGCCAAAAGTCATGTGGGCCCCGTTTGGGTAAGTTAGTACATCAACTTCTCGGGGTCGTAACTTTTGCATACGATCTTCGTTTTAGGCATGTGATAGCTCGTTGGAAAGGTATCATCAAGGAGATTCATTTTGAGGGATCAATCATGCCTTCGACTATCATTGAGAACCTCGACCTCAAAAAACCTTCATTTAGGCCCTCAAAATGGCCCCGGAAGTTAAAACCTGCTAAAAATAGTAAACTGCCAAAATTGCCAGAAAACTGTTTTGAGAGAGTCGAAAAAGGTGGGTGGCCACCGATATCCACATGGATCAAACTACCTGAGGCTGGAGTAGCATCTCCTGGTGGACCTGGTTTTTCTCCTGGGTGAAGTAGAAATGAAAGTAGTGGTTTTCTTCTTTGTTGCTGGAAGAGGAACAAGGTGTTCTTCCTCAAGCACACAAGGAGGATATTCTGGTATACTAGGGTCTGCAATGATCTGGATATCGTCAATGGACATAGGATGAGCAGAATCATTAGGCAGCACCAATGATTCTGTTGCGAATTGAGTACATTCATTTTGAAAGGAGAAGATAGTTTCCTGCAGTTATGGGCATAAAGTAAAACCTAGTATTCGTACCGCTGTAGAATTCTCTATCGCAGCAGCCAGAGGGCTTTGATTTGTTGTTGATCCAATTTGGTCAAGGGCTCTCTGAGGTTTTATTTTGAATGGATGTTTCCTTTTCTATGAAGTTGCACAGGTAATGATAGTAGGCGCTTGATTGGTTGCAACAGCAATAGGAGTGTTATGTGTGATTGTTGGTGCCACAACAGAGTGATTAAGCGATCTTGATGTTATAGTGGACCGTGTTATCCTTGTTCTCTTTTTAGGTAATGTAGAGGTAAGAGCAGGAGTTTTCTTGTCAACGGTAGGGGGTAGGATTTCGATAATCGGTGTAGCAGCCAAGTGTTTTGATTATGGTCGAGCAGTTGGTTGTTCATCTATTTGTTTGTCCATAGCTACAGGCTGTTGTAATGCAAAGTTGTTGAGGCTTGTTTGTATAGTGCTAGGATGGCTTCGGGTTATCCGGTTGTTTTTCTGAGTCATATTACGGACAGCGACAGTAGGGATTTGGACTATTGTTGCAGTCGAGGGTAAAGACTCTGGAAGAGGTCCATGGGTTGCATTGTCAAGGAATGGTACAATTCTTTCTGGATTTATAGACTGTGGTTGGTCTACTGCAGCAGGTAATGGGTTATTGGAAATGCCCATACCTCTGTGAATTAATAGGCTGATGAGTCTGTGATTAGAAACGCATTTCTTGGGGCCCTTGGATTTTTTTACAAAACGGGCCATGTTATGCAATGAATGTAGGAGAAAATAAGGAATGTTTATCAATTTCTGATGTCGCATATGTGATAATAAGATGAAATCAGAAAAATAAACAACTTGGTATCGTCCTTCGCAGGTAATGTACCTTTTTAGAAATTCTATGACTTTCCCCCATGGCTTTGGTAAGGAATTGACGTCTACACCTCTGCCTTTGGTCTGAACTCGCTCAATGTTGACGAGGAACCCCTTCTGTGAATCGAGGAGATGTGTTTTTCTGTTAAACCATCGGTCTCCTGTTTTTGGCAATCATGTTACAGTAGCAATGCTTGCTTCTATTACTAGAATCCTTACCCCATTCACCATTGAATACCCTTCAGTAAGATTTTGACTAAACTCCAATACCTTGTCCTCACTAAACTCTTTCAACTTCATAAAATACGATATCCAACCAGCCTGAAGAAATACTTGGTAGGCCTCTGGGTGTAGCAGCAAACTGTCCATAGTTGAGGGTTCATATTTCACAGTTGATCCTCCCATGATGTTTCTTGAGAGTCTAGCAGGAACGTAGGAGGAGAAACTATCACCTAAATCAGAGACGGAATAAGATTGAACGTGGCTTGCAGAAAGAACACGATGTCTTAGTTAAAATAAGTGTGGGT
>ML800936.1:284483-305039 GCA_009831015.1 Picea engelmannii | reverse complement strand
GTGGTGGAGGTGTGTATAAAATTTGGAATGAACTGCTAAATTTATGTTTCCCCCCCCCAACTAAGAGGATTGGCTCCAGGTGTAACCAGTTAGTAAATAGGAAATCGTGATTTTATATCTTCATTACTTTAACACGTAGAATTAATCACGTACCTCAAATCTTACCGCACATAACGACCTGTCGGAGTAACCGCAAAATCCAACTGCCATCGGAATGGCGCATAATAGTTGGCATGATGAAGTATCGTGAGAGAAATGACAGCTTGTGAAGAGACATAGTCCTTACTGTAGTTAGCCAACTGGAAATCGCCGAATGTGAAGTCAAGTCATAATGAAGCAGCACTTTCGGATAGAGAGCATCAATATTTTCTAATCAGTGGTGCAATTGCATGAAATATTGGAGGGCTGGAGCCGCAACATCAGCAAAAAGAAAGAGTGAAGTGGCAAGAAAGAACAATAGTAATTAGTGTATCAGCAGGTTCTTTTTCAAAAATGTCGGAGGTAGGTTTTATAGCATTGAAATTGGCCAACTTATCGGGAGAAGGTGTAACAGCATTGAAATCAGCCAATTTATCGGAAGAAGGTGTAACAGCATTGAAATCGGCCAACTCATCAGAAGAAGGTGTAATAGCATTGAAATCGGCCAATTTATCGGAAGAAGGTGTAACGGCATTAAAATCGGACAAACGTTACCTTACTTCGTTTCTAGGAAGTTTTCAACTTCCATGAACTCATTGTTTCCTTATGTTCATCAATCTACCTGCACACACATAATTGCCTAATACCTTTCAAAGATTTATTAGCATAGTAAAGAAAATAGAAAAATTTCAACTAAAAATAGATAAATGCAAATCTTGCTGAGATTATTTATATACAAAGTCTGAGAAAAAGAAGTCCTAAAGTTCAAAAGGGAAGGAGCAAGCTCCTTTCCGTTTAAGATTTGATAATCTGTATCATTTGTACAGCTAGTTTTGAATTATGTCTTGGACAGTGGACACTGATACAGATGCAAGCAATGACCATTTGCATGTAAGTGTGTATTGGATCCATCAATAGTAATCAACCAGCCTGTCCCATTGGGAAACATGGTGTCTACCTCGTAAGGCCCTAGCCATCGTGTACGCAGCTTACCTTGAAAAACCTTAAAGCATGAATCATACAATAGATCCCAATCTCCTTTCTAGAATAATTTCTTCTTAATGACTCGGTCATGACATTTTGTTCTTTGTTTTTGAATCACTGTGGTTTGATGGATGGCGTCCAAACGCTTTTCATCAAGATCGTTGAGCTATTGCATTCTGGCTTTATGTGCCATAGTCAAGTCAAGGTTGATTGTTGATGCAATTCTTAAGGTTTTGATTTTGAATTCAATGGGAAAAATAGGGCTTTTTCCATATACCATCTCGTAAGGAGAAAAACCAGTTGTGCTCCTCCAAGTAGTTCAGTAAGCCCATAAAGCTTCATGCATTCTTTCAGACCAATCCCTATGATTTTCTCTCACTGTTTTACTAAGAATGGTTTTGATAACTTTGTTGGTACTTTCCACTTGGCCATTGCCTTGTGGATGGTATGGAGAAGCTATTCTATGTAAAACATGATATTTACTTAGTAGAGATTCAAATTTATGTGATGTGAAAGGGGGTCCTCCATCAATGACCAGTTCTTTGGGAACGCCAAACCTAAAAAATATATCTTCAAACAAGAATGCTAAGACAGCCTCTTCTGACACTCTGATAAGTGCTTTTGCCTCCACCCACTTGGTCATGTAATATGTATAGACCAATATATAGACTTTCTGATTGGAAGGTGGGTGAATGGGTCCTACAAAATCCATGGCCCATCTCTCAAAAGGATCTAACACTACCTGAGGCTGGAGCAGCATCTCCTGGTGGACCTGGTTTTTCTCCTGGGTAAAGTAGAAATGAAAGTAGCGGTATTCTTCTTCATTGCTGGAGGAGGAACAGGGTGTTCTTCCTCAAGCACACAAGGAGGATATTCTGGTATACTGGGGCCTGCGATGATCTGGATATCGTCAATGGACATAGAATGCGCAGAATCATTAGGCAGCACCGATGATTCTGCTGCGAATTGAGTACATTCATTTTGAAAGGAGAAGATAGTTTCCTCAGTTCTGGGCATAAAGTAAAACCTGGTATTCGTACTGCTGTAGAATTCTCTGTTGCAGCAACCAGAGGGATTTGATTTGTTGTTGATCCAATTTGGTCAAGGGCTCTCTGAGGTTTTCCTTTGAATGGACCTTTCCTTTTCTGCGAAGTTGCACAGGTAATGATAGTAGGTGCTTGATTGGTTGCAACAGCAATAGGAGTGTTCTTAGTGATTGTTGGTGCTACAACAAAGGGGGTAAGTAGTCTTGATGTTATAGTGGACTGTGGTATCCTTGTTCACTTTTTAGGTAATGCAAAGGTAAGAGTAGGGGTTTTCTTGTCAGAGGCAGGGGGTAGGATTTCAATAATCGGTGTAGCAGCCAAGTGTTGTGATTGTGATCAAGTGGTTGGCTCTTGATTTGTTTGTTTGTCCACAGCTACAGGTTGTTGTAATGTAAATGTGTCGAGGCTTGTATGTCTGGTGCCAGGATGGATTCGAGTTATACGGTTTCTTTTCTGAGTCGTCTTACGGACAACAACAGTAGGGGTTTGGATTGTTGTTGCAGTCAAGGGTAGAGGCTTTGGAAGAGGTCCATGGGTTGCATTGTCAAGGACTGGTACAATTCTTTCTGGATTTACAGACTGTGGTTGGTCTTCTACAGCAGGTAATGGGTTATTGAAATGCCCATACCTCTGCAAATTAATAGTCCGGTGAGTCTGTGATTAGAAACGCAGTTCTTGGGGCTCTTGGATTTTTTTACAAAAAGGGCCATGTTACGAAATGAATGTAGGAGAAAATAAGGAATGTTTATCAATTTTTTATGTCGCAGATGTGATAATAAGATGAAATCAGAAAAATAAACAACTTGGTATTGGCCTTCGCAGGTAATGTACCTTTTTAGAAATTCTGCGACTTTCCCCCATGGCTCTAGTAAGGAATTGACATCTACACCTCTGCCTTTGGTCTGAACTCGCTCAGTGTTGATGAGGAACCCCTTCTGTGCATCTAGGAGATGTCTTTTTCTATTAAACCATCGGTCTCTTGTTCTTGGCAACCCTGTTACAGCAACAATGCTTGCTTCTGTTACTAGAATCCTTACCCCATTCACCATTGAATACCCTTCAGTAAGATTTTGACTAAACTCCAATACCTCATCCTCACTAAACTCTTTCAATTTCTTAAAATACGATATCCAGTCGGCCTGAAGAAATATTTGGTAGGCCTCAGGGTGTAACAGAAAATTATCCAGAGTTGTGGGTTCATATCTCATAGCTGATCCTCCCATGATGTTTCTTGAGAGTCTAACAGGCACGTAGGAGGAGAAACTATCACCTAAATCAGAGACGCAATAAGCTCAAATGTGGTTTGCAGAAAGAACACAATGTCTTAGTTAAAAGAAGTGTGGGTGGAAAGGTGGTGGAGGTGTGTATAAAATTCGGAATGAACGGCTAAATTTATGTTCCCCCCCCCAACTAAGCGGATTGGCTCTAGGTGTAACCGGTTAGTAAATAGGAAATCATGCTTTTATATCTTCATTACTTTAACATGTAGGATTAATCACGTACCTCAAATCTTACCTCACATAATGACCTGTTGGAGTAACCGCACAATCCAACCACCGTCGGAATGGCATGTAATAGTTGGCATGATTGATGTAGGAGAATCTCCCACATCAAGCGAGCCAGCGCAGAAGCTAAAGGATAGTTGGCCAAGTGCTAGCACAAATTTTGAAAATCACCTTGGAAGTTGTTGCGCAATATTAAATGAAGTCATTTAAGAAGAGGCACACTTGTATATTGTAATTGGATCTTGAGCCTTTAGCTCTCGTCCTTAGTAGGTAGAAGGCATTTAAAGTAGTTAATGCAGGTAGATAGAAATTAATTCTAGATTAGACTGCTTTAGGGCGTAAGAGGGAAACGGGATATAGACACCTCATTGTGTATTGTAACATTATTGAAGTTAGAAGCATTGGAGCAAGAAGCATGTAGAGAGCTGTGTAAGAACACCCATGTACAGATATTTGAATTAATAGAAAGAGTTTGATTCAAATTCATGGTTTTGTGTTGTTCTATGTGTATTGATGCTGAATGATATGCTCATGAATGTTTTCTTCCTGTTACACATTTTCTTTATGTGTTGTGTATATGATTTCACGGTTGAGTTGAAGTCTGAAGGGAAGAAGGAATGAGTTTCAATTGTTTCTCTATCTGAGCTAGAGTTCCTGCAAGGAGTGTAGTTGAAGTGTCCCCAAGGAGTGCGTTGACAGAGGGTTCAGATAGAGATATCTTTTGTTCTCATTCAAGCAAAAGTTCAGTTGGGCACAGGAGCCGTGCAAGGAGTGCGCAGGCCAAGTAAAGTCTCAGGGTTGTGAACCTAAGGGAAGCGTTGAAGGACTACTGTTGCAGGTGTGCGCAGAGTCGAAGGGATTCAAGCACTTGAAGTGTTTGAGGGTTTCCGCAAGGAGTGCGCGCAAGAGTCTTTTCTAAGACTCGGAGTTAGAAGAAAGTTCAGGAAGGGTAAGGTGTTCAGAGTTGTTGAAGGACAATGTAGGGAAGTTGTGCCTTGAAGGTTTGCAAGAAGCGTCACAAGTTTTCATGCAGGTGGACGAGTTCCACGGAGGAACACTTAGTCATTTCGCAGATTTCATCAGGAGGAACGGACGGTCGAAGTTCTCCGAGGAGAATTCGCAAACTCCTGTGAGCCGTTAGATCTCACGAAGGAGAAGGGGAGATACTGCAGGCATTTCTGAGAGGTTCAAAGCTCAGGAGGGGCAGGACTGTTGATCCGAGCCACAAGGACCGTCAGATTCACACGTAGAATCGTGTATCGGGGTTTCGTGGTCGAAGTCCCGTAAACAGTGCATCAGCAATCGTGAAATCGTGAAACGCGATATCCCGATAGCCAAAGGAACCGTGTGGGGACACAAGGGTCAGAGAGGTGGATAGGTGGCACAGTATATCATAGTTTCGCAGTGAGAAGGCCTGAAACAATTGCATCAGGATTCGCGATACCGCGAAGTCCGAAATACCAATAGAGTGGAGCTATCGTTGAAAGGTCAACTCGCGAGCGCATCGGAGTTTTGGCGTATCGAGACTCGCGATTCGGAGAACCGAGTTGCTCGACATCGCGAGTGTCGAAATCGCTATAGGGAAAGTCCCGAAGGGAAAAGGAAAGGGTCAGCGTTGAATTATATCAGTTTTCGGGGATTCGTGAAACCAACGCTCAACCACTGACCTCGCGAAGTAGCGAAGTCCGATCTCCCGAGTAGAAATAGGGGATCGCGTGAGAGTTGTTGTGGGTGCAGATTTCCCGATAGGGAAATAGAAGAAAATTTGAGTTCTTTGGGCCGTGTGAAGAGAAGATCCTGTGAGCACGTGGACCTTCCGACCTACAATGTGTAGGGAGGGTGCGTGTGCAGTCAATGATGAAGGATCGTGAGAGAAATGATAGCTTGTGCAGAGACGTAGTCCTTACTGTAGTTAGCCAACTGGAAATCACCGAATGTGAAGTCAAGTCATAATGAAGCAACACTTTCATATAGAGAGCATCAGTATTGTCTAATAAGTGGTGTTGTTGCATGAAAGATTGGAGGGCTGGAGCCGCAGCATCAGCAAAAAGAAAGAGTGAAGTAGCAAGAAAGAACAAGAGTAATTAGTGTATCAACAGGTTCTTTTTCAAAAATGTTGGAGGTAGGTGTAACAGCATTGAAATCGACCAACTTATCGGGAGAAGGTGTAACAGCATTGAAATTGGCCAATTTATCGAAAGAAGGTGTAACAGCATTGAAATCGGCCAATTTATTGGAAAAAGGTGTAACAGCATTGAAATCGGCTAATTTATCGGAAGAAGTTGTAACAGCATTGAAATCGGCCAAACGCTACCTTACTTAGTTTCTAGGAAGTTTTTCAACTTCCATGAACTCATTGTTTCCTTCTGTTCATCAGTCTACCTGCACACACATAATTGCCTGATACCTTTCAAAGCTTTATTAGCATAGTAAAGAAAATAGAAAAATTTCAACTAAAAACAGAGAAATGCAAATCTTGCTGAGATTATTTATATACAAAGTCTGAGCAAAAGAAGTTCTAAAGTTCAGAAGGGGAAGGAGCAAGCTCCTTTTCATTTAAGATTTGATAATCTGTATCAGCTGTACAGCTAGTTTTGAATTCTGTCTTGGATAGTGGACGTTGATACAGACGCAAGCGATGACCATTTGCATGTAAGTGTGTATTGGATCCATCAATAGTAATCAACCGGACTGTCCCATTGGGAAACACGGTGTCTACCTCGTAAGGCCCTAGCCATCATGTACGCAGCTTACCTTGGAATTCCTTAAAGCATGAATCATACAACAGAGCCCAATCTCCTTTCTGGAATAATTTCTTCTTAATGACTCGGTCATGCCATTTTGTTCTTTGTTGTTGAATCACTGTGGTTTGATGGATGGCGTCCAAACGCTTTTCATCAAGCTCATTGAGCTGCTGCAGTCTGGCTTTCTGTGCCATAGTCAAGTCGAGGTTTACTACTGATGTAGTTCTTAAGGTTTTGATTTCGAATTTAATGGGAAAAACAGGGCTTTTTCCATATACCAGCTCGTAAGGAGAAAAACCAAGTGTGCTCCTCCAAGTAGTTCGGTAAGCCCATAGAGCTTCATGCAGTCTGTCAGACCAATCCCTACAATTTTCTCTCACGGTTTTAGTAAGAATGGTTTCGATAACTTTGTTGGTACTTTCCACTTGGCCATTGCCTTGTGGATGCTATGGAGAAGCTATTATATGTAAAACATTATATTTACTGAGTAGAGCTTCAAATTTATGTGATGTGAAAGGGGGTCCTCCATCAGTGACCGGTTCTCTGGGAACGCCAAACCTAACAAATATATCTTCAAACAAGAATGCTAAGACAGCCTCTTATGACGCTCTGATAAGTGCCTTTGACTCCACCCACTTGGTCATGTAATCTATATAGACAAATATATAGACTTTCTGATTGGACGGTGGGTGAATGGGTCCTACAAAATCCATGGCCCATCTCTCAAAAGGCTCTAACACTACCTGAGGCTGGAGCGGCATCTCATCCCTGTGAGTTGGCTGACCCATGTGTTGGAAACTGTCACAAGCTTGGACATAATTCTTGGCATCTTGAAATATGTTGGGCCAATAATAGCCCATCCTTAAAATTTTGTGCCCGGTCCTTTTATCAGCAAAATGACCCCCACAAGGGCCATCATGGAAAGCTTTCAGCAAATCATAAACCTCATCATTCCTCACACATCTCCTAATTTCCTTGTCCAGGCCTGTGTAGAAGAGGTATCCTCCTATCCAACTGTACCTAGCACTCTTTTGAATAATTTTCCTTCTTTCCCTAGGAGATAGATGTGGAGGTACCTTCCCTGCAACCAAATAATTAGCAATGTCTACATACCAAGGTGAGTGAGCAGATACTGCAAACAAATTTTCATCGGGAAAGGAATCATCTATAGGTGAATTATCATCATTTATATGTAATCTCAAGAGAAAATCAGCAACCACATTTTCTTTTCCTGGTCTATACACTATAGTGATGTCAAATTCTTGCAGCAGTAACAACCATCTTGTCACTCGGGCATTAGTAATAGGTTTATTCATTAAATATTTTATGGTTGTATGATCGGTATGAATAAAATTTGGATAACCAGTTACATAATGCCTGAATTTATTGATTGCATATACTACTGCCAAGAATTCCCTTTCAGTAATTGTGTAATTTAACTAAGCAGGAGCCATGTTCTTGCTTATATAGTAGATAGCGTAGGGTTATTTGTCCTCCTGTTTCCATAGTACTGCACTAATTGCAGTGTCTGAGGCATCTAAAGAAATGTGAAAAGGCAGAGCCCAATTGGGCCCTCTCAAAATGGGAGTTGTGGACAATTTATGTTTAAGATCTGCAAAAGACAATTCACAATCGTCAGTCCAACAAAAGTTAACATCTTTTGTTAGTAAAAAAAACAATGGAGAGGCAAGTTTAGAGAAATTTTTAATGAATCTTCTATAATACCCAGCGTGCCCTAAAAAACTTCTTACCTCTTTCTGAGTTGATGGAGTTGGAATGTCCAAAATTACCTGGATTTTGGCTGGATCTACCTGAATCCTTGCATAAGAGATGAAGTGTCCCAGCACCACCCCTTCGTGCATCATCATATGGCACTTTTCTGTACTTAAAGAAAGATGAGATTGTCTACATCTTTTGAGTACTTTTTCCAGATTAGACAAAGCATCTTTGAAATCAATCCCATAAGGTGTAAATTCATCCATGAATATTTCCATACAGTCATTCACCATATCAGAGAAAATACCAATCACATCTCTCTGAAAAGTGGTTGGCGCATTACACAAGCCAAATGGGAGAACCTTGTAGGAAAATTTTCCCTAAGGGATGGTAAAGGTGGTCTTATCTTGGTCTTGTGGGGCAATTTGTATCTGGTTATAGCCGTTGAATCCATCTAGGAAAGAAAAATATTTTTTCCCGGCTAAGTTATCTAAAACCTGATCAATAAATGGCAGAGGGAAATGTTCCTTCTGCGTTGCCTTATTCAGGGCTCTATAGTCCACACACACTCTCCACTTACCATTCTTTTTAGGCACAATAACCAATGGTGATACCCACTCCATGTCTGATATAGGATAGATGAATCTGATGTTGAGAAGTTTATGAAGTTCTTCTTTAACAATTTCTTTAAGGTTTGGGTTCATCCTCCTTTGCGATTGGAAAATGGGTCGGCGTTCTTCTTTGATGTATATATGGTGGGTGCATAGTTCAGAGGGGATTCCTTTCATATCCATGTAATCCTTCTTTATGTTCAATCAGTAAATTCATCAACCCCCGAGTTTCAATGTTGGAGAGATCAAGATTGATGTTCAAGGTTTTTCCAGGTTCGATTTCCAGCGACGCTCTTAGAACTGATTTTAGGAAATAATTCAACTGTTGTTGTTTCATCATTTGTTGTTATAGCATTTGTTGTTACAGTGACTATTGTTACAGCTGAATCACTCTGATTGTCGGCAGTTTCGGAAAACATTTCCGAGTTCATTTCTTCCTGGGCCATAGGGTCAAAGACTTTGACCAATTGGTGGTGCATGTGCTATGTAAAAGCAGAGGGGTCACAAATAAAGCAATTGATTAAGTCATCCTTCATCTCATCTTTGAAACTCAGGGCCTTTCCTATAGTTAGCAAAGGAAGAGCACTTTCATCCTCAGTGTTCATCCATAGAGACTTTTCAGGTTCTGCACTGGGTGTAGCATGAGGATACAGGGTAAGTTTTTTTGTGTCGTAACCATCAGAGATGGTCATAGAACCAAATCGGAAACCTATGAAGGCGTCAGCTGTGGCTAACCATGGTCGTCCCAGAATTAGAGGATGGCCTCCCAGACGGGATTTGGGCTGCAACACGACAAAATCAGCAGGATACTCCTATGAGTCTATTGAAATAACTAAATCATCGATTACTCCTTCTGGTTTGATGGTAGAGCGATCAGCTAATTCTAGAACAGTAGGAGTAGGTCGGATTTTTGTTCCGAGTTGCAGCAACTGCATAGTTTCTATTGGCATGACGTCAATTGTTGCCCCCAAATCAACTAGTACATGCAGAATAGATGTATGTTCAATTTTAACTGTGACGGTAGGGTTTCCTGGGTCGCCATATTTAATAGGTGGAGTTTTTCCTAGCATTAGCTCATACAAATCCCCCACTACATGCACTGTGAGGGGATCTTTAGGTTTTTGTCTAGGTTTTCTGATACAGAGATCCCTCACAGTCTTGGCATAAATAGGGGCATCCCTTATTGCTTGCAGTAGTGGAATATTAATGTGCAGATTTTTCAATTCTCCAAGGAGATTGAAAGATGGTAATTCCAAAGGCTTGGTAATTTTCAGTCTTTCAGGGAATGGTGGGTCTGCTAATTCTAGAATGGGTTGGTCAATTTCTTATGTATCAGCAGATGATCTCTCCCCTGATTCCTTATCCGATTCTGAAGATGGAGCATCTTCAACTATTGGCTCAACTATTCTCCATGATCTTAAGTTTATTTCATCACAAGGCATAGGAGTAATAGATAAGGCTGGCATATTATGTATGTCTATGTTCTACACGACCTTATTATTTGGGTTTGGGTTAGGTTGCACAGGCATATGAGGTTGTAAGGGAGGATTGTTTGGTGAGTTATTGGGAGGCAATTGCAGTTGTTGCTGCTGGTATGGGGGTTGGAACTGTTGTTGAAATAAGTTTGGTTGGTGTTGTCTTTGACAACTAAGTTGTTGTTGAGGACCTCTCCCGTATGGGTTCCATTTCCCATATTAATTCGGTTGGAGGGGGGGCATTCGACTGGCCATATGGTAGCTGATTGTTCCAATAATTAAATGTTGGAGGAGAGAATTGAGAATTCATACCTTGATCTCTTGGCTGCCATTGTCTCCTTTGTGTGATCAGATAGACAGACTCTGCTTCCTCATTAGTTGCCTTCATTGATGCTTTTACCCCTGGTAGAGAAGGACATTGGTCAATGGCATGGTCTAATTCACAAATAAGGCATACCTGGACATTGTTCAGCGGGCACTCCTTTGGTGGATGTTTCTTCCTGCATTTTCGACAGAAAATGCATAATACTTTCTCTAGTTCTGCTTGTTTCTGTTTGACCTACAAAGTATCCATTTGTGAGGCAAAAGAGTTAATCATCTCTTTTTTAAAAATTTCTAACAGATTACCTATTTTTGCTCTTGTTTCTCCTCCATTTGTTGATTTATGTACCCTTGAAAAAGTAGTATCCTTGGTAGTTGGCTTATTCCTTGTAGATCCTAGAGAACATATTTTGCAGAGGTCTACAATGTCCTCATAGGATTCCTTAGATATATCTCATTTGCCAAGCATATTCAGCATATCTAAACAATCTTCTCTAACTCCTTTTAGAAAAATGGTTTTCAGAATGTCCTTACTCACATCTGGATGGCTAGACCATTGTAGATTGTATTGGAGTCGCTCCACAAAGTCTTCAAGGGTCTCGTCCTCCTTCTGTGACATTTTGAACAGTTCCTCTCTTTGTTCCCTTGTTCGATAGTAGTCTTGGTATTTGTGAAGGAAAAGCTGTCTCATTTGTATCCATGTTGAAATGTTTTCCCCTCCAAGGCTCATGAACCATCTTAACGCATTTCCTTTTAATGTGGCTGGAAACAGTTTAAGCTTTTGCGCAGTGGTAGTGTAGTCATAGCTTCTACACAAAATGTCAAATTCAAACAGAAACGCATCCGGATATTCAGTAGATAATCCATGAAAATTTGGCAGAGCCGAGAGAGGTATGTTTTTCATAGGATCCATCCCTCATGTGGGAACATCAGAAATAGGAAAAACCAGGGTAGAGATAGTGTTTTCATTGTTTACCTAATCCTCGTTGTTCTGTGGATTCTCTTGGTCAAGCTATTCTTCATTATCTCCTTGATTCTCCATATGTGCTCTCTCCCTCCACTCAATATGAATAGTGTCCCACTCTTCCTTAGTGACTATCCGACCGTTGATCTGATAAACAGGTTCTTCTAGGTTTTCTCTATTCCAGGCTATACTGCCTTGATCCTCAACATTCTCCAGTGTTTCTTGTTGATTCGTTGGTGACAAATCTTCAGCTTCGATTTCAACTTCAGCTTCAGCTTTAGCCCTTGATGAGAAGGATGTTTTGAGAGGGGGTGTTTCTGCTGACTACAAATCACGTCCTCTTGGAGGATTGGCAGGGCTAAAAATGGATCTTGAAGAAGAATCTTCTCTTGTTATTATCTCATCAACAATGGTCTATCTTCCCAGTATGTTAGGATTTCTTCCTCCATGTCCTCTAGTTCTTGTAATGTTAGTATTTTGGGGGGTTCGTTCTCGCGTTTGTTGATTCATGCAGACAATTCATTCCTAAAAAAAAAAAAAACTAATGTGTTTACCAAAATCTACAATTATCTTCCCTGGCAATGGCGCCAAAATGTTGGGCACTTTAATTGTCTAACTGAATGGAAAATCAAAGTGTTCAATATAAATTGTCAACCTAGGGAAGTCTGTTATTTCAAGATAATTATGCACAGTCTATGCTATATTATGAAAGCATCTCTAATCTAATTGTAGTAGGGAATTTTTTTTTTTAACAAAACAAACAAACATTATCGCTAACACAATTGTGTTGATACAGTTGGAGTGATACAAACTTAAAATCATAATTGCAATCTAAACTGATGAATATACAAAAACCATGAATTGCCTACCTTAATCTAACTTTCTAAATTACTTTCGCAAGAAGAAATTCTATACTATTGTGGAAGGGAAATCTACTTATTGCAAGATGCTACTTCACACTTTTAATTCTCCAAAACAAGATTTTAACCTAATGCAGAAAAAGGAAAAGTAGTTCTCCAGCCATGTTCGGCAACTGAATTCTAATTCTCATGAGACAAGTTTATGCGCATTTACCAAGAAGGAACTAAACTGTAACAGCAGTTGTATTCAAAAATATCTAACAGTTAAACCATTTGCAATGAAAACGACTAAATCTAGAATTCGAAATAGAGGGGAATCGGTGAGGAAGGTGGGCCCTTTCCTTCCCACTGAATCCACTCAAAGAGATAGGTTACAATCTACTAAAGAAACTCAATCCACTTATTCATTTAATTGCCAAAAAGATGTCTGTGTACAATAATCGCTACTTTCTTCAGTTCAAGGAAAAAGACTAACAACCCTTTACATTACAAAATCTTTGTTATTTAAAGTCAGAGTCGTTCAGTGTTCAAAAATAGAACAGTCTTGAGAATCCCCGATTCTCAGGTTGTTCGTTAGATATCATTAATACAAAATCTTGAATTCTCTTTCATCAACATCGTGAGCTAGCATTCTAATCAGCAGGTGTTGCAGCAGTCGTATCACAATAGGACTAGTGGCATCTGTTGTAACAGCTTCTGAGATTAACAAGCTTCTGGCGTAGCAGTTGTGTAACAGCTTCCAGGATTGATGGGCATCCATTGCAGAAGTCATGTAACATCTTCCAGGATTGGTGTATAGTTGTAACAGCAGCGAGTTTCTCGAAGTGGGTTGTTCTAACATTTTGATCATTAGTTAAATCATTCCATGGGTAAAATATGTGAACGTTATCAATCAAACATGCTAAGTAAATGAAAATATAAAATTAAGATGAATAGTTCATACCTTGGGAAAAAGGGTCTTGGTGCTCATTATAATAGTCATTTAGCTTAGGAATGAGAAGGTTGAATGATCAAAAGGTGTAGTGAAAAAGGGACATTTCAGGGTCCTAACAGATAGGAGTACTACACAGTGCGGAAATGCCTGATTTCTGTAGGCTTCTCTAAACCTGGATTATGAAGTTTCTGCATGTTTCTCTATAGACAGGGTGCAGCGGTATTTTAAGACTAAGAAAAAGGAAAGGTTCACGAAATTTATAGAAGGATTATTCTAGAACATGAGGTGGAATCTGTATGGTTGGGATCCTATTCACCTCTTTGATTTGGTGGGATCATCCTGATCTCTTTAACCATCTCTCTTTCTCTTATATAATGATGGATTTCTCATGGAAAAGGTTAAGCAATAATCATTAAGCAAGCAAGAGCAAGTAAGGAATGATTAAGGTTGAATAGGTTGTGAATTGCGTGAGGAACTCTACTTCAGATGCTTAAGGGATTCTTTTTAGTCCATCAAGTTACTGTGGATCATCTTCATACGATATTGGAGCAAGTGTTTGTGTTGAAGCAAATGGCCACCGAAAGGAAACTTTGCAACATCAAGGTTGTTTGGTTGTATCTTCCACTTTTGCTTAATATAATACAGCGGTATGTTTCTTTCCAATAAAATTACTCTAATTTTATTGCATGACTTCTTGATCACATGCATAGGTTGTCATTGAATATATTATTGTTTCTTTCACTTTGGTTGGTTTGTGTTTCATTGCAGGATCAATATCACAAGAGCACTAGAGCAAAGCAGGGACAACAAAGACATAAGGAAGTGATATTCAAAGGTATGTCACTCATCCTTTATTTGATAGTAGATTCAATGATTAGAGCTTAGGGAAAGCACCATGTCCTGTCTTGTTTTGTTCTATATCTAGGTGGACCTAGGGAGATCATTTTATGTCCGCATTTACCAATATATCCACTAACACCTCTTTTGAATCTATCTGACATGATGAGCATCTTTCTTCTTGTTTTGTACCTGCATCTTCTTTGGCATTTTCTGATTTTGTGATGGGTGAAGAATATACATTATGTAAGTTATCCCAAAGTTCTTTGTCCGATGAACATTTACCAGCATTTTCTCTTATCAGATTAGGTGATCCTTCTGAGATGAAATCCATTTCTATTTTGTTATTCTTCTTCAATTCCTTCTTGGTTGTAGTCTTTTCCATTTTTGAAATATCATATCTTGTAACAATTGATAGCCAAATATAATGTCCCTGTGCCTGTAAAAGTACTTTCATCCTTATGCTCCACATCTCATACATTAAACCATTATAACCATTAAACATTGATACTCCATTCTCAGAATAATCCATGATCTCCTTCCAGTGGTTAAACTGTTTCCTGAAGGAACCCGCTTTGATACCAATTGTTGGATTACTGAGAGGGAGGGTTAATCAATAATAGAGCAATTTAATCCTTTTTCACCATAAAATGCAAGTGTTATATCAATGTAGCATTATCATCCAATAGTTGCAGATTAAATAAAAATGAACAAATGAGCAATCACACACATACACAATACACCAATGTTTTACATGGAAACCCAAACCGGTATAAAACCACGGAATGTTTTTTCTTATATGTCTTTAAGAATTACATTCATTGGAAGCACCAACTTCCTTTTTTTTCTAGCTGCAACCGGAAGGAGGCTCCAACCCCCTAGTTTCTCAAGCTACAACCTGAGGGAAGTTCCAACTCCCCAATTCTCTGGCTACAACCCCCTACGTTCTCCGACTACAACTGGAAGGTGGCTACAACCACCTATCCTTACCCTGTCCAACCGCCCTGACGTATAAGTAGAATGATGGAACCACTTTCACACTATCACTGTGAGATATATTGTTGTAAACATGTACTAATCAAATTGCACAAAACAACCTGTACCAATAACCTGAACCATGCATCAACCATGCATTAACCTGTACCTCAACTTGTAATCAACTTGTATCATAAATAAGTGCATCAACCATGAACCAACCTGTACCAAACAACCTGTAATCAACCTGTACCATAAACAAGTGCATCAACCATGCACCAACCTATACCTCAACATATACCATGAACAAGTTCATCAATCATGCACCAAACCTGTACAAATAACATGTCACAACAACATGTCCAAACAACCTATCACAACAACCTATCTCATCAATATTATCAACCAAATTGGATCTACTCACAAATATCAATCACTAAGACAACTCTCAAAGATGTGCATCAACCAAGCATAACACAACAACTCATAATCATCACCAAGATCAATATGTGCTTCTAATAATATACTAATACAAGTATGCTACATCATCAATAAACCGTGTGTCAACAATACTACTAGCAAGTGCCTCCAACCATGTACCAAGTATGTACCAATCATGTATCAACTACTCATCAACTATGACTCATCAAGATGTACCAACNCATGTATGTGCCAATTCATCAACTACTTGTCTCAACCATGTACCCAACATGTACCTCGACCAAAAGCCCTCATTAATTTCATCATCCAAATCCAATTTGTAACTCTGTAATAGACCTGGTGTATATGATCACATACATGCAAACCTTCCTTAACTTTAACGACAAGAGACTAACATTTTCATTAAACTTTACTTTAGTCTCACATGACTAGTTTTGGATTAGTCAATAACCCTAACTTGAAATAATCATAACTATGTACCTGTAATGAATAAAGATCTGAAAATGTTACACAATGTTCTTCAGTGTGTTTTATGTAATTCCTTCATGTGTCACTACTTGTAACCTCTTTGAAAAGGAGTTATAGCAAAAATGGCATACCTTGTTGAATTTTGGCTTATTCTAGAGAGCGAACTTGTAGAGCATGCCCCGCATAGAATATTTGTTATATGGATCTCAAAATTGTACAGAGAATACTAGAGAATGTATTATAACCAACACATTTGGTCTTACTAAATTTGGATCTGTTATGAAGAAGTCATGATGTTTTTACCTGAAACACATGTTTTAGACTAGTTTTAGGACTAGCCACAAACCTTATTTTCCACAGAGTGTAACTCCAAAAATACAACAACCCACAAGCTTAAATTCATACCACAACTACTTAGATATGTTTCCTCAATGGTCTCCCAATTTCATGGTCTGAATCATTCTAGAAAAAAAGTTATTGTGAAAATGGTGAGATGACCTATAAATAACATACCTTAGAAAGCATCATCAAAATAATTTATCCTCCCTTGAATTTTGGCCTTATTTACTTCACCTTCCCTCTGAAATTCAGCTTATATATCCTTTGGTTATCTCAGTCACCTGTAGATATTCAATATGCTCAAGTGTAATTAAAATGAGAGAGCCTTGCCTCTTATTTATACTCTCCAAGTAGTTTCCTTAGAAGCATCTTCTAGGTCACTTTGCCCACATAGCCACTTTGTCCACATAGTCACCTATGTCCAACTTTTCCCAATTTTCCTCTTGTCCATGTATCCAATAGCCACGTGACCACTTAACCCATTTTCTTCCTTTTAGGGTTAACCTTCTTATAACCACTTTCCATAATTAGAAATTTATCCATTTACTTTATTATTTAAATAATATGGCTTGACTTTGTCACTTCACTTTATTATTTAAATAATCATCCTCCTTGACTTTGTCACTTCACTTTATTATTTAAATAATCATCTTTGACTTTGGCACTCTTTGCCACTTCACTTTATTATTTAAATAATCATCTTTAACTTTGTCACTTCACTTTATTATTTAAATAATAATCCTCCTTGACTTTGTCACTTCACTTTATTATTTAAATAATCCTCTTTGACTTTGTCACTTCAATTTATTATTTAAATAATCCTCTTTGACTTTGTCACTTCACTTTGTTATTTAAATAATCATTTTTTACTTTGTCACTTCACTTTATTATTTAAATAATCTCTTCTTTGCAAGCACTTTGACTACTTTGACCTTTTGGGGCTTCTAGATGACTCATGAGGGTTCTCCAACTTCACATGGCCATAACTCTCTAACCGTAAGGAGTTATGTGACGTTACACATACCACCAGAAATAGCATGACATGTACTATCCATCTAGAATAGTCTTACTTACAAATATATCAAAAATCATACCCGTATACATCAAACAAACTTGGGTCCATTACCCAAACCTTTGTGCTACCGGAATTCACTACTAGAATTTCTTCAAGGGTTGACATCAATGACAACCAACCCAATTAATCAACAAATGGTTCATGGATTTTATGAGCCTAGAGATGTACCCAGAAGGTTTCGGTGAACTCTATTAACAATTCAATGATCTCTTGTCTCATGGTTTCTTATGCATGATTTTATTTACGCAATTATGATTATTAAATGCATTAATTAATGGATTATGATACTAACAACACATTCAAAAAGTTAATATTCAATTCGGATTCAATCCTTCATAAATAGATATTTTCATCATTGATGCAATCAAGTTTAATAGATCCGCAATTGTAAATCTCAACTTAATTAAGTGGCCTAGAACCAGAATAAGTTTGGTATCAGTGTCACCCCTGTATCATATCACTTATTTTGGAATATACAGTAAGATCATCCTGGTAGTCAGCAATAAATTTACCAATCAAATCTTGGAAAGCATGATCCACAACCCTCTAGAAAGTTGCTCCAACATTCTTTAATCCAAACGGCATTCGAACATATGCATATGTCTCTCATGTTGTTATGAATGTAGTTTTTAGTTTATCCTCCTCTGCAATGAGAACCTGATTGTAACTGAAAATCCATCTAGCATAGACATGAGATATGAACCAGTTACTTGTTGTAGTAACATTTACATATTTAGCAAAGGATAGTTTTCCTTTATACTTGCTTTATTTAGATCTATGAGATCAACACACAATCGAATTTGTCTGTGTTTCTTTATTACAACCATTCGATTAGATAACCACTTTGAATGTCTAATTGGAAAATTATCCAAGCCTTTTTTAACTTTTCAAGTTCTATTTTAACCAGAGGCTTTAAATTTGGATTTATTATTCTCAACTTTTGTTTAAATGGTTGTGTACCTTCTTTTAGAGGTATGATATGTTGAAATGTTTTTAACATCTGCTTTAAGATCATCATAACTCCATGCAAAAACATCAAAGTACTCTCTAAACAAAGAAATATATTGATCAATTTCTTTTGGCATACAATTGACCACAAGATTTATAAATTTAGGAGAACTCTCGGTACCAATATTTATCTTTTGGGTTTACTGTATTTTATGTACAGATTCTTCTTATTTCAGTTTCTTGGTCTGATCATTCTGAGAAAACAAAGATTCAAACTTAATACAGTTTTTTGGAATTGATTGCATGTTTTCTTCAACTTCTTCTGAATTGGCAAAAAATTAGTTCAAGTCTCCATCATTCTTGAATACTTGAAGGTATCCCTGGTTGTCGGGAACAGAGGGCCTGAAAATTATTTTTACTTGAAAGGTGTTCTTATCCTACAAATTGTCTCGATTGAATAATGATGCAACAACTACCAAATAATCTTCCTTTTGATTCCTTTCTCTTGGGATGAAAGATAAATTAAATGAACTAAATGATTCCATCAACTCATTTACTCTTTTACCGTGCAATTTTAGCCTTTCTTTCTTGATTTTGTAATTTTTAGTAGCATGATTTATAACTAGATCAAAATCACTAGTTATAATTAAATGATCAATTTTCATTTCCAAACCCAATATCATCCCTTGGATCAGTGCCTCATATTCAACTTCATTATCTATGCAAGGAAATTCCAACCTGACAGCATGCGGATGTACAATTTTATCAAGGCTCTTAAATATAACTCCAACACCATTCCCATAACTTGAACATGTGCCATGAAAAGACATTCTCCAAAATCCTTTGAATGAATTTTTCTCCTAATTTTTTAAGACATCATCTTGTTCTTGGTCCAACACGGCATAATTCCTCGTGTCGGCATCGACATAGAATTACATCAATTCATTATCTTTCTTCTTGAAAGAGAAAGGTTTACTTGGTTCTCGTGATTGCTCCATCCTTATTTGGTAACATCATGCAACTCTCGTCATTCATGATGTACCCCCCTATCATTGCAGACCAATCCCTTCTGAGAACTACTCCATAAGCTGGAGGAAGATCAAAAAATGCAATTGTGAAAACAATTTTAATATGTGGAGCAACAATAATCAAAGCAAAGAAATTCTCAATTTCTCTATATGCAGGACATTTTCTCGAGTCTATGGCATAAATACTCTCAGTGGTTTCATAATATTTCGTGCAACCCATCCCCAGTGATTCCATGACTAATAATGGCATGATGTTATTTGAATCTCATGTATCAACCATACAATTATGAAGAATAACATCATGATTTTCAATTGAGAGATAGAAAGGTGTAACAACCTAATATTTCTAAACATCATTTATATTCATAAGCAAATTATTTCCTTTTCTGAGACAATAACATCAACCATCGTCGGCCTTCGGAACTTCTTCCGTCAAGATTTTACTACTCGCGATGTTTAATAGCTTGGACCCACATACTTGTGGAAATCGGGAAATCGTCGGTCGGGAGTTCGCGAGCCCTGGTGCACCATGCACAGGACCTTCCAAGTCCCGAACTCCGATGGTCAAGGGTCAACGCTTCCATCTCTGTCGAAATTTCCCGGTCAGAAAATCGACGATTTAAGTGTCGTTGTTCACTCCTCCCACAAACCTCCAAGCGTCGAAATCCTGATCTGACGCTATGGCGCCACGTGTATCCCATTAACGCCCGGGGCTCGAGCTGCCACGTCGCCATCGGGATTTCGCGGATCGCGAATCCACGATACCAGTGGTTCACGGTATTGAAAACCCCGAAGTCCCGAACTCCGATATCCCGAGGTACGTGGGTTCGTACTGGTGGTGTCACCTCCCGCTATCGAGATTCGGGAAATCGTGAATTCCTTTGTCGTTAAGCCCTTGCACCGGGAATTCCCGAGTGCCGAACCCCCGAAATCCCGAGGTCCTGTGCCACGTGTCTCGTCGATCGATCAACGTTCCCGATTGAATCGGGAAATCGCTATTCGCGATTTCAAAGGTTATGGGACTCATGCCTCTACAAACGCCGAAGTCCGATATCCCGAGGGTGCCTGGACTTTCCGGTGTCGAAGGGTTAAATCCCTCGCACCTTCCCTGAGATCTAACGACCGTCGGGTATCCGCCTGGGATCTA
>ML800936.1:221874-263728 GCA_009831015.1 Picea engelmannii | reverse complement strand
TTATACCTCCTAGTCTCCTATATATACCAAGGAGACATATTCATTTTGAATCATCTTGTACTTGAACATTTAAGTGGGGTAAAAGGAGGTTACCCCCTCGAAGAGGCTTATTATCTGAAATTATCTCTTTTTCAAGGCGTTGAATACTTTTCCTGAGGTTTTTCTATGCTATATTGATGTTTGGTTCTTAACAATATGACCCCCAGTGCACCACTGCCAAATGGGCCAGCCTATCGTCGCTCTCTATTAGAGAATGAGGAGATAAAGTGACAGATCCAATAACTGCTCCACAAGGGGCACATACATCCCAGCTCATCACCTTGCGAGAGCCCAATCATGTTGGTACAGAAGAAAGATGGAACCTAGAAACTCTGCATTGATTATCGGGCTCTGAATAAAATCACAGTCAGAAATCAGTATCTGATTCCCTGAATCGACGACCTCCTTGATCAACTCACGAGGGATAAATAATTCAATAAGATTGATCTGAAATCTGGCTACCACCATGTCCCGATAGAACAAACAGATGTATGGAAAACTGCCTTCAAGTCAAAGGAAGGCCTTTTTGAATGGTTGGTCATGCCCTTTGGTTTGACAAATGCTCCAGCCACTTTCATGAGGATGATGGACGATATCCTGCAACCATTCACCAATACTTTTGTAGTGGTGTATCTGGATGACATTATCATTTACATCAATACTTGGGTCGAACACTTGTAGCATATTCAGCAGGTTCTGCACACCCTACGGCAGCACAAGCTATATGCCAACTTGGAAAAATGATCCTTTGGCATGGACCGGGTCCATTACCTGGGCTAAATAATTGATAAGCATGGTGTACATGTGGATCCAGCTAAGATCCAAGTCATTCGTGACTGGCCAACCCCAACCACACTCACTAAGATTCGGAGCTTCTTAGGCCTTGCCAATTTCTACCGCAGGTTCGTGTTGGGATTCTCCCATATTGCATGGGCCCTCAACCAAATAACCAGGGGTGGTGGTAAGTCAAAATTTGCATGGGGTTGGTCCCAAAAAAAAAGCATTCGACGATTTGAAGCAGTGCTTGTGCTCAGCCCTAGTACTTTCACTACTAGACCTGCAGCATCCCTTTGAGATCAATACAAATGCTTCAGACTATGCGGTGGGCCCCATTCTCACTCAGCACGACCACCCCGTGGCCTATCATAGTGAGACACTATCATATGTTGTTCGTAAGTACCCTACTTACGAAAAAGAAATGTACTCCATTGTGCAAGCCTGTCGCCAGTGGAGACATTACATTCTTGGGAAGGAGACAGTCATTCACACTGATCATAAGCCACTGCAGTTCATGCAGACAAAAGGAAAATTGCAGAATGATCACCATCAAAAGTGGTCCACATACTTGCAGCAATTCCACCTCAACATCAAGTATAAAACAGGAAGCACCAATTGCATCGTTGATTGCCTCAGCAGACCGCCAGTCGCGGCACTCACCACAGTGCTAGACTCATGTGACCATGAGACCTCTGGATGGCCCCAACTCTATGAGATAGACCCGGACTTCACCACCACCTACCAAATGTTGGGTGCAAACGCAGTTGTCGATAATTTCCATCTTTAGGATGGGTTGTTGTGTCTTCTAGGCCATATCTTTGTTCCATCAAGCAAGTGAGCGAAGATGATCTGGGAAGCCCACTACAATCGGGTGGCAAGACACTTCTGTGTCAAAAAGACAATGGTGATGCTACAGAAACATTTCTACTGGTCGAAACTTTGACACGAGGTCAGCAAGTATATCAAGTCCTACACTGCCTGCGCTATTTCCAAACTGACCACTAAGAAACAGGGCATGTACACCCCTCTTCCTCTTCCTGACAGGCCAGGGGAATCCATCTCAATGGACTACATGTCGGGCCTCCTGTCCACCAAGCGAGGAAATGACTATGTTTTTTTGGTTGTTGATCACTTTTCTAAGATGGTGATTCTGGTTGCCTACAAGAAGAACATCACAGCAGAGGCCACTACCAAGCTCTTCTTTGAACGAGTCTGGGTACATTTTGGAATCCCACAAACCATTGTCTCAGATCGAGACAGTCAATTTCACAGCACATTCTGATCGAGCCTTTGGTCATTGTTGGACACCAAGCTCACCAAATCCACGGCCTTCCACCCCCAGACAGATGGCCAAACCGAGGTCGTAAATCAAAATATTATGCATATCCTTCTCATGTATAATTCAAAGCACCCTCACACATGGGATGAGAGCCTTACCTATGTCCAACATAGCTACAACTGATCCCTGCATAGCTCAACCGGCCACAACCCCTTTCAGTTGGGGTTGGGATTCCAACCATTGGGTCCCATAGATGTTGCACTTCCCCTTGCGGTCACCTCAGCCGACTCATTTCTTGCTCCAACTGAAGCTGACAAAGCCACCTATTTCATTGAGCGGATCCATCACATCCGCCAACAAGGTCAGGATATCCTACAGAAGTCCAATGACAAGTACAACCAGCGCCATGATCAACATAGGGTGCCACATAAGTTTCAGGTGGGTGACAAAGTTTGGTTGCACTTGCAGAAAGAACACCTTACAAAACATCATCAGAAGCTTCACCCACTCTGTTATGGGTCGTACACCATCACCAAGGTCATGGGGGATAATTATTTTGAGCTCAACATTCCTCCTTTCCTTAGTCTGCACCCAGTGTTCAACGTGGATCTCCTTCGCCCTTATTTCCCACCATTATTGGACACCTCAGACGTAGCAGAACAGCTGACACCAACAGAGATCAAACCCGACTGCATACAATAGGATTCCAGCGATCATATTGTGTACACACAAATTAAGGGCACTCGACATCAAAGGATCCAGCTTTATCGAGTCGTCAAAGCAGGGCAGCTTTTGCACCAAGGCAAGTGGCTCACCCAGGGCCAAATTCAGCAAAAATTTCCTCCTCTGATGGGGGAACTCAACGCAATGGAGAAAATTTCTTCCTAAAGAGGGAGGATTGATCCAGGTGGATATCGGTGGCCACCCACCTTTTCCAACTTGCTCAAAACAGTTTTCTGGCAATTTACTATTTTTAGCAGTTTTAACTTTCGGGGCCATTTTGAGGGCCTAAATGAATGTTTTTATGGATAGAGCTTCTCATTGATAATCAAAGGCATGATTGATCCCCCAAAATGAATCTCCTCAATTATACCTTTCCAACGAACTATCATACGCCTAAAACTGAGATCGTATGCAAAAGTTACGACCCCGGGAAGTTGGTACTAACTTACCCAGACGGGGCCCACATGACTTTTGGCGCTTCATCTCCTAGGGTTAGGTTTTTGGATGTCTTGGGTCTTTGGAATTCCTGTTTATTGTAAAAATGCCTTAATATTCTCATTGTAATCATCTTCTTTCGAATGAGTGCAGTCGTCATATCTCTTCTCATAAATAAGCCACAACCATTCCAGCAAGCTTGTTTCCACTGTATTTTACAGTTTCAGCTTATTTTTTTATTGAATAGAAAACCATTTTTACTGTATCTCTGTTATTTTGTGTTAAGAACCTGTTAATAATCCATATTCATTTCTTTCTTCTCATAAAATATGGATTATCAACCCTAGGATGCACCAACTCCATGTTTTTACACTTTAATTAGCAAAGGATAATAATCCTTCATTTCTCCTCCCTTCCACCCTCACTTCATAAGTATCTTTGTCTTTCTTCCTTGGACTCTGCACTTTCTTTTGATCTTCTGATGTAGACCACAGAGACACTTTTCTTTCACCATACCTTTCTGGTTATATAGTATTCCAATAGGTATGAAACTGAACCATTGTGTATTTTTAATAATGAACCATTGTACCTCTTCATTTAATTAACACAAATGGTAAATTTTTGTTTATTAATTGATTTTCGAACACCAAATTAGATAGTGATTTTTGTACGATGATTATTGAGTGATGAAAACCAATTTTAAAATTCTACGACATGGGTTTTGTGCAAAACATGCCCAATTAGTTAACTCGTGAGTAGTTTCCCTAGAAAATGTGCAAGGTGGATGGTATGGACGGTTATTTGAAGGAAACTTGCTCAGATTTATTGTTGTGACCACCTTCTAAACTTGCCAAATGAAGCATCCACTTCAACAGCAGAGATTTGGTCACAGATCCACATGATCGATAGTTATGAGCAAGAACTATGTCCTTGGTGCTTATCATATTAAGCACATATTCTTCATGTGCTTAATCTATGTAACCCAATGCTATGACCACAGGATAAAAATGGCGCTTAATCTCCAAGTTCCTTACATGTTGACTCTTCATCACCCATGTGATCATAACCTGTGACCGAGGGTTGGAATCAAGTCCTTCAAACTTCATCCTTTGGCCTATTCTCCCTTTACAATCTTCCAACTCCCTAGGATTTTGACCTACCGAAGCGGTCATAAAGTAATGCTGACTACTTACTGTCAGTTGATAGTTCCCCCTTACGTTATCCTTCCACTGGATTAATAAAACAGATGTTGGGCCCTTTGTTTTTGGTTTGAATATTGTGCAAGGAGGACTACAGTATCAATTTTGGTCAAACACAAGTTGCACAAGCTAAAAAAGAGTTGGACAGTGGAGCAAGCAAAGAAACAGAAAATGGTTGCAAAAAGGGACAGTACAATGCCAGCAAGGCAAAAGAAATTAGAACAGAACAAGAACAAGAAAGCATGCGGAGCCCAAAGCCAGAAGACCCCACTCAACCTATATATGAGATGCATATTATTGTAAAAGGGTTGGTTGGTTGTTATTGTTGGGTATGGTTGGGTGTAGTTGCTTGTTTGTAGGGTTTTTTCATAGATGGTATAGAGTGCGCAGACAGACAAAAGGTTTTGTGACTGTAACTTGTATACATTTTAGGGAAAAAGGGTAGTTAGAGCTCTGTGACATGAGTCCAGAGCCAGAATTTTGTAATGGAGTACTGATTTGTATCTCTGAGATTGTATCTGAGAAGCTCTACTGATAATATATATGAAAGGACCTAAAATTTTGAAATTATTGTTTCATTATGTGTTTATGCTTATGAATTGTCTCCTTACAGTAATTATTTATGCTTGATAAGATCAATATGATGTCTCTGTTTACAAATGCTTCTGCAAATTGAGTGTCTTTATTTCTAGTTATGAATAAGTTCAAATCTGTTCTATGGTCATTCTGTCTTGTGCAAGATCATGGTGAATCTTGAAGGTTCTAGAAACCCACCAAAGTATCCTCCTTGCCCTTCCCTATATTCTTGTCTTGGTTATGCTTCGGGTGAGACTTCTTCTCTTCAGAGGAGATGAAAATTCCAGTGCTCTAGACTACTCAGTTCCTTTTGTTGGTAACCTAAGAAGGACCCTGGTTTGATCAATTATGCTCCGAAAAAATGGTTATGTTGCTCAGACATGCGTTAAAAGGGAACCTATAGGGAGAATGCTTATGCGGATTCACAGATCTGATATTCACCTGTGGTAAGAGAGAAATTGTGATGCCTTCATATGGAAAGAAGCAGAGTTGAGAGGAAAATCTGTGAAAGACACATGGGAGGTAGTCTTTTACTTAGAAATATCGAGTGACCAGTACGAGATATTTTGGGTTAAGTTATCAGAAGAATTTTTCCGCTGGATATATAGGCTCCAAGAAGCTCTGGAATTCCAAGAACGAGTCAAGAAGACTTGTTCTTGGGATACAGAAAAAATTGCAGCACTTCATCGGTTGGATGATTCGGTAACGCGAGCGATCAATTTCTAGGTCAATACAACATTAGAAGGATACATTATCAATTTTGCAGCTGAGAATCACCAATCTTTTTCAAGCAAATTTCAAGAAAGACGCAAGGGGAATACTGTTGAGAGAAATCCCCCTGTGGATTAAGGTTTTCTTGATGGAGGAGGGGATGTTGCCTATGTCCCAGACTAAGATGGCAGTGTAAATACCCTCGCTTGGGGTGGGGTGAGGTTGGGGTCGCGCAATGGCCTGAGAGAGGGGAGAGGGTTCTTTTACAAATGGGGGAGCAACAAGAAATGGACTCAAGAGATGAGAAATCCTTGAAAAGAGTCACCATAGTTGAGAAGTGGTGGCGTGATAAGATAAAGAAAGCAGTAAAACAGTCTGAGAAGTTGCAGAAAGAAGTCAGACTAGGAGAAGTAGAGGAAGGACAGATGAAAGAGTTGTGAAAGATGAGAAGACAGGAAAGGTTGGCTAGTCAAATATTAAGTGAGAGAGAAGCACACAAAGAAAGAAGTCCCTAGGAGGGCGGACAAGAAGGAGAATGTGTAGAATCAAGGGAAAAGAAAGTCGGCATGGATCTTGAAGAAGAAAGAGAATATTTAGCCTCGATTCCAGGAAAGATCGGGAATCCATCTGAAGAGACTGCTCCAGAGGATGAGAATGAGACCCCCCAGATCAAAGAAACCTGCCCCAAAGCCAATGGCACCAACCCTGAATCACCCATACCCCAAGTCTCTTATATACAAGTGGTAAATTATATACTACCTTCTTACGTTATTCCTGTTCCATTATAGTCAGTCAGCCAGCCACAACTGAGAAGCGTGAATACTGGGAGGATATTGGGATCCCCTGGTAGATCGCAACCAAGACTGTTATGTTTTATTTTGGTAGGAGTAGTAAGATTAGCAATGGCTAGTAACGTGGGAGGTTTGATTGCTCGATACCCAGAATTTTGGGGTAAGGGATATGAGGATGTTGAGAAGCATTGGTTCTTATGTGAAGCAATCTGGAGGTCCAGAGGGACTTTGGATGCGAATAAATTAGTTGAGTTCCAGACTACTTTGAGAGGTCATGCTCTCAAATGGTACATGAATTCCATTGAGCCAGGAGAAAATGAGTGCAAGGTCAAGCATTCACACTTGACCATGTACAGACAAATTTCATAGCGGAGTTTAAGCTACCTTAGTCATAACTACAATCTTTGTCTAAGTTGCATGAAATTCAACAAAGGGAAGTTAAATCGGCCTGGGAATATAGCCAAAATTTTAAAGATGTTATAGGGAAGTTAGTGCATCTGATTCATGAGGAACATCAAAGAGAATGGTATATCCAAGGATTGCTACCTCTGACACAGATTTCGTTAACGCAACAGTAGATAGCCACTTTGACAGATGCCTTGGAATAATCAATGAAGATTGAATCCATGGAAAGATATCTGAGGAGCCTAAGGGTGACCAAACCCCCAGCAGATTCAAATTTGGTGCAACTACAAGGGAAAATATCAGCGCTTACAGAGAAGATCCAAGAATTGACTATACCTAGACCAGGATGACCGCAAGTCTGGTGTATCAGATGTTACACAGAAGGACATATGGTGAACGAATGTCCACGGATGAGGGGAATGGGACCTCCTTAGAATCCGATGGGACCCTCATCAGGACCCACAGGAGGAGTTGTGCAAGTATCCACAAATTTACCATTCCATACCCCAACCCCATATCATGCTTTTCCAAGTAATCAAGCAACGCCGTCAGTTGAGTATTGCGAGATTTTCCAAATCCATGGGTATAGGCCGAGACAGTGCCCCATTATTCAGAAGTATTCTACAGTAACAAATACTATGCATTGTGAGTTTTGTGCATCTACCACACATGCTACGAATCAGTGTAGAGTGTTGGATGCACTTGCGGATAGACTGGATCAAACATCATTCATGGTGAATGAAACCCCTTAGGTACCAGGAAGAGGTCGAGGAGGTGGAGCTGGAGGAGACTAGAGTATATGATACAAATGTGATGAGCAAGGCCACATGGCTAGAGATTGTCCTCATCCAAGGAGGCCATGGTGCTCTCAATGCATAACCAATGAGCAGGCAATTGAAGAATGCCAAGAACTAATTACAAAATGGGAAGATTGGGTATGACAACGAGGAACTAATCTCATCAGTTCAAAGATAAAGAGAGTTATTAGAGGACAATTTCCCAACCTTGACATCGTTACTCGAGGAGGGGCAAAGACTGGCACAGATGCTAACAATTTACCTCGGATTCAGAAAGCAACGCCTAAGGAGGACAGGTATGATCCTCTGAAACAGAAGCTATTCTTTAAAAATTACATAGAAGTATTTCAAAATATCCCTAGCCCTGAGATGTAAGAGAAACTCTCTCAACCTATTGTTTACCCTAAGATCGTGAAAGTCCCTGCTTCACCCGTTGCACCCAGAAACCTTGTAATCCCGATGAGACAACCTGATCAGCCACAAAATGTAGTTGACCTTTGGCTTCAATTATTTTCTTATATTCTTGGGAATGGCTAGTTGACAGAAAAGTTGTGCAATGCACTGTACCTAGTTATAGGAAATGAAGAATCTCCAAAAACGAGAATAAGAACTAATCTTCCTGAGAAGAATACTCAGAGAGTGAAAAGAAGGAAAGTATGGACTAGAAAAGAGTTTAGATTAGCAACCCAAGTAGATGAGTTTGATATTAAGCATGTTATGTTTGATCTAGGATCTGATGTTAATATACTACCTAAAAAGACTTGGGAAACCTTAGGAAAACCCTAGTTGACATATTCCCCAATACAGCTAAGAATGGCCAATCAGTATTGTATTTTTCCAATTGGAATACTGGATAATGTGGAAATAGATGTTGTGGGAGTGAAGACTATAGTTGATTTTGAGGTGATCGAAATCATGGGGGATAAGGACCCTTATCCTACACTAATTGGTATTGATTGGGATTATGACAACTATAAGGTGATTGACCTAAAGAGAGACACTATGACATTTGAGGCATATGGAATAAAAGTATTTCAACCATTGGATCCATATGTAGGCCCTCAATACATGGAGCCAACGGACAACAATATGGAGGGAGAAGACTTGGATCAGCTATACAATGTAACAACAGGAAAGAGAGAAGACTACATAAATCCTACTTCTAATGGATCAGTAAGTTAGAGGAGAATACAATCAGCGAATGAAGATTCAGAACTGGCATTTGACAGTTGGCAGCAAGGTTCATATGAAATATTCTCAAGAAGATGCACAACTGTTAGAGAAACTAGATGGGTTGGAACTGAGGTGAGAGAACACTCGATATATGATGGTACCTTAGAACTTGACATCTTTTTGATCAGCATGGAAAAAATATAGTGGAGGATCAAAGGATCTCAGTGTTGGATTTATCCCTCTAGGACACCCCTTCCAGATGGTGGACCAATCACAAAGACTTAGTTGAGAACTGGGATGATGTGAAGCAAGATATCCAATATATATATCAAGATAAGGAGTAGCCGGAATCAGAGATGCGGATAGATTTCCAAGTTGCGCAACTGTTCAATGGCTAGTCTGATCCTAAAGAACATATTGAACAATGCGTGAGGCAATGGCAAGTTGCGGAAATACCATCTCACTTATAGGTTCAAGTATTTCCCCATTCATTAGGTCCAATTTCAAAATCTTGGTATATGCATGAAGAGACCAGAATACATACCAGCGACTAGCAAACGTTGGCAGATCAATTTTGCAAGGACTTCTCGTTTACAAGTAAGTACCCTGAGCTTAAAGTAGTCCTGCAAAGAATTAAATAATTCCTTTTTACAGATACTGGTGAACGGAAATCAGACCTAGTGGTATGTGCAAGGCATATCCAAGCACTTTAGTCTAACCTTCACCTAGAATCAGACAAGAGACCTATATAATGTTATAAAATTGAGAAGGATTTGGAAATCCTAGATGATTTAGAAGAATTGAGAAACTTAGCCATTAAGGAAACAGAAGGAAGCAGAGAAATCCAGAACATTATACCTAGCCAAACTGATGGTTCTTATAATTATCCATTGAAGTTGCGTAAAGTCAATATAGGGACCACAAAGCAACCTAAGATAGCTATGGTAGGATATTACTGGGATGAGAAAACTAGCCAAGAAATACATAGCATGTTGTGAGAGTATGAGGATTTGTTCCCAAAGACATTTTCAGAGCTAAAAGGGATTAAAGGAGCTATGGGAGAGATGAAAGTTGAAATAAAACTAGGATCAAAGCCTGTAATGCATAGACCATGTCACCTTAACCCAAGAGTGAAAGAGAAGGTTAAGAGGGAACTAGACAAGATGTTGGAAGCTGGATTTATTTTTGCAGTGGAAGAAGTAGAATGGGTTAGCCCAAAAGTCATCCAGAGAAAGAAAGGGACAGAGGACATTAGGGTGTGTGTAGACTACAGAAGCCTTAATTATGCTGGTGTGCATGACCCTTTCCCAACACCTTTTACTGATGAGGTGCTAGAACAGGTTGCAGGTAAATAATATTACTCGTTTACAGATGGATTTTCGAGGTATCATCAAGTAAGGATTGTTGAAGAAGACAAAAAAAAGACCACATTCATCACATAATGGGGGTCATTTGCATACAACGTGATGTCATTCGACCTAAAGAATGCCCCTGCATTTTTTTCTCGGATTGTAATAGCATCTTTCCGAGAAATTATTCACAAGTTTATAGAATTTTATATGGATGATTGGACGGTATAGAGTCTGCTCAAGGAACATGTAGTGTTACTACTTCTGATGTTTGATAGATGTAGACAATTGCATATATCGTTAAACCTCAAAAAGTGTATCTTTTGTGTGCCACATGGAAATTTGTTAGGCCACGTAGTATGTCGAGAAGGAGTATTGGTAGACCCAGCCAAAGTTGTGGTTATTCTGAATATGCCTCCTCCTATGAGCACTAAGTAGTTGCGCTCCACACTGGGGCACACATGGTACTATCGCAGGTTTATCAAAACATATGAATACATTACTGCACCTCTGGAGAATATACTAAAGAAGTCATACATGTTCCAGTGGACCCTAGAGTGTGATAAAGCATTCGATATCCTGAAGGAAAAGATCAACACAACACCTATTGTTGGCACATGGGCAGACCCAGGGTTCATCTCTGATATCTCACCAACAAGCCCTAACTACTGGCCCTTTAGGCAACACCTACGAAGCAGATGCAGTCTCACCCAAAGTAGCAATAGGGGGTTGCAGGACACATGTGTCTACAACCAGAGGAAATGCAAGTGGGATCAAGGAAATCACGCATGGAGATCAGATTATTCTACCCCAAACATAAACCTACTTGACACAGTTATATATCAAATCTAACATACTAATGCAATAATAGTATATCATAGAGAAAAAGAGCACAACATCAATCACACACAACAACAAGATGTACGTGGTTCACCCTCGCCCTAGGGCTACATCCACAGAACTGTGCTTTATAATATATTAGGTGAAAGCTTACAGTTCTATCAGCGCTCTTAGCTCGCAGATCTCTCTCCTTCTCTCTTTTCTGTATATCCCTTCCCTGCGCACCCAGTTGCGGGGTTGATCTTCGCACCCAGCTGAAGATCTTACAACATAGACTTCTCCCTCCACACAATACTCATCTCTTAGTAATAACAACAATCACTCATCATCACATAATCGAACCCATATTAGGTCCTCTTTAACTTTATTTATATATTACAATATCTCACCGACAGCCTTAGGCCAAAGCTTAGGTGTCAAAACCCTAGATACCAAAACCATAAGTGTCTAAAACCCTAGGTCAACTTGACCCGTGTTTTCAGGGCTTCACTAGCCTGTCTTTCCTTCCTTCCCGCAAGTTTCTCCAGAGCATCTACTAGTGGCTTTTTCCACTTGTTGAGTTGTCAACGATCTGTCTTCCTTGTTTATCTTTCTTCCTCAATCTCCTCGCCCAATGGCTTGTTTTCTCTTACTTCACTTTGTATTTTCTGCTCTTTTTCTCACTTTGACCCAGTATTAGTCACTGTGTCATCTGCGCAGTTTGCATTTCATATTTTATTCCTTAATCTTCTCTTACTTCTATAACCAAGGGCCAACATGCCCCCAACACTCACCTATGACTCATCCCGAGGCACTCTGATCTGAACCTTCTTATTTTCTTCAACTGCAGACTGTGCAGCGTAGTCTATACTTTCTTCTTTGTTCCTCCCCATTGTTTCCAGGATGTCTTTTCTGTGTCTGGTACCCAGTTTCAACTGCACCTGGTACCTGGACCCTTCTCCTTTTATTTTTACCAAGAGTTGCGATGCAGCTGGTTGTCATAGTACAATTTCAACCGGCTCCCATTCACCAATCCTTCCTTCCATTCTCCTTTCAAAGTCTTCAACTGCGCAGCTCCTCCTTCCATGACATAGGAAACCTCATACTACGCCATCCAATGTGTTCTGAACTTCCCTGGATGCTTCATGAACTTGCTATTGTATACCAGCACCATATCTCCTTGCTTATAATCGTTTTTCTTGATATGCCTGTCATGGTAGGCCTTTTCTCATTCCTTCTGAACTTGTTGATGGAATCCTGCAATAAATCAGTCTTCCTCTAGTTCGACCAATTGCACAAGCCTCTCTTGAACAGCGCCAGTGTCATCCATATCTGTAAAGGCTGCAATTCTTAAGTTGGGGACTAAATATTCCATGGGTACAACTGCTTCTAGGCCATAAACCAACTTAAAGGGGGTTTGCATTGTCAGCTTCTTACAAGTGGTTCTATAGGCCCATAATACTGCTAGTACTCTCAAATCCTAGTCATCTTTGTCAGCATTGTCTCCAAGATCTTGTTGAAAGCTTCGACCGTCACGTTCTCTTGTGGATGGTAAGGAGTGCTCTTCTGCTGGTGAACCTCAAATTCCTGAGTCAAGGCTTATTTATTCTTATTAATAAAATGTGTACCTTGATCACTCATGATGATATTTGGGCATCCAAACCTGGTTATGATATCATCAAATATGAAACATGTAGTTGTAGTTGCACTACAGTCCTTAACTGCTCTTGCTTCTGCCCATATGGTCAAATACCCTGTTGCAGTGATGATGTACTTGGCTCATGTGCGCTTCCCTGGTGGGTTTATAGGTCCCATGAATTCAATGGCCCATTTCGCAAATGCTTGTAAGGTTATTTGGGGTGTTAATGGCATGTCATCTCTTATGGACGGTTTCCCAACTCTTTGGCATACATCGCAGGCTCTGTAGTAGTCTTTAGCATCTCTGTGTAAAGTAGGCCACCAGAGGCCAACTCGAATAACCTTCTGCGTTGTTGTTTTTCCAGTGTAGTGTCCTCCTGCGATGCCTTCATGATCTTCTTCTACAATCAATGGTCTTTCTGCTTCCATGACACATCTCCTCAGGATCTCATTAGGTCCCATCTTATATAGTTGTCCAGCTTTAGGTGAAAAATCTGCAATGTGCACTACCAATTGTTTCTTCTGGGTGATTGTATATTCACTAGGTGCCATTCCTGTTGACAGGAACTGGACTATCTCGGTGAAGTGATCATCAACCTTTCTAATGGACAACAACTATGCATCCGGCAGTGTATCCTCCAAGATAGTACGTTCCTCTCCATGTTCCAACCTCGACAAGTGGTCAGGTCCCTTGTTCATTCTCCCTAGCTTAACCACGTTCTCAAAATTATATTCCTGAAATAGCAGAATCCATCTGCATATTCTTCCCCCCAACACTGGCTTGTTGACTAGGTATTTCAGCGCGGAGTGATCAGTGAACATTTTAAAGTGTCCTCCCAACAAGTAGTGGTGAAACTTCTGCAGCACATACACCATGGCTAATCCTTCTCTCTTAGTGGTGGTTTAATTTATCTCAGTTGTTGATAGCTTCTTGCTAGCAAAGGATAACGGGTGGTCAATATCTCCTGCTCCTGGTTGTGCTAGCACTTCTCCCAATGCAATAGAATATGCATCAACATGCACATGAAATTCCTTGCTCCAATCTGGGAAAACCAGAATAGGTGTAGTAACCATTTTCTGTTCCAGTGTGTCGAAGCTTTGTTGGCATTCTTCTGTCCATTGAAAATGGTAGTCTTTCTTCAAAAGCTTCTCCATCGGTGTTGTGATCTGTGCATAGCCTTTAATGAACTTCCTGTAGTATCCAATATGTCCCAACGCAGTGCGCAGCTGTTTGACTGAAGTAGTAGGGGGTAAATCAACTATAATGGCAATATTATATGGATCTACCAGCAATCCCTTCTTACACACAATATGGCCTAGCAGCACTCCAAAGAGTGAAAAGAAGATGCACTTATTCAGGTTCAGGGCAATCTGACATCTCCTGCACTTATCCAACATTAGTCTTAAATATTCAATATGATTTTGCAATAAGCTAGAAACGATCCAATCATCAAATTATGGTTCCAAAAATTTATGTAACAATTCCTTGAATGCTTCGACCACCACCCTAGAAAACATGGTTAGTGCATTATTCAATCCAAATGGCATGACTGTATACTGGTAGGATCCCCATTCTATGGAAAATGTGGTCTTATGGCGATCTTCTTTGGAAATCCCGATCTGATGGTATCCTAAAAAGTCGTCTGTAAAATAATATACCTCTTGTCCTCCTACATTATCTAACACTTCATCAGTAAATGGTGTAGGGAATGGGTCATGTAAACATGCATCATTCAGCTTCCTGAGGTCTACACAGATCCTGATTTCTTCGGTCTTCTTATCCTGTACCACCATAGGGATAATCCATTATGACTCTTCAACAGGTTCTATGATTCCTACTTCCAGCATTTTGTCTATTTCAATCTTCACTTTCTCCTTATATTTATGGTTCAATATGTAAGGTCTTTGTTTAACTAGCATTGCATCTGGTTTCAAGGGGATCTTCATTTCTCCCATGGGCCCTTTAATGCCCTTCATATCAGTGAACTTGGTTGGAAACAAGTCCTGATATTCATGCAGTAACTTTGTGATCTTGTCAATAATATCATTATCCCAGTAATCTCCAATATTAGCAAGCTTAGGTGCTTGCTCTATTCCAATATTCACTTTCTTGATTTTGATTGGCTGACCAATGAAAGGTAGTTCGACTCCTAGTCCTTCTATGTTTCCCTATCCTTCTGTTTCTGCGATGTTCACCTTCCTAGGATCGTCATCTTCATCAGCATTGATATTGTAACATCCTTGCAATTTCTGAAGAGGTCCAGTCCATTCATCTTCTTCTTGCTCCACAGAGAGGCTAGGTGCCTCCTCAAATACTTTTTTTCTTACAACCTGTAAATCTTGATCTACCATAGGGTACTGACTTTCAAACAAGAATGTAGCTACGAAGTTTTGTGTCATACCTTGTCAATCTGTAGTGGTGAGGCATAGTTCCACTTCAAGGTACCAGTTGATAGGCATTGTGTCTAGAGTATTGATGAATTTATGCACCCACAACTCTTGAGGAATGCATCTCCAGGCCTCCTCACAGCTTCGCACATGGTCTTTCGGACAACTTTAACCTGTGTACCTAACTTTTCATCCTTCAACTTGTTTGGAAAATCGCACTGTCATCAAAGTGCGACACTGTATCCAGTTCGCGATGTTCCTTTTATGTGTTCCCCACCATCTTGTTGGAGTAGCTTTCAAATCCTTGTCCAGTGCCAACAGTCTCTGTTGTACTGGTACAGTTTCTTCAAATTCCAATAAGAAAGTTTCTAAGTGATTTAAACCATCAAATGTGGGTAAATTACTTACTGTTGTGCCGATCCAACGAACTTCTCTGGTCAATCTAGCACATTGTCATGCAGAAACTTCATATATCTTGTTCTTCCAGTTCTCTAGTGCTTATTTTCAGTCGGATGAGCATGTGTTGTCACTTCGCCAACTTAGGTTCCCATCTGTTGTAAGATTAATGTAATCATGTTGTCTTGCAGTCAATTTGTATATATTCTCTAGCTCATATGTGCGATCCTCTTCTCTGATGGGCTCTGTGTATCTGGGACCTTCATCAAGATCCAGAGGTGCGATGACCCTAAGGCCATCTCCTTCAAACATCATTCTTCTTTTCTTCAAGTCAAAAATAGTAGAATTGTTGAAAGCCCAATAAATTCCTAATAGCACGGGGTAAGGACAATTATCATCGACTATCTCAATCACCTCGAAGTCCACAAATGTTCTGACCCCATCGATGTCCACGGGGACATGTTTCAGTATTCTGAAGGGGCTCATCGCCTGTTGATTGGCCATCGTAAGCCTGATGGGGGAATAGATGAACTTAGGTTTTCCCATCAGTGCCCAGGTTTGCTTCATCATCACATTGACCTCCAACCCTAAGTCAAGGACCACATATTCTATATCATACTCTCCAATTTGAGCATTCAGGTGTAGTTCCTTATTGGTCCTTCTCTTTTTGGATAGTTGATGTACTGCTTTATTCAGTAGAGGATCTACCTTTCCTAGTTCATATTGTCTGATCAAGTTTTGTAGCTCTTGTACAGTGCTCTCATCCTTTATCAAATTAACACAAGTGCATAAAAATTCCATGAGCTTACTTACCTCTTTTCCTTCTCCAGGCGAAGCGGACTGATCAAAGGCCAAGGGAATTCCACATTCTCTTACTTCTTGTCGAGCCTTTGATGAAGAAGCCTGATCTCTCTTGAATTATTTTCTTGATTCCTCTAATGTTTGTTTCTTTTTCTTTTGATCAAACTCTTGTGTCTTCTTTGCAGCTTTTCTGACTCTTGATTGTTCTGTAGTCTTCCCTGAAATCACCCTATCTTCTCTTGTAGCAGCGCCTCCTTTAGTGATAACAATGACTCTGGGATCTGCTCCACGAGTTTTTGTTGTGATTAGTTGTACTTGTTGGTTTCCTCCTCGTCGTTCCTGAAGTTTGGCTAACAGTGTAGGACAATATTCTATGACATGTTCAAATGAGTTGCAGTAGCTACAAGTGATACAAGGGTTCTGATAGTCCCTTGCCAAATGTCCTAGATGTGCGAAGTTATAAAAAATTATGTGACCTCAACCTCGACCCATACCTCCTCCTCCTCCTCTTCCTCTGAATCCACCATGAGGGTTGAAGTTTCCTCTTCCTGGGGAATTATACTGCGTAGTCTTCCCTTCTTAATGTACTTTGCCTTGAATTTTGTATATATCCCTTGAACTTGCATGCATGAGGTCATAGGCCCTACAATCCCTATCATCATGCCCTACTGACTTACGGAATGTGCAATACAGATTTGTGGGTGTCTAAACATATTTTTGCATGTAATAGCATTCACCAGGGCGATGCTTATTTCTACATACCTCGCACCACGGTAAGGTAACTTGCTTCAAATGGCTCGGAGCTCCATATTGCAAGTACTCATGAAATACGGGGCAATTCTCTTTATCATGGCCTTCCGATTTGCATCTAATGCACTAGATATCTTCTCTTTTATCTTTTCCCTTGTCTTTCTTCATATCTTCGACCTGAGAGACAAGCTAGTTAACTGACTTAAAATTTGACTCATACCTGCGTTGGATTCTCCCATAAGTGTTGATTCTAGCTTCATGGAAATCTCCAGTGCCTCAGCCTATGAAGCAATCTTTTGTTGCATCAGAGGGACTCTGATGTGTGGTAAAAGGGAAGCAATGAACCATTCCTTTTTCTGCTTGTCTGGGATCTGAAAATTCAGTCGACCCGTTAGGGTTTTAAACCTCTGATCAAACTCCCAAACAGGTTCAGCTACTCTTTGCTTGATTTCTTTCAACTATGTAATGCATTGTGACTTCGACTTGGGTTTCTTGAATTCTACAACCAACGCATTCTTGATCTCATTCAGCAGTTTAGGCTGTGCAATTCCTTGGAAAAGTTTCATGTACCAGCTCAGTGCGTGGTCTCTTAAGGTAGTACTAAACGAAGCTCGTTTAACACCTTCGTCGGTGACATTCTTAATACTCCATACAGATTCACATAGAAACCAATGTTGATCAAGATCTTCAGATCCATCCCCTCTAAAGGTGGGTAACCTCATCCAATCTGCCATAGATCTTCCTAGGTTTCCTGACTAAGTGTGCGTTGAACCACTTGTACCAGTGCTTTGAGTGCTCTGATAACTTAGGTTACTCTGGTTACTTAATGCTATTGAAACAACATGAGGTGTAATAGCACTTACTTCAACAGTATGTGCAGTCCTTGAAGTTTATGACTCTTCTTGGTGAGGTTCTTCAGTATTCTCTTCTTCTTCCCTAGCGGACTCTGAATGTTCCTCGTTCAGCAACCCTTCTTCTTCTCCATTGTAGAACCCTTCTTCTTATGTTGGTTCGTGACTCTGCTCAAACAAGTTCACCAGAGTAACTTATTTGAAGGCCCTCCCACTGCGTGTGTGTTAGATCTTTGTTTTGTTGTCATTGTCTGAATTCTTGAACATTAGCCTTTTCAGTATGACCCACTACTGTATATTCAAGATGTTCTTCTCATGCAATATCATCTTGATTTTCAACTTCAAGAAGTGTAAAAAAAATCCTCTATGTCCTTTAAAGAAATATCTCTCTGCTTGGCTATATGATTCCACCCTATCAATAGAAAACGTTGTGATATACCCTCCAATGGTACTATCAAACCAGTGATCTACTGCTCTTGACATGGCATTATCAACTATTTTGACCATCTGACTGTCTTGACCAGCACCGACGTCCAAACCATAGTCGGTCTAGATCTGATCTCAAACTAGGTGTCTGCTAATCTGGACAGCCACTCATATATCTCCTTATGAATTCCTCCAAATAAAATCTCATGTATACCAGTAAAGATATACCTTCCCAACTAGTCTTTTGTGCTAATATTAGGGTTCTTATTCTGAGCTTTTGCGAAGTCCTTTTCCTATTCTTCTATCCACTTTTGAATCTCTGTATTCGATGGAAACCACCTTGGCATTCCCTCAAGAAGATCCTGGTCCCAGCAATGGAACCATTTGTTGGAACAGAGGCAGACCCAGGGTTCAGCTCTAATAGAACACCAACAAGCCCTAACTACTGGCCCTTTGAGCAACACCTGTGAAGCAGATGCAGTCTCACCCAAAGTAGCAATAGGGGGTTGTAGGACACAGGTGTCTACAACCAAAGGAAATGCAAGTGGGATCAAGGAAATCATGCATGGAGATCATATTATTCTACCCCAAACATAAACCTACCTCACACAGTTAAATATAAAATCTAACATACTAATGCAATAACAGTATATCATAGAGAAAAAGAACACAACATCAATCACACACAACAACAAGATGTATGTGGTTCACCCTCTCCCTATGGCTACATCCATAGAATTGTGCTTTATAATATATTAGGTGAAAGCTTACATTTCTATATGCACTCTTAGCTCACGGATCTCTCTCCTTCTCTCTTTTCTCTATCTCCCTTCCCTGCGCACCCAGCTGCAGGGTTGATCTTTGCACCCAGATGAAGATCTTACAACACAGACTTCTCCCTCCACACAATAATCCTCTCTCAGTAATAATAAAAATCACTCATCATCACATAATAAAACCCATATCAAGTCCTCTTTACCTTTATTTATACATTACAATAGCTCACCGACAACCTTAGGCCAAATCCTAGGTGTCAAAACCCTAGATACCAAGACCCTAGGTGTCTAAAACCCTAGGTCAACTTGACTCGTGTTTTCAGGGCTTTGACAGACTGTCTTTCCTTCCTTCACGCGAGGTGCTCCAAAGAATCTACCAGTGGATTTTTCCTCTTGTTGATTTGTCCATGATCTATCTTCCTTGATAATATGTCTTCCTCGATCTCCTTATCCAATGATTTGCTTTCTCTTACTTTTCTCCATCTTTTCTGTTGTTTTGCTCACTTCGACCCAGTATCAGTCACTGTGTCGTCCACGCAGTTCGCATTTTGTATTTTCTTCCTTAATCTTCTCTTACTTCTAGAACCAAGGGCCAACACCTATTTTAATATTTCCAAACTGGGAAAACGAATTTCATGTGCACGTAGACGCATCAGGTATTGCCTTGGGAGCCATATTAGCGCAACCAAGAGGTGGAGCCATGGATCATCCTATCCATTTTGCTAGCAGGAAGTTGTTGCAATCTAAGCGCAACTATACAACCACATAAAGGGAGGGTTTAGATATGATTTACACTCTACAGAAGTTTAGACATTATTTGTTAGGTTCACATTTTAAGTTCTTTATTGATCATTATGTGTTAAAATGTATATTTAACAAACCTATTTTGGAAGGAAGAATTTGTCGATGGTTGTTATTGTTTCAGAAATTTTCATTTGAGGTAATCATTAAATCTGGAAGATGCAACGTAGGGCATGATCACCTGTCTAGATTAGAGTCAGGAGAAAGTGGTGGGGCAGTAGATGATCATCTCCCATATGCAAACCTATTATGGGTTGAGGCCATACTAGAATACCTGGAAGACATAGTAGTCTTCTTAAGTATAAGGGCCTGCCCAAAAACTTACTCTGCAACTCGGAATCTTCATATGGTGGTTAGAGCAACGGATTATCAATTGATTGTGGGGTAATTGTATAAGTTGGGACTAGATAGTATCCTTGGGAGATGTGTCTTAGATCATGAAAGACAAGAAGTATTGTGGGAGTTCCATAATGGAGTTGCAGGAGGTCATGTTGGAGGAAAGGCCACTACTCAGAAAGTCCTCCAAGGTGGACTATGGTGGGCCACGCTCTTCAAGGATGCAAAGGCATATGCTAGATCCTACGATGTTTGTCAAAGAGTGGGTAATCCATCATGATGCGATGAATTGCCTCTTCAGCCAGTTCGAGCTCTACAAGCATTTGAGAAATGGGTGGTTGACTTCATTGGGTCAATCGACCCCATGGCTAAGCATTCAAAGGATAGGTATATTACTATTGCAATTGATTACCTTACACGTTGGGCTAAGGAAGAAACTATCTAGGATTGTTCAACCGATACTGCCACTGGGTTCAATTTTGAAAATATTATCACTCGATTTGGATGTCCTAGAAGTCTGACCAGCGATCAGGGTGATCATTTTATCAGTAATACAATAGCAAATCTTACAACAAAGTTCTTGATCCAACATCATAAAAGTATCCCCTACCATCCACAAGCCAATGGAACAGTAGAGGCATTTAACAAGATTTTGGAGAGAGGATTAATGAAGATTCGTTGCGCAAACAAGGAGGATTGGGATGATAGAGTCCTAGAAGTTTTATGGGCTTATAGGACAACCACAAAGAAACTCCACAGGTACACTCCATTTCAGCTAGTTTATGGGAAAGAGGTTGTGGTACCTGCAGAATTCATTGCTATGAGTTTATATATTTCACATATCACACACATGTTGAAGGATGAATCAGTGGCGCAAAGGCTCATGGAATTGCAAGAAATTGAAGAGACTAGGTTTTTAGCAGACTTCCATCAATCAGTTGAGAAAGCAAGGGAGAAAGTTTGGCATGACAGACACATTAAGACCAAATCATTTGCGCATGAAGATAAGGTCCTAACTTATGACAGTCAATACCAGAAACATCCAAGCAAATTCTGCATGCATTGATTGGGACCATTTATAGTTGTGGAGATCTCACCTTCTAGAGCAGTCACACTCGCGCAACTGGATGGTATACTATAGCTAGGATGGGTGAATGGCGCTCGCCTGAAACCCTATATGTCTTAGAAGAATTGAGCTAAAGGATTGTTTCTCTAGTCCAAATGAGCATGTATAGTAGTTATATTTGACTTTTTTCAATTTTTATGAGTTCAGTTAATAAAGTCGAAGAGTGCATTATTGCGTCACGACATGTATTTCATTTTTTTTTTGTCTAAGGTGTTGTTTGATGAAGAATTGCTTGCTCGGTAGCAGAGGATTAGAAGAGCCACGAATATATTAACGACAGTCATTAAATATGACAGGGACCCCTTTGTGGTTTGGGGGAGAGTGAATCTGAACGCAATCCTAGTCTGTGTGCCACACGAACCCAGTCCAGTCATAGCCTTTATTACCACTATAGTAACCTATCTAATATTTGTTAAACCATAAAGTCACGATATGCAAAGATGTCATCGGTATTCATGCCATGATTCTCATTCCTTAAATGGTAAGGTCTGGAATCAGTCACGTCCTTGACCAACTTGCCCAGTAAATGTAGATATCACCCAATAGATTTACCCCGTAAACCAATTTCGTCGAACAACTCATATCCAAGTTGCATCTATAGGGTTAATGATGAATAGCCTTAGCAATTATTACAAAACTTGCCAGCTAAGATCGAGTATAAGGTTTTGTAAACTCGATGTAGGATGCATTATTTTCTAGAGAGAACTTATCTATTTGTGAATTATGAATTGTGATCAAGCCTGTGCAATCCCTCGACCCTCGGTCGTGTTGCCCAATCCCTGTTTATCTTGTTGAATTTGTTGATAGTTCAGACTCACCATGCCGAGCTACATGGAGCAGAAGCATCTCTTCGAAGGATTTAGTACTAGATGAGCCCTGTGACCCTCGGGTCGAGATCATGGGTGATATCAAAGGGAAGGTCGATCAATTCAAGCTCCTCGACCTTGACCTGACAAACCAAGTTCTATTCCTACAGACGAACAATGATGTCTTCTGGAGTGTCTCTCTGAACGAGTTGGGAGGCATGCAGTTCATGCCAAAGCTGGAGTTCATCAACCTGCTTAACTCTTCCATTATGAACCTTGGGGATTTGCTAGTTTTGGGCACCACTGGAGAAGTTACGAGGTGCACCAAGTTTCTCATCAAAAGGGTACACGACAGAAGCCTTTGGTTGGATAGGATATATCCAAATCACACAGAGGAATTCCACCAGCTTATTGGACTATCCATCGAAGGAGAGGATGTTTCCAAAGGTTTTCAAGGTCCTAGAAAGCATGGAAAGAAGAAGGGGGAGCTCAGTTTATATGAGCGGTTTCATACATAGAAGGGGAGCGCATAGCCAATATCGACCCCATTCTACCCAAGACGGTCAGGACCGGTTGCTATGTAATTTCTGGCAAGGTCATGCGGTCTTATTACAAAGGAGAGTGTACACAAGATGCCCTATCAGTGGCATATTTTTGCGCCAATGGAGTTGTCTTCAACTGGTGCAGCTATTTACTTGAAGAACTCCTGGTGGCTTGTGAGCAAGCATAGGAGAAGGGTGGCACTTTCACCTACAGCTACTTGTTGGTTTCATTCACAATGTTGAAGTGGATGCCACCCACAAGAATATGTCTATCGCCAGTAGATAAGGGGCAATTGGAAAAGATGTTTGAGCCTTGGCACTCAAGGTCGGACTCGGAGAACACTTCCTTCAACAACACGGCGTTCTCCAAATGGTACAACAGGTTGCTCGACGCAACTCAGAGGTTGTGCATTCCACAAGAATTTCTCAACCTAAATACAAGAAACATTTCATTCAACATGAACTGCCACCATACATTCGTATGGCCAAGGTATGCCAACCGAGAGGACTTCCACTCATGCATGCTGCAATTTTACTTAGATGAGGAGGCCTTCAACAAGGAGGTTATGTCATGGCCCGCAGTAAATTGAAACCCGCGCAAGTCATGGATGCACTACCTTCTGCCTACGGAGTTGCTGAAGAAGAGGGGTCAGGAAGCAGGGGTAGGACAGAGCTCAGGCCCATAGGTACAGAAGAAATAATCCCCAGTACAGACAAACTCAGATAAGGAGGAAGAGACGCAGCCACTGCGGCGCAAGAAGAGAACATTACCCATGTTCCCGCAACTTCCGGAGCAAGCCATGTTGACAGGTAAGGATGTCAATGAAATTCTCAATGATGCCTTCATCGGAGACCTAATGGCAAAGAAACCCAGTACGGGGATCTCCCTATTGGCAGCCACCCATTCTGTCGATTTTTTTCACAATTCGAATCACCACAAAGGGATTATACATTTCTGTAGCTGCCACCTCCTTAAATTTATGAACATTCATGTTTTTGGACTTCGAGGCGATGATTGGGTTAAACTTATCTTATTGAGTTTTCTCTTGAATTTTCGTTTGTTTTGTTTTAAAATTCATGACTGTAAGCATGAATTTAAATAAAATTTGGTTTGGGATTTTTCGTTATATATTCTACCTAAGAAAACCTCACTTTGAAGGCACTCATATATTGATAAGCTTTAAGTTTTAAGAATTCATTGATTAAACTACCACCACAATCTTTATGTTTTATGGATATCATGACTTAATTGGTTCCTTGGTTGATCATTTGGTTGTAATCTTTGAATTGTATGAATGCACAAAACATCGGGTTAACATTCGATATGGGTCTCGTGCTCTCAACAATCATATCAACCTTCATATCACTTGGTATTGGTCTGTTATACCCACAAATACACCTCATCCTGATGTCCAGTGAAATTAATGAACCCTTTCATTGTTTGAATTGGCATTCGATAGTGGTTGAGGGTTTGACATTCATTATCTTTAATGGCTCCTATTTTGGTGTGCCCTCTGGTTTTCCATTTTTCCAAACTCATTTTATCAAGCATGACAATCTCCAAGCTTCATAGGTTTCGGGCCCTTTTTGTTTTCACAGACCTCTCGCTCTCTGTTGTTTCTTTGTAACCATATCTATGGCTCCTGTAATAGTGTAGATCCGAATAGCCTTGAGTTTTTTCACATTCGTGATTACAGAGCAGAGATCAAATCCGTAAGTGTGTAACAGAGACACGTTTTTGCGGGAGGATTACTGAGCAAACGGTTACGAATTTGGCCAAACCCATTTCGAAAATGGGGTCATTTACCTTCCACGCGGTAAGTTTCTTTAGAAACTACATAGTTTCAGAGATATGTCTCGTTCTTTGGAGGAAAAAATATCAGAATTTTTGTTACGGTTGAGGTAAGCATTTGTTTTATTTTTGCACGGAGATTCAAGCCTGATTGATGGTTTTTTTGGGTTCCAAGTTAAATATGCCCTTTTATTTATTAATGAGCCTGCATAAGAAGTCAAAACCTTTTAGGAAATAGATCTTGAACCCTCTGTCATCCTCTTTCATCACAGGCTTATAAGAATTTTGTTGCTTTGCAAACCCCCATGGTTAAGAAGTCACGATGCATTTTTTTACCCAGAAAATCATTGGAACATGTAATGGATGTGCTGAAAGAAAGGATTTCCCCTACCCTTACTTCTTAGCCTCATCAGGCTTATAGCGACAAACCCACTCTAAATAAAATTTGCAAGCCTAAGAAACAGAGTAATTCAAACTAAGATCTCACAAGCAAAATGATTAAGTAGTCTAATAATATTATCATAAAAACTCAACAAATTCCACTATCATAGATTTGGATATATCATATGTCTCTTTGTCAAATGACTGAAATAGAAAATAGTTGTTTTTTTTATTTGATTTTATTCTGTTTTGAAAATAAAATAGATTAGATTTTATTTTTTGATTTTTACTATTTTAGACTAGCTTCAAAATCCTGTAGCTTATCTATTTTTTGAATAATAGTTAGCATTGTTTTCTAAATATCAAATATGTTTTTCTATCTACAGGAAATTGATGATTATGATGTTGATTACATGGAGAAAACACTTTGGATCATACGCTCTATTATTTAGTAGTTTTTGTCTTTTATGTTTATAAAACTTTGGTTTATTTTTTACAAACCAACTCATACATGAGTGGTTTCTAGTTTCACTATTTTTGTAAAACTATCTATTTTTGGGAATTCAACTCTATCTTGTATGGTAAGAGTATGTGAATCCTAAACTAGTTTAAATATTGATCACTCTTAGTAGTGAAGGGATCTTTGGCAGGGACACATTATGGACATATAATTTTGGAAGACTGATATGGAGAGGTTGTTCACTACTTGGCTTTAGACCTCTGTGATGCTTACCCAGTTATGTTTTTACTTCTATCTTATGAAATGTTATTACATTTGATGCAACTTTAGTCTGGTTATCGTATGGTATTTCATATTATTAAGTATTTTGATGATGTCTATAATCTATGTTCCATATTACATCTGTGATCAAATCTTTCATTTAAATATTGTTGATTTATGTTGGATATTGGATGATGGATTATATGAATTCTTTGTATTAAGTTTCCTTTATTATAAGTGTTCATTATCATAAGATCACCATATCTATATATTTTATCAGTTTGTTGTTATATTCTTGTTCCAAAGCACCTTTGAGTTTGTTCTGGGAGTATTAGTTATGTTTTGTTACAGGTTTCCCTAATAAGAAGGACAACTATGAGCTTGAATTGCACAAGAGGATGAATTCATTTTAATTGATTAATCACAGGTTAGTTTACTAGTTCTTTTTAGTTAGATTATTTATCAATGAAATAGGAACAGCTTGAATTAGCTTTGATTGTTCATCTATTCTTGTTTCAATAATATTCACTTAGTACTCTTTAGTTTTTATTAGATTTTAAATATTAGACAGAAAACAAAAAAATGTATGTGCTTTCTTTATCTCTTTTACAAACGCTTTCAAAAACATATATTTCGCAAGATATCGAGTAAATCTTGTAAATTGTATATGCATTGTTTATAATCATATGCACATATTCCATCTTTCTATTTTGATTTTTGTAAATTATTAGACTTATATTCTCAGTATTATGGCTTTATAGATTAGTTTTGTTTCTTTTATTAATTTTAGGACTTTAGTTGGCCAACGGAGCCATTAAACCCGTCAGGTCATTTCATTCCAAACGGCTTGGGTTATTTAGACAACCCCAGTCTAGATTTGACCTTCCAGTTAACAGTGTGTCACTTACGCCCGTCAACAAATGGCGCTAAAAGGAGGGTCGACTAACAAGATGGCCTTATAGGAGCCTTTATCTCGAATGTATTTAATTCCCCATGGCTCCCCAAATCACTGTGTTGGAACATGCTTTCCACTTCTCATTACCCAATATTCCTAACGAGACAGTCTCTCGCTTGTCGAAACTCACCTTTGATGTTGGGGTAAATGTGTCTGCAAATGACCATCTTAACAAGTTTTGGTGTAAATGAATCAAGCATGATATTTCTGATATAAAGGTTTTATGCAGATTATTTTCTTTTACTTTTAGGGGTCGGATTAAACATTGGTTTGAGTCTTTTCCAACATATCACATTTTTTATTGGTTCCAATTTGTAGAGGAATTTTTAGATGCGTTTGAAATCTATGATTACAATCAATTATGTGAAGAATTTCAGACTTTGCTAATCAATGACAATTCATCTCCAAAAGGATTTTCAATAAGAATCCATCATGTTCTCTATAAATTTAATCTTGATGACATGTCATTTGTACTAAATCTCCTCTATGATGCTTGCTTCCCTTTCATCCAATCATATTCAACCGTGAATGATGAATCAGTTACAAATCCTATCACTCAATTGTGAGAAGAATTTTGTTCACGGGGTGAGAGGAATCCATCCAAAAATTTTGAACAAGCAAGGGAGGTAGAATCTATTGAAAAGGTTCTTACTAACTATCAAATTGGTTTTTCCTATGAATCATTGTATTTTTAGTCCTTGACCATCGTGGAAGAAGATTCGATGTTGGGTCAAGCTGACTATCCTCATTGTTGGTTGTGGACCCTGATTATCTTCCTGATTCAGAGGTCCTTGCTTTCAGTCATGTTTATACCCCATGAAGACTTTACACCACAGAAGTATGTACAATCTTCCACATGGGGGAGTGCAGAGGGGGGGTACCCCCTCTTCGGGGTCCAGGGGGGCTATCCCCTTGACTAGGGGGTTTGGTGGCAACGTCCCCCGATGGGGGTTCGGGGGCGAAGCCCTCGAAGGAAAAATTGCCTTGTAAATGTATATTGCAATTTCAATGTAAATCTGGAACATTCATTATAAGGTCGCAGATCTAACGGTAGAAATTGTGTTAGGGTTTTTTCCCTAGAAGGAAACTCTCTGTTATGAGGGAAATGGATTGTGGTTATGCATTACAATGAGTATTGTATTCTGAGAGAGGAGACTGTGAGAGAAAGAAGAGGAAGTTACAGCGGGTTTTGATGTAGGCTAAATCCCTTCATTTGTTGGATAATAATAAAGGAAGGACCTGGGAATTTCTCTGGTGGACATACCCCGCACTGGGTGAACCACGTAAATCTATGTCTCTATTGTATTGTGTATCTTATGTGTTTTGTTTCCGCATTTGTTTTATTTTATTGCTCCACGGTCCTGTTTTTCTAACAACTGGTATCAGAGTGAAAGGTAACTCACAGGAAAAGAGGGTTCCTAGTTTGAATGGGAGTAATGTCAGAAGATGGAAAGTTTAGGGTCGAGAAATTTAACGACCAAAACTACCAGTTATGGAAGATGCAGATGGAAGATTATTTATATCAGAAGGATCTATTCCTACCATTGGGCGGAGTAGCAAAGAATTCGACGACCATGAAGGATGAAGAATGGGATATTCTTGACAGAAAGGCTCTAGGAACGATACGGCTAAGCTTGTCAGCGTCGATGGATTTCAATATTTCGAAAGAAAAGACAACTTTGGCGGCTCTTTTGTCACCTAAATGAGCAAAACAAAGGTGCTTGCAAGCTTAGTTGGGTTAGCTAAGCAAGACAGTTGTAAAGGAAAAGGGTTAGAGAAAGAAACATAAAGGAACAACTTAGAAATAAACTAAGAAATAAAAGAACAACTAAACTATTGAGCATAAGGACATAAGAACAAAAAACCAATAAGACTCATGTAATCAATGGCAAGGATTATATTAGTGAAAGAAAACACCAATAAGAAAGAGGACTATGGGTCCCTTCTTCGTCCAAGGGAGGGCTCTTGGACCCCCACAACTAAGCTCTTCTTACAACTTTGAATGAAATGGTGAAAGAATCCCAAGCTAATCCACTCAAGAGGTGAGATGGATTGTCCAATGTAATGGTGCTAATATACTCTTGATGAGAATAGAGGATTCCTCAAGAGAATAGCAGCAGCATAACTTTGCTAATGAATTCCTTGAAAATGAAGTGCACCCATGGCCTTGTTTTATAGCACCTCTTTGAGGTATTGTGCAACCAGCTTGTAGTGTGAAAAGAGGTATTTAGGGCATTTTTAGGTCTTTGACCAGCCACCCAGTCGGATTCAGCCGAGATTTGGGTGTCAAATCAACTTGGAAGCTGAACCAGAAGTGGATGGGAGGCCGACCAATCTCATAAATGCGTCGTTCTCAGATGTGCACGGCTTTTAGCGACCACAGTCGCGCATGTGAGCTTTTAATGCGTTTCTGAATCGCGCATGTGCACGTGTGCCCTGTGTAGTCATAGTGCACCTTAATTTTATCACTGGTTGTATAGTTTTGGACCTTTTGGAAATGCTTTTGTGGTAATTTTGGTCCATGGGTGACATCATAACTGTTTGACGGTGCTGGGTTTCTATAACCATTTGCGGATGAAATTCCAGTGATAACAGATGTCCCCTGATGGATGAGGTTAGGAGCATACGTATAGCCGAAATTCATCAATGTTTCTTCTACTGAGAGTGTCGTTGTAAGAGAGAGTGATAGTGAGAGTATCAAGAGTGACCCGTTGGAGGGAGAAGGGAACCTATAGAACCCAACCTTCCATAAGGTGTGTAAAAATAAATTGTGTACAAACGAGGCGAGCATGCCCCATGCTCGTGTCATGTAACTCAAAAAAGAATGGTGGTGTATAGTAACTGAAATGGTGTGTTGATGTAGACAACTGCAGCACCGTAGGGGGTGGTCATGATAAAGGTAGAAGACAATTCTACAGAGGAACATACTTTGAATAGTAGGCAGTGATACCTGTAGGAAGTATCACGGATTCTGTAGGCATTGAGCATTGATAACCCAACCAAGTTCAGAGGTCTTCGGCAAATATAAGAAATAACTGGAATAGTCGCAAAGTAAGACCCACCGTAACATGAGAAAGTGTTGAAGTTGAATGTTACGAGGGTCAATGACAGCAAGGAGCAATTGTTGTTCTCCCTGTGTCGTCCAAGACCTCTCATTGGAAAGGTAATGAGAGTCAAGATACTGTCGCCCTTCTGAAAACTGTGTTGATGTCGACAAAAGGGGGACACGACTCCAAGAAGCAAATGGCTTCGTGAAATCTACTAGGTGAGGTTAGGAACTGGAGGAGGTACATGGACGAAGTCAAGATGTATGAAGACTCAAGACTACCCTTGGTTGGGGGTATATGTGAAGTATAAGTGGCCGCAACCGTTCAACTAGGTTGAGTGTTAGGGGGACAACAAGACGTGGGATAAGTTGTGCCAGAGGCGGGACAAAGTGAACAAACTCAGATGGCAGAGATAAGTGGCATGTGGGATACTCGGAGTATATGGACGATGTTAATAGGGGTAGATGATAAGGAGTGCCCCAACCAAGGGCGACATGGGTTGTGTTTGCCAAAAAGGGAAGAAGGTCGTCAAAGGTGACGACAAAAAGATATGTAAATGCTGGAAACAAAGGCTTTTTACAATTTATAAAGAATAATTTGGGATGAGTGTACAAATACAAAAAAGGGTGCCCCAATGTAATATGGTTGAGCCGGTGAGGGCACAGTGTGCTTGGAGAACTAGTGGAGGTTGGGGGGGCCATGGGTGGGTTTCTGTATGAGGTAGATGAAATGGAGGGAAATTTGCAGATGGGCAAACTAATTGTGGATGAAATGGAGGGTTAATGGTACTGTGGAGGTGCAGTCAAAATAGAACCTTGAAGAGATAATCTGGGAGTCCATTGGGAAAGCTAGCAAAATGAGGAGAAGGAGTATGTGGCTGATTCACGACATGATGTAAGACTATCGGGACTCCCATCCCTAAAGGGTTGAAAAACAGCATGAGTGTCAAAGTGCCAAAGGGTGCTATGAATGGGACAACTCATGTGGGGGAGAGTGCTATCGGGTGACAGTACCTAAAATGCAATGGAGGTGTTGGTACTGTAGAGCCAGAGATGGGGATCCTAGAGGCAAATTTCAGAGGGTGTGAATGGAGATGCAATTGAGATTCAGAGGGAATGATTACATGCCAGTGTTGATTATATACCTGAAGGGGTTGCGTTGATGTATGATGACCAAGTACCTGCACACATGAAAGCCAAATACCCGAAGTGAACAATATATGAAGAGAATCGAACATACAAGCATTTATTTGATGATTTTGAACATGAGCATGCATACCTAGACGAGGTATGAAAAAATGGTGCCCCGGGGGCTAAGGATAAAAAATGGCTCGGGGACTGTCTTAATGTAGATGACGGGATGTTGATCTCATGGATGAAGACGGATCGAAAAACGGACACCAGGAGCTCCTGGAATGGTGTTTAGAAGTTTGGCGGAAAGGCCTATATATAGTTGTAGAGCCCACATTTCCACCTCATTTGTACTTGCTGTCAGAGTGACTGGACGAGAGGTATTCAGAGGAGATTTGGAGATTCCAGGAAAATGAGGAAGTTGATTCATGACTAGCGAGCTTCATATCAGTAGTCTTATCGTCCTGCATAGAAGTAGGTTTTCAATTTGTGGGTAGGGCCTATACGGAGGGTCATGCAGGGGTTTTTATGGGTGTGGGCCCCCCCGTGCACAGGCGATCTAGAAATATGTGCACATGGGTGCGCGCCTGTTATCCGGATAGCCGCGCATGGGTGCACCTGTAGGGGGGGACAAAGGCATGCATGGTATGTGCGCATATTTGCTAGACAGTTGTGCATGGGTGCACGGCTGTGTAGCGGACAGGTGCATTGTGATGTGCTTATGTCTTGGTGACAGGGGCGCATGGAGGTGCCCCTGTAGGGAGGATAAGCGTGCATGCATAAGTTCCTATGGGATGGACAGGAGTGCATCCGTGCGCGCCTGTGGGGTGAACAGGCATGCATATGTGCACGCCTATGGGTTAAACAGCCGCGCCTTGGGGGCAAGGCTGATGGGTGCAAAACTTATATTTTTTGGAGATTTTAATGTGTTTTATGGTCAATATGGCTAACCTATGACTGTATTATGTGGTTGTAGGCTATCATTTGCATGATTTCGGTCCATTGGAGAGAGCGGGACTGGTCACAACTGAGGGATGTCATGGCTATTGAGGAGTCTGGGGTTCATGCCACTTTGGCAGCCTGTGGGCTACTGAAGTTCTTCAAGTGCCCATTGATACGAGCGCAGGAGTATCTTATGCAGTTTCTGATCCAGATGTGGAGTCTGGATATGCATTGCTTTATGGTGCGGGGAGAGCAGATTGCCTTCACTGCGGTGGAGGATGTATACTTTCTGACTGGGCTCCCTTTTCAGGGAACACCCCTACCGATGGAGCATGTGTTACCTGCGAACGTGCAGTTAGCTACCTTGAGCTGGAGGTATTGTTCGAGGGAGAACTTCATGTCAGGCTCTGTATTGAGCATTGGGACGATGGATGCTTTAGCTCATCACTGTGTAGCAGGGATGATTGTGAGGGTATATGGGTACCTCGCGACTCAGTGGATCAATGGTGGTCAGCTGAGGGTTATGAGGAGGGCACTGGTCGGAGAGAATTTTGCCTGGGGTTTGATGTTGCATGCCAAGATGGTAGGGAAGATGGATAGATGTCAGACTGAGGACTCAGGGACTTTGCCTTTGGGTCCATCTTGGTGGCCTGGTTTTTGGAGAGGGTGTCGATGTTGCACCCTATATTTTTATTGGGCGCACCTAGTGCGCGAGAGCCACGACTGAGGCGGTGGTTGACGATTTTGATTCGCCACGATGGTGGTGAGGGCGGCCATTTTTTCACGGCTGAGGCAGCACAAGTGTGGCAGCAGATGCCGCAGATCATACTGCAGTATCCATACTATGGTGTTGACTTTTGGGGTGATCCAGATATGGTGTTACCTCCAGGGGAGGTGTTTGATCACCGAGATATGTTTGTGATTTTTATATGTTGATTTTTTGAGATAGCATGACATGTGTATTTTGTATAGATGTTGATACTATCATTTGGTTGTTTGTATGTGAAGATGTGGGACCTCGCAGGCGTAAGGTTGAGCTGATGAGAGCGTCGTCTCGTCAGGAGCTAGGGAGACCGCCGCAGGGAGGGTCGTGGGTAGGAGAGAGACGTCGGCGCGAGGACGTTGAGGCGAGACCAGCCGATGACGAGAGAGCGGCTAGGAGATGTTGTTTTGATGACCTTGGTGCCGGGCCATCACATGCTCCTCTGGCAGAGGTTGGGGGATATTTTGAGGATATTCGTTGCCACTTGGAGGCGGTGCTACAGGGTGTGCCTAAGGGCATGTGTTCGCGCATCCAGGATGAGGGAATTCTGAAGCAGTGTGTGGGAGTTCCGCTGACGTGGCAGACCGTGGTGCGGCGAGCAGCAGTAACAGGTGCAGCGATGACCAGACGGTTACCTCCAAGTCCGGAGGGACCAGTAGTGGGTGGGGAACCACCACCTGAGGGAGGGGCAAGAGGTGGTGCTCTAGAGGCACCTTGAGTGTCACTCTATGTATGTTTGTATTTTGTATATAGGCTGGTGAGCCCATTTTGATGTAGTGAGACCAGTTTTGTACCGAGGTGCTTCATTGGCCTGCGGATTTTATATATGATGTTTTTTATGTGTATGTAAACATTTTGATGGCACTGTTGACCGATTTATATATATATATATATATATGAGTATACATTTTAGGGTCTTTCTGATGTTTACATGTGTTTTTTAATGTGTTGATGATGTCTAATCTATATATGTTGTGACAAGCTCTTGATGGTTTATGTTTGTGTAGATATATCTTGATGTGATATATGCCAATCGAGTATAATATTAGCTAGGTTATCTGTAATTTGATTCAATTGTCTTGGAATATGTGTAAATGTAATGAAATCAAAATGTCGAGAAAAAAGTCTAACTTGCAGGTATTTGCAAAAGAGGCAAGGATCGCGGACACGGTACACATTGTTGAGTTGGAGGACGACTAGTTGAGAGTCAAGAAAGACGCTAACGTGACGAATACGATGATGATGGGCATCGGAAAGGACCCCAATGATGGTAGTGTACTCGGCTTGGTTGTTGGTTGTTGAACCCAAACATATGCCGCTAGAGTGGAGCATTTCATGTGAGGGGGTATAGAGGACCCAAGCTGCCGAAGTGAGATTTTGTGTCCACCGGCTAGTCCCGTCGGCGTAACCAATGTGGTAGGTCGGTGGAGGAAGCATCTGTCAATAACACAAATGATAGTTTAGACGTGAGGGATGGAAAAAATATTAAAAACACTATAAAAGAAATAACCTAATGTAGAATGGCTACGCTTAGGTGTAAAATTTCTTTAAGTATAACCCGTTGACGGGTTCTTTGAGAGAGAGGCCTTCGGGGGAAGCCAGGACGTATGCGCCTTTGGTGAGGCAATGTTGGATAATGTAGGGGCCATGCCATAGTGACTCAAATTTTCCATGACCGAGGGTATTGTGAGTGATATTGTAAGCAAGGACGAGGTCTCCTTTGTGAAATGAGCAAAGGTTGACATGGCGATCAAAGGTGGCCTTTGACCATTTTTTGGCTGCCTCATTGTTCTGTAATGTAGATCGACAATCTTCATCCAAGGACTCTAAGTTTAGCAAATGTTGCTCCATTGGAACAGTGTCAGGTAATAGCTCAATTGCGGTGCGTAAGGTGGGAATTTCGCGCTCAATGGGAAGAGTGGCCTCAAGCCCATGGACTAGATGAAATGGTGTGAAACCAATGGTTGTTTTCACGGTCGTATGGTAAGCCCATAGCACATAAAATAACATATGATGCCAATTGGTCTTATGTTTGTTAACCATGCGCTGCAACATGGTCTTGAGGACCTTGTTAACTGCTTCAACCTGTCCATTAGACTGAGGGTAATATGAGGAGGTAAATTCATGGGAGAATCCCAACCTTGATGAGAGCTTGACAAAAATCTCATTCTCGAAATGTTTCCTATGATCAAAAACTAGTTGGAGTGGTACTCCAAAGCAGGATATGATGTGATTAAAGAAAAAACATGTTGCGGTGTCAGCGGTGTTGTTGAAGGTGGGCATGGCTTCAACCCATTTTGTGAAGTAATCGACTACGACAACAATGTATTTGTGTCCATTACTGGATGGGGGATTACAAGTCATGAAGTCGATGCCCCATTTACAAAAGGGACTGCCCGTAATGACTTGGTGAAGAAGAGCGGGTGGTGCTCGTTCTTTGTTGGCATAAAGCTGACATTTATCGCATCGCTTCATGGCATGAATGCAATCGTCAAACAATGTAGGCCAAAAATAACCTGCTCGAATGATTTTCTAAGCAGTGGACATTCCCGAAAGATGGCCCCTGCATGCACCGCTATGGCAGTCATTCAAGACTCTATCGGCCTCGTCAATAGTCAAGCATCGACGAAGTATGGTGTTGACCCCTCGTCGATATAAGATATCTCCAATGAGGAGATAGCGGGGGGCCTGGTGGCGAATATGACGGCGATCATCTCGTGAGAGGTGGTGACCAAACTTTTGGGTTCGTAGGTAGACGAGGAGGTCGTCGTACCAAGGATCATCCAAAGTGATATAAAAGAGATGTTCGTCGGGGAAGTCAGTATTGACAGGGGCACTCGTAGTATCAGAGGGGAAGGTCGTGACAAGTTCGGCGAGGACGAGAGATTTCTTTCTCTTGGGTGTTGAAAATTCAAGATCGTACTCCTGAAGGATAACGATCCATCGAGAAAATTTTCCATTAATTTGCCGACGATTAAGCAAGTATTGCATAGGGTTGGAATCTGCTACGACTTTAGTCGTGCGAAGCATAATGTAATGATGTAGTTTCTGGACTGCAAGGATGACTGCAAGGGCTAGTTTCTCTTTGTGCTTATACTTCAAGGGTGGCCCTGAGAAGTTTTTACTAATGTAGTAAATGACATGCTCACGATCGTCATCGTCGATTTGAATGAGAACTCCTGCTACTGAGACAATTGATGCTGATATGTAGAGGATATAGTCGCGATTATAGTCGAGTGAACTAATTAAAGGGGCGTTAGACAATGTCGTTTTAAGATCATCGAATTCTTTTTGGGCATGTTCATCCCAATGAAATGGGATGTCGTGGCATAGTAAGTGAAGGAAACCATGTGCTCGAGTGGCATAGTCTGGGACAAATCGTTGTAGAAAGTTAGCTTTTCCTTGTAGTCTCTGGAGTTGACATAAATTTCGGGGGGGTGGAATTTATGTGATGGCTTGGACTTTAAGGGGGTCCACGGTAATACCGCTTTGGGAAATGATGAATCTGAGGAGGCACCTCGCAGTGACGCAGAACACGCACTTGAGGGGGTTCAAGCGGATGTTGTACTGACGACACCATTGGAAGATGATCCGTAAATCATCAAGATGTTGGGTGCATTTTTTGGATCGATCTGTGAGATCGTCCAAGTATGTGAGGATGATATGAGCCAGATCATGAAAAATGTATGTCATAGCCCGTTGGAAAGTTGTGCCAGCATTCTTTAGGCCAAAAGGCATGACACGATATGAAAAAGTACCCCAAGAGGTGGTGAATGCGGTTTTGTATTGATCGTCTAGGTGGATTTGGATTTGATTATAAACAGAGAAACCGTCCATGAAGGACAGAGCCTCGTGGCCTGCGCAGTCGTCGATAATTTGATCGATGAAAGGCATTGGAAAATTGTCTTTGGGACAGGTGTGATTGAGATCGCGAAAGTCCATGCAGACGTGGATAGTGCCCTATTTTTTGTTAACGGGTACAGGGTTGGAAACCCACGAGGTATAGGCGATGGGGTAGATGAACCCAGCCGCGCGTAATTTTTCAATCTCGGCTTTAATGGTCGCTACTTTGGATGGGTGTAGCGGTCATTGTTTTTTATGAACTGGTGTAATGTCAGGCCAGGTGTTGATGCGATGTTCGACAATAGAGGGATCAAGGCCAGGCATCTCTGTGTATGACCAGGCAAAAATATCCCGATATTCTTGGAAGAGGGTTGTATAAGTGGTGATTTCATGAGTGCATGCGATGCCAATGGTGATTTCCTCGACGACTCCATTTTTTATGGAAATATCAATTTTGATGGTCGAGGAAATGTTGGCCATGTTGCCTTCTTCAAAAGCATCAGGGGCAGGAATGGGGTTGTTGAACCAGTTGATATGCCCTGATGGGATAAAATCCTTGGTTTCGACTACGTATATGGGGTGTTGGTTAGGAGGCATGGAGGCTTCCTATGGAAATAAGAGTGCTATGTGATGTAGCGCATCCCATGGGTAGTCGGGGGTGTTTAACTCTTCGAGTATGTCCTCATCACAGTGGAATTGGCGGGAATACAAGGGATCGTAAAGAGTGATATCGGTGACTGTCACTGTGTGGTTGTCCTTTGGTGATGAAGAAGCAGGGGGAAGAATGCAATGAGATTGCGATGGTTCACTTGACATAAACCAAATATCGAGGTACTGAGGAGTACCAGTGGTAGTTGGATGTAAAATTTCTGTAGGGAAATGAACGAGAGAATTGGGGGGATTTGGGGGTAAATCCTCGGATAAGTCATCCAAGAACCACGGAGGAATAGGGAGTGCCTCTGGTTCAAGAGAAATGATATGAAGAATCTCAAGTGGTGAGGTAAGGTCAACCATCGATTCTGTAGGGGGTGCGGGGGTTTGAATCAGGGTCATTTGGCATTGCCTGTATTCAATGATTATAGGACATTGATATGTAAAATGATCTAAGGATTCACATAGAGAGCAAGGGCATCTCATACGTTCATTGACTGAAGTCATGACATAATGGATGTCAGTGATGTTTGGTAGGGATGATGTAGTTGGATTGGGTTCGTGATGGAAGCTTTGGCGTATTGCGACTAATGTCTGTCGGAAGTGAGGTAGTGCTGGGAAATGGTGTGTATAATGGCCATATTCTGAACATATAGTGCAAGCGAATTTGGTTTACAGCCCTTTGCTACTTGAGTTAGGGGAGGTAGCGGCAGTACTTGTTACAGTGGCAAGTGGTGATGGTGTTTGATTGAGTGGAATTAGGTTACGTAACTCGGGTAGAGATGAGCATTTGTTGGTTGGGTTTCCATCTTTCTCACATAGCGCGCAAGGAGGTTGGACACATGGGGGAAGTGGAGCTGTGAGATCCTTCTTCTTTCACCTGCCCCCAGCTGTGGTAGGGAGGTTAGTGAGTGGGGGTGTAGAGGGTATGGTGGGAGTGAGTATGGGAATCGTCATTGGGATTCCTTCCGTTTGGGGGAGAAGGGATGGTTGAGGAACCATCTCTGGTGGATGTAAATACCAAACTGGAATTGCCAACACCATATTAGGGAGGGTAAGCATTGAGGCTACTTGGAAAGCTTGTACACCAGGTGGAGGGTAGAAGAAGGGAATTTGAGTAATGGCTTGGGGAACTATCTCCCAAACTGGGATATGGCCTTGGGGAGAGGTGAAATCGTGAACTGGTGGATTCGACGAATTCGCAGGAGGCTCATGAGGGGGGAGCTCTGGGACTAGTGGGATGTCAGATATGATAGAAGCCTCCCTAGGTGGAAGGGTATCCTCTATGTCAGTTCCGTTGGACGATACGACGTATACGTGATTGGAAGGATGAAGGAGAGGTGGTGCACCATGGTAAGTTCCTAACAATGATGGGTCTTTGAAAATTCCAGGACCCATTTCGATGAGTGGGTGAGCATCATGACTTGTGTGGATGAGAGGGAGAATGTTATCAATGTTGGTAGAAGGGTTAGGCTCGTAATGTAAAACTTGGTCAATGGTAATGATATTCCCGTTATGGGGGAACATCATTGTTCGAAAGATGGAAGAGGCAATTGCCTTCATAGCGTACATGTAGCTACGACCGAACAAGATATTATAATCGAGTGGGGCATCGAGAAATTCAATGTCGATGACGATGGTCTTGCCCCCGAGTTCTACAGGGACATTTTGGAAGAGCCCTTCGGGAGAAGATGGTTGTCCGTCATAATCTCTTAAGGTAATGGCAGATGGTATGAGTTCGGGGGAACCAAGTTTCTGCCATACAGACTTGGACATAATGCATGTGGATGTGCCTTCATCGATGATGCACCGATGAACTATAATGTTCCAAATTTTTACTGGGATTTGAAAAGTGATCAGAGTGGGAAGGCGAGGTTCTCTGCTATCGAGATCAAATGTGATGAGTTGAGTATCTGTGGGGTCGACTGCCCCCAAGGCAGAAATTAATGATTTCCTCTAAGTGGGACAAGTTTGAAGGACTTCTAAGACTGACATGGCAGTCGAGGATTGTCCTAAGTCATCGACCAAACTGTAATTATGAGCCGCCCTAGCCTGGGGGTTGTGGGCATTCCTACGCAATGGGATGTGAGGGATGAGAAGAGGTATTTCGGCGTTAGGGCGAGGAATCACCAATGGGGGTCCCATTGGTGTTGGGATTGTTTCTGGGGGAATGGGAGGAGACTCATCGGGTGCATGGTATTGATGACTACGTGTTTGCATGAGGATTTCTTCCTCACTAGTGAGGAGGATAGTACAATCTACGGGATTGTTTGGATTGAGGTATTGTCCCAACTGTGGTGGGGTAGGTTGTGTGTCCTATTGGGTGTTCATCACACCCTGGTGCAGAATGGGATTCTGCAGCATGGCTGGGGGTGGTTGTTGCATGTATTGGTGTGGGACCTGCTGAGGTGCAGGTGGTGTTGGAGAGTGTGGTACACTTCCTGAGTCTTTCATTCATTTAAAATCAACGATTTGGGGACAATGATGAGTATAATGAATGAAATCACCACAAAGGGTGCAAGGGAAGGTGGTTCTAATAGTATTGTTATTTCTCCCTTGACGCCTGTTGTTATTTCCCCCCTGGGGGTTCTGATTACCTTGAGTCTAGTTGCCCCTAGTAGGTTGGTTTTGTTGGGGGTGATTCTCGCCTTGACCTGGGTTGCTATTGTTCATGTTTTTTTCCTTTCTTTTTGGCATTATTCGACTGATGGGTCGGATTTTCCGTATTCAGCTATTCAAAATTTTGATATTGTTGAAGGGGAGAGGGTTGAACAAAATTCACCCCAGCATGAGGGTGTGGGGGAGCCATGGGCTATGGAGGACCAGGGAATGAAAAGTACGGATTATGTGGGAGTTGTGATCCATAAGGTACATAGGAAGGCATGGCGCTTTCGCTAGTACTTAGAGTATAAGCTGAGGTAGAGGGAGTACCAGAACTTGTTTGGATAGGTGGGTGTATTGGGGGTGTCGGCGGTGGCCCACTGATGGGTGGAGGAATAGCAATAGGGTATGGTTGTTGATAAGGGGGTGGGGGGTAATAAGAGGTTCCCCCATATGTCGACGGATATTGAGGTGTTCCATACATTGGTGGTTGTTGGGGTTGTGGACTATGGTGCATGGTATTACCAATCAATCTGTATGCTAAGTGAGACATCCCGAGTTTGTCTTGACTGAATGGCATGGGTTTTGGGAGATTAGGAAGTACTGTGTATAAGTACCCTAATTGTGAATAGATGAGGTCGTATTGTTGAGCCTTAATGATGGCTTCTTCTTCTGATTGAGGGAAGGTGGAAGCTACATATTTACCGAGGAGAGAGACAAGTGATCTGAGAAACTAGTCAAGACATTATTGTTTGGTGGTTTCGGCTTTGCACAAACTACGTCGTCTACGCCACTCGTGAATGTGATTAGCGATATGTGTGGCTGAGGTTTGTTTAAAATTAGAGAGTAGTTCAATACCATTGTCATGGCGGATTGGTAATTGGAAGAAGGTCAAAATGCTTTGGCCAAGGACTCAAAAGTCACATGGGACCCCAATTTTTTGTCTACATACCATTTTGTTGATGGGCCAGTGAGCGTGCATTGAAATAATCGTAGTCTGATGAAATCATCCATAATGTTGTTGGAAGAGCACCATAGGTGGAAAGTCATGACATGGTTGGAAGGGTCATCCCCTGCCTTTCCTTCAAACTTGGGGATGTTTGAAGGTAGTTTGGTAGGCATTGTAGGCCATGTGGGGTCATGCAATATAGGATCATTTGGGAGTTTTCTTAGATATGGTATGTTAAGAGAGGCCAAATATGGCATCTGTAGTGGGGGCAGAGGATTAGTTCCAGCCATGGTGTGAGTGTTATGTGAACCTGACCCTTGAGGGGGGCTAGGTGGGTTGGTACTTCCCCCTTGAGAGGAAGTTGGCCCCCTGCTTCCGTGTAAAGGAGAGAGAGTGGACAGTGGCCCTTAGGAAGTGGACCCAAGTAAGGTGGAACCAAGAAAAGCTGATCTTAAGATAGTGGTACTCACAGGGGTGTGAGAAGGTGGGGTCGATGAGTTGGCAAGACTAGTAACTCCCCCTAAAATAGGAGGGAGGTTTAGCAAGCGTCTGGAACGACAGGGGTTCTGTGGGTCCCCTATGATGTCCGACTAATTGAGTGGATGTGTGCAAAGTGTGGTGAGAGTAATAAATAAACAAGAGCCTTTTGCTGCAATTTTTGAACTTTACACGATATATATCTAAATCAAAAATGTAATCAGAAGTGCATCATACATAAAGTGTTTTGAAAAATAAGTATATATGTGGATAAGTGGGTTTTGTCCGCGTGGGGAATCAAAGAAAACAAATTCTCGTGGCCTAAAAGACATAACGTCCTTCCTCTCAAATAGCACTGGACCTTCCAATAGTACTCAACAGTGGGGTCTGAAGTCACTGGAAGAGAAACTAGTGAAGGATGAAGTAATTAGTTATAATGAGGGGTAAAGGGGGCATATCCCGAAAGAGCTGGCGATATTTCCCAATAGCCACACAAAATCTGATCAAGGTGCAATTGCAGACCACAATTGCCACCTGGGTAGATGTCCTAAAATTTGGTCACTAGGTACCTCGGTCAAAGTGCGGCATTTAGATTTTCGGCCTAAGAAATGGGTCACGGGCTGGATCCCGTCCAAGAGGTGGGTGCCTCAAGGGGGGACGCACAGAACAATTGAACCTCAGCCTTCAACCCTTCACAGGTATCTCCCTGCCTTATGGTGTTAGGAACACTTGACTTGGAGGATTTTAAGTTCCCTATTTGACAACTTCTATTGTTTTGACAATGTGAGAACCAGATAACGGGGAGTTATTTGGATGCCTATCCCCAAAATCCTACCTAGACTAAAAAAATTCTTTTGGCACCTCCTGTGGAGGAAAACTTAGTGAGTTTTTA
>ML800936.1:198956-218527 GCA_009831015.1 Picea engelmannii | reverse complement strand
TTGATGATGCAACTAGAAAAACTTGGGTTTATTGCATTCGACAAAAATCTGATGTTTTTTATACTTTTAAGAAATGGAAAGCTTTAGTTGAGAATGAGATAGGAAAAAGTTTGAAGTGTCTCAGATCATATAATGGAGGTGAATATTGCAGCAAGGAGTTTGATGATTACTATTCATACCATGGGATTCATAGAGAGAAGACAGTTCCAAGAACACCACAAGAAAATGATGTGTCAGAAAGGATGAACACGACAATCATGGAGCGTGCAAGGAGTATGAGATTGCATGTTGGTTTTCCCTTACAGTTATGGGCAGATGTTGTAGATGTTGTTGTTTACTTAATAAACAGAGGACCTTCAAGCTCTTTGGATGGTAGAATTCCAGAGGAGGAATGGATAGGAAAAAAGGTAAACTATTATTTTTTGAAAACTTTTGGTTGTGAAGCATTTGTCCATATTGATAAAGAAAATAGAACAAAGCTTGAGTCTAAATCCAAGAAGTGTACCTTTATTGGATACGGTATTAATGATTTTGGTTATCGATTATTGTATTATGAAAATAACAAAATCATTAGGAGTAGAGATGTCATATTCAATGAGAAGGTCATGTACAAAGATCATTTGCAGGAAAAGAAACAGGAAGAAGAAAAACAAGAATACACAGTGCTTGATGAGATCACTGAAAAGGAAACTCCAAAGGAACCTGAAAATCAAAATGTGCTCGAGAGATTCTTTTCATGTGCTCATTTTTTATTCCTTTTACTCTTTATATCCTGATCTCTTCTTAGATTCTACTGGACATGATACTTTACCCACAGTATCCTACTCTTTTCCACCACAATCAGATCTTTTCGATATGCCAAGATTTGGTGAAATTAATTCCAAACATAACATTTATGAAGTCGGTTTGACGCTCTTTCACTTTCATCACTCACATGGGAAAAAGACATGTTGTGATATAATTTTACACGATTTATTTTTGAAAAAGACAATGCACTCTTTCTTATGGAGATTAAACATTCTACATTGCATATTCTTTCTTTGGTTAGTTCAAATTCTAATGATTATGCTTCACATTCTGAAATGGTCCATCTCATCAAAGGAAGTGTCCAAACAAAAAATCTAATTCATTTCATGTATCCTCTTATGATGTGTTCCCCATTGATATATCTATTTCGTCAAAGTCATAGTTTGCATCCTCATGACAAGATTGAAGAACGGTTGGAGGATTCATGCATCAAGAAGTTTCAAAAGAATGGTAAGGTTGTGCTTGCTTTGTTTTTAAATGAATATATAGGAGGTAAGCATAACATATTTCTTTTGTATCTGCAAATACTACATTCTTTTGTTCTGATTTTCAACTTTCTATGCCTTGCAGGATTAAAGATGCTCTTGTGGATGCATTGGAAATACGATTTTACTTAGCGTTTTGATATAGTTAGTAGTTAGAGTAGGTTTAGGAGTAGGTTTACTTTAGTTCTATTTCTCATTGTTTCTCTTTGTAATAATGCAGTTATGAACACAAGTGGGCAAACCAAGGGAGCCATAATATGATTGTTTTCAGGGAAGTCTGTTTTAATCCTTTTCTCTCTGCTTTCCGTTGAATATTTCTTTTCAAAAACACAGTGTCATCATGAAAAATTTAAATGAAAAGTAAAGAGATAAGTAAATTTGAACTGTCATTTCAACCCTAACCCAAGGTGCCAAGAGTAGGACTGCACTCATATTAATAAGGATTTATTTATTTTTCTCTCTCAAGAGATATTTCACTTGATGGTTTCTAATACACCCTCTTGTAAATATTTTTAATTTTCTTTTTCGTTTTGATTTTGGTTCTTTTCATTTTTCTCGATTTTGATTTGTTTTCTAAATTATTATGTCTGAGTCGCCATTTCATTTGTGGAAGGGAATCGGAATTCTCATTCATTAGCAGTAGTTGATAACTTCCCAAGAACCTGAGCAATAAGTGTTAAAACTCAGATCAGCAGAAGTAAGTTTATGTTCAAATCATGTTTTTGTTTTCTCATTGAAATTACAAGAAGACATGATTATCATTAACAAACTTCTAACGATGTCCTTGTTTTAAGGAAAACAACTCAATTGTACCTTCCCATCCTCTAGATGGTTTCTTAACAGAAATCTAAGTGTCCAAATCATGATGAAGGTCATCAAAACAGTAGAATAATTTGTAAATGATCAAAACTTTCATTCCGAACTATTGATATTTTCAGTATCACCCCGCCCTCTTGAATATCATGAAGTTCTGGAAATTATAAACAAATTCTAGAGGGTTGAAAGCACTGTAATGTGTGGGAAGTGTTTGTAAACCTGTCGAGACACTGAACAGGTATGTTGGCAATGGGTAAATGCATGCATGATACCAAGGAAACTTCATTGGGGTACTGAACAGGCCTGCTGGAAGCGAAGCAATGTTGGGTTTATGAAGATCCTCAGGTATGTCTTTTAATTTGATCAAGTGTGAAAATGTTCTTTATCATGAATGGATGACCCTTAGACAGGATAGAGGTACTAGAGTGGGTTAAATGATATCCCTGTCGAGGCTATGGATGCCTGCTGGCAGCAGTGGCCATGTCAACAGTGTCGAAGTCAACTACATAAACATAGATGCACTCGTAATCTAAATTAGATGTCATATTACATTTTCTTAGACATAAATACATCTAATGCTAAAACGCGTTATTTTCTGAGTTACGACCGGAATGCTTGACCTGTTGTTAACTAATTCTAAAAATTTATTTCATCTGACCCCCTGACATAAATTTTCTGGTGATGCAGAGATAACTGCTTCGCCTAGTATGTCACCATTGTTGGCAGCCACCCATTCTGTCAATTTTTATCACAATTAAAATCACCACAAAGGGATTATACCTTTTTTTAGTTGTCACCTCCTTAAATTTATGAACATTCATGTTTTTGGACTTCGAGGTGATGATTGGGTTAAACTTATCTTATTGAGTTTTTCACTTGAATTTATGTTTGTTTTGTTTTTAAATTCATGACTGTAAGCATAAATTTAAATAAAATTTGGTTTGGGATTTGTCGTTATATCTTCTACCTAAGCAAACCTCACTTTGAAGGCACTTATATATTGCTAAGCTTCAAGTTTTATGAATTCATTGATTAAACTACCACCACAATATTTATGTTTTATGGATATCATGACTTAATTGGTTCCTTGGTTGATCATTTGGTTGTAATATTTGAATTGTATGAATGCACAAAACATTGGGTTAACATTCGATATGGGTCTCATGCTCTCAAAAATCATATCAACCTTCATATCGCTTGGTATTGGTCTATTGTATACACGACTACACCTCATCCTATTGTCCAGTGAAATTAATGAACCCATTCATTGTTTGAATTGGCATTTGATAGTGGTTGAGGGTTTGACATTCATTATGTTTAATGGCTCATAGTTCTATGCACCCTCTGGTTTTCCATTTTTCCAAACTCATTTTATCAAGCATGACAGTCTCCAAGCTTTGTAGGTTTCGGGCCCTTTTTGTTTTCATATACCTCTCTCTCTCTGTTGTTTCTTTGTAACCATATCCATGGCTTCTGTGTTAGTGTAGATCCGAACATCCCTGAGTTTTTTCACATTCGTGATTACAGAGCAGAGTTCAAATCTGTAAGTGTGTAACAGAGACATGTTTTTGTGGGAGGATTCTTGAGCAAATGGTTACGAATTTTGCCAAACCCTTTAAAACCCATTTCGGAAATGGGGTAATTTACCTTCCTTGGGAACAGTTTCTTCAAAAACTACACAGTTTCAGAGATATGTCTCGTTCTTTGGAGGAAAAAATATCTAAATTTTTGTTGCGGTTGAGGTTAGCATTTGTTTTATTTTTTCACAGAGATTCGAGCCTGATTGATGGTTTTTTTGGGTTCCAAGTTAAATATGCCCTTTTATTTATTAATGAGCCTACATAAGAAGTCAAAACGTTTTAGGAAACAGATTTTGAACCCTTTGTTAGCCTCTTTCATCACAGGCTTATAATAATTATGTTGCTTTGCAAACCCCCATGGTTAAGAAGTTACGATGCATTTTTTTACCTAGAAAATTGTTGGAACAGGGAATGGATGTGTTGAAAGAAAGGATTTACCCTACCCTTGCTTCTAAGCCTAATCAGGGTCATAGCGACAAACCCACTGTAAAGAAAATTTGCAGGCCTAAGAAACAGAGTAATTCAAACTAAGATATTACAGGCAAAATGATTAAGTAGTCTCATAATATTATCATAAAAACTCAACAAATTCCACTATCATAGATTCGGATATATCAGATGCATCTTTGTCAAATGGATGAAATAGCAAATAGTTGTTTTTTTTTTATTTGATTATGTTTTGAAAATAAAATAGATTAGATTTTGTTTTTTGTTTTTTACTATTTTAGACTAGCTTCAAAATCCTGTAGCTTATCTATTTTTTGAATAATAGTTAGCATTGTTTTCTGAATATCAAATATGCTTTTCTATCTATAGGAAATTGATGATTATGATGTTGATTGCATGGAGCAAACACCTTGGATCATACACTCTATTATTCAATAGTTTATGTCTTTTATGTTTATAAAACTTTGGTTTATTTTTTACAAACTAACTCATACATGAGTGGTTTCTAGTTTCACTATTTTTGTAAAACTATCTATTTTTGGGAATTCAATTCTATCTTGTATGATAAGAGTATGTGAATCATAAACTAGTTTAAATATTGATCACTCTTAGTAGTGAAGGGATCTTTGGCTGGGACACATTATGGACATATGGTTTTGGAAGACTGATATGGAGAGGTTGTTCACTACTTGGCTTTAGACCTCTGTGACGCTTACTCAGTTATGTTTTTACTTCTATCTTATGAAATGTTATTATGTTTGATGCAGCTTTAGTCTGGTTATCATATGGTATTTCATATTATTAAGTATTTTGATGATGTCTATAATATGTTGTTCCATATTACATCTGTGATCAAATCTTTCATTTAAATATTGTTGATTTATGTTGGATATTGGATGATGGATTATATGAATGCTTTGTATTAAGTTTATTTTATTATAAGTGTTCATTATCATAAGATAACCAGATCTATATATTTTATCATTCTGATGTTATATTCTTGTTCCAAAGCACCTTTGAGTTTGTTCTAGGAGTATTAGCTCTGTTCTATTACAGGTTTCCCTAATAAGCAGGACAACTAGGAGCTTGAATTGCACAGGAGGATAAATTCATTTTAATTGATTAATCACAGGTTAGTTTACTAGTTCGTTTTAGTTAGATTATTTATCAATGAAATAGGAACAACTTGAATTAGCTTTGACTGTTCATCTATTCTTGTTTCAATAATATTCACTTAGTACTCGTTAATTTTTTTTATATTTTAAATATTAGACAGAAAACAGAAAAATGTATGTGCTTTCTTTATCTCTTTTACAAAAGCTTTCAAAAACATCTATTTCGTAAGATATCCAGTAAATCTTGTAAATTGTATATGCATTGTTTATAATCATATGCACATATTCCATCTTTCTATTTTGATTTTTGTAAATTATTAGACTTATATTCTTAGTATTATGGATTTATAGATTAGTTTTGTTTCTTTTATTAATTTTAGGAATTTAGTTGGCCAACGGAGCCATTAAACCCATGAGGTCATTTCAGTCCAAACGGCTTGGTTTATTTGGACAGCCCCAGTCTGGATCTGACCTTCCAGTTGATGGTGTGTCACTTACGCCTTTCAACACTCCCCAAGCAAGGTTCTGAACCCCCAGCCCATCTCATCCATTATTCCTTGCACTCGCTCAGCGGCTCGAGCAGCTCGTATTATAGATATCCAGGATGACCCTAAGCCTGACACCACTCCATCCACCACCATCATCATTGAACAACCTCCAAACCACCACAACCCCAGTCACCACCCCAAGAAACCTCCATTATGTCCCAAACCATCGACCTAGAACCCATGTATTTGGATCCTCCAGAGATACCTGAGAAGAGACCAGAAATCACTGGTCCAAACCCGGAAATACCCGAACAGAGGCTAGAACTCACTGGCCCAAACCCTGAAGTACAAATCCAATAGATCATACCCTTTGTGCCAATTCAGGACACTTCATCGTCAATGGAGATGCAAACAGTATCGAAGTCACAAATCCTAAGTCCTCAGCGCACTTCCTCAAGGACCAAGGTTGAGGGTGTTATCGGAAGTGCAACCCTGAAAGATGAGGTCCACAAAGAGGCGGAGGTACCAAAGGTTCAGAAGGAACTAGATATAGCCTCAGGAAAAAGTGCAACATCGGTACAAGAACAAATGGAGCTAGTCCTCCAAAACCCATAGCAGTGTGCAAAGTTATTGCAGCTCTGCCTGGCCAGAACAGAAGTACTAACATTCCTACCATCAACATTGAGGTTGAGGCTTGTGCCAGGACCATCTACAGGATAAGAGGAGGCAGAGACACCTTCATAGCATTCAACGTCCAGTAGACTCCCACTGCAGGTCCGAGTACCCAGGGAAGCCACCCATTCTTTCGCTGACCTCGCACAGTGGCCAGCAGCACAGCTAGTCAGGATGATTAGAGCCTCAACTGATCAACTAGAGAAGAGGCTCCATCATGCCGAAAGGAATGTAGATTTCGCAAGGGAGGAAGCACTCCTTGCTCAAGCACGCAAAACATAGGAATAATACGCCAAGATTTAGGCGAAGCAGAAACTGGAAAGAGTCCAGGAGAAGCTTGTTGAAGTCGGGTCGAAAATAAGGAAGGTAGCACCACAACTGTCAAAGTCCAATGCGGCAGGAGAACCTGAGCATCAAATCGAGCTACTCCAGGGAGCATGGTCATAGCTGGCCATTCATGCAGAGAATCTGGAAGTACAGTTGAGGGAGAGTCAGCAGGAAGAAAAAAATCAACTGCGGAAGTTGTAAGAGAAAATGGAAAAAATAGTGTTGGAAGGTAACAATGAACGAGCAACACTACACAAGCACACAGCCGAGTGCACAAGGATATTTCGTGAAGTCAACAACTGGATGGGAAGTATCGCAAGGCGCAACCAAACTCTAGAGGATGTGTGTGCAAGAATATAATTGCTCAATGAGGAAGTTTCGATCACCATGGCTCCGTTGGAGGAACAGGATAAATTTGATCAGATCCAGCAAGAAGACAATGAGCTAAACGCTTTGTTTGAAGCACAATCAGTAGCCAAGAAAGAGTTGCGTTAATTTCGACTTGTCTTCTAGAGAGTGTACATGCAGATGCATCATGTAGATGCTACAATCGATTCTGAATGGAACTCTTTGGTCACATCCAAGCCTAAAGGATGCATCATAGATGTGACTCAGCAGTTTGCAGCTGAAGCCACACTCCTTGCCAGGAAGTGGAGGGACAAATTTGTAGGTTTCCGGGAAGTCAAGAAGTGGGCCTTAGAGTTGGTCCCAGATTTGGGCCCTTCATTTGAAGAGGGAGAAAAGGAAAAATCACAAGCAGAAGATGAAAGAAAAGCATAGAAGGAGGACAAAGGAAAGCAACAGGTGCTCCTAGAAGCCACGAAATAACCAAGTAGTTGATTCGAGGGCGAGTCAAGTCTTGTGGTCAGAGCCTATTGGGCCCTTCGTTTTTGGTTTGAAGATTGCACAATGAGGACTACAATCCCAATTTTGGTCAAACATGAGTTGCGTAAGCTACAAAAGAGCTAGACAGTGGAGAAAGCAAAGAAACAGAAAATGGTTGCAAAAATGGATAGCGCAATGCCAGCAAGGAAAAAGTAGTTACAATAAAACAAGAACAAGAAAGCATGTGAAGCCCAAATCCAAAAGACCCCACTCAGCCTATATATGAGATGCATATTATTGTAAAACGGTTGTTTGGTTTTTATTGTTGGGTATGGTTGGGTGTAGTTGCTTGTTTGTAGGGTTTTGTCATAGATGGTATAGAGTGCGCAGACAGACAAAAGGTTTTGTGACTGTAACTTGTATACATTTTGGGGAAAAAGGGTAGTTAGAGCTCTGTGACATGAGTCCAGAGCTAGAAATTTGTAACGGAATACTGATTTGTATCTCTGAGATTGTATACAACAAGCTCTACTAATAATATATACGGAAGGACCTAAAATTTTGAAATTATTGTGTCATTATGTGTTTATGCTTATGAATTGTCTCCTTACAGTACCTCTTTATGCTTGATAAGATCAATATGTTGCCTTTGTTTACAAATTCTTATGTAACTTGAGTGTCTTTGTTTCCAGTTATGAATAAGTTCATATATGTTCTGTGGTTAGTATGTCTTGCGTAAGATCATGGTGAATCTTGAAGGTTCTAGAAACTCACCTAAGTATTCTCATTTCCCTTTCCTATCTTCTTGTCTTGGTTGCGCTTCAGGTGAGACTTCTTCTCTTCGGAGGAGATGAAAATGCTAGCACTCTAGACTAGTCAGTGCCTTTTGTTGGTAACTTGAGAAGGACCATGGTATGATCAATTCCGCGCCAACAATGGTTATGACTTAATCAAGTGTTGAGATGGATGGTCTTTATTTAATTTGGGACTTAGGTACTCTGGTACTTCGGGATATTACAACTCTAAATTTAGTCAACTCCCCTGGAGTTATACCTCTGAAGTGCTTATGCCATCCTTCCACTGCTTGATCTAATGACTCGCATTACTTCTAAATTCTTCCCTTGATTTAACGATTGGTGGGACTTTAGGGCTTCGACACTCTGTGACTTCCAGAATTTGTGGCTTACCCTATCCTTCCACTATACTCGATTGTACGGTCGAGAATTCAGCCAAAGTTCCTCCTTGATTTGACGATTGGTGGGATTTTGAGTCTTCGACACTCCGGGACTCTTGGAATTTTTGGTTTACCCTGTCCTTCCACTATACTCAATCGGACAATCGAGAATTCACCTGAATTTCTTCCTTGATCTGATAGTTTGTAGGATTTCAAGGATTTTGCGACTTTGGGATTTCATGCCTCTGCATTGTCTCCAATAATCGTCGAAGTGGCGAATTTTCGGAGTCCTAAACTTTATATATCCTTCTTGGATTCGATCAATGGTTGATGATCAATCAGTTCAATCTGATGGATCTAGTTATACCTAAAATATAGATCTTAAGGTTTTAATCTCTCTTGATCCAACGGTTGGGACGTATCTCTCTCAGCTTCTGGCTCTACCTCGATATAACAATTGAGCTTTCTCTCGATATGGATCTAATGACTGTAATAATCCTGACTGTAATTAGGATCTCTTCACCATTTACGGACAAAAAATTTCATTGCTTCTGTGGGAATTCTAATCTCGATAGAGCTTCCTTTGTAGCACTCCTCCCTTCTAAGATTTTTGACTTGTGCTATGTTTGTTGTAGTTGACATCAATGACAATTGATCTTCCAACAATCAATCCCTTATATCCTTTTAGTTTCAATTTCTATTTTGTGCTTGGACTCTTCAAATTTGTCTTTCTTCTCTTCTTTGTCTTCTAAGAACTTATCTTTCTTCTTCTTGGACAAGAGTTTTCGAGGATCTTTACAATTCTTCTTGCTTTTGAGTTGTTGTCAACACAATATTATACAATTGATGCAAAATACTTCTTTGATTTCCCAATCCAATTTCAAATTGGGTTTGATCAAGTTGACGCAGAATCATAAGGAAATTTGGTCTAAAACCAACTTTTTATGTTCATTGCTCCCCAGTATGGTCGCCAAAAATGTTGACGTTTCAATATGCTAAGACTGAAATGGAAACCTCGTGAGGATATAAATCCCCCTACGTTTTTATAGAGGTGGTACTCCTCTTAAAATTCTTCAAAGATTTTCTTTTAAACGTAAATGTAATAATGTAGGATGTTGCTTTAGAATAAAACCCAAAATTTTGTCGCTCAAAAAAAATTTAAATGGCATAAAATATAGGACTTCCTAAGAAATGGACCAGGAACCTTAAGCATCACATTTGTTGGAAATAAATAAGTTGCAGGAAATAACAGAAACTCTCACATCCATCACAGTTTTAGATATTTTTTCTCACATTCAAAAATAAAAGGAATATGGTCCAACACATAAGAGAAATTTCAAAGATTATTGTTTATTAAGAACAAAAAGAGAATTTGATAAGCTAATTTCAAATATCTTATACTCAAAACTTAGAGTTATAAAATACAGTCAAAACCAACTCCAAAATAGTTCTTTGGGATTTCTCAAAAATGATAAAGTCTTTTACAATTCTTAGAAATTTAAAAGGCATTTGCCCTTAAAGGGAATGGGATTGGGGATCCCATGGACCATGAAATATTTAAAAGAAAGATGAAGAAGAGAATGTAAGTTTTGGACAGAGCACAAACAACAAGATCTAGATAGAAGAAGAATAGAAGTTATCAGAATTTGGTTATATCTTTCTAACCAAAGAATAAATGCAACTTTATGAATTATGAAAATGAAGGAAAGATGTGATCAGTATGGGCTTACTATGATGGAGTCTCTCCTTTCATTTGCTTGCTAATGAACCTTTTGGATCCGTGTTTGTTGTGGTTGTTTAACCATTCTTGAATCATTCTCTTAAAGGAGCAACAATCACTTCTTTCTTGACTTTGATATTAAATAATTCACTTTCAATTTCTCTGAGGTCAATTGATGAATTTTGTAATGTAGTCTCAATGTCTTTGTTTCTATTTTTATATTCCACAAGCCAACTATCAGTATCATCATAATTTTATTCCATACTTTCAAATTTTTCTACTGATAATCTTTTCAAAGTTTCAAGATTTTCCTCAAATTGCTATCTAGTCACGAGCATTGAATTTGATATCAAATTTGGATATGACACTTCAATGGTAGTACCTGCAATATCTATGCAGCCCAATCACTTTTGAATATGCCTCTATCTTTTTAGATGATAATTCATTAAGTTCATTTAATAATCCTCTTAATATATTAATCCTTTGAATCTAACATGTTTTTAATTGCTTTATACGGATTTAAGAAGGAAAATCTTCTTGTTTTCTTTTTTGTTATGTAATTTCCAAGACTTTTGCAGCAAACATAGAAACTCCATCTGTAAAGAATCCTTCATCATTTATAAGGTCTATATTCAAATATTCTTTGGTATTTTGTATTGTGAGACTAATAGAAGAAATTGTTTTTGTTAAGTCCCATATATCTCAAATAAGTGGCATTCTTTTCTTTATATTTTCTTCCACAAAATGTCGAATAGCAGTAAGTAAACTTTAAACTCCTTTCAATATTAAACTTGACTCAGGGGTTCTCTGGAATCTTCCACCGGGGTGGACCATGTCAATAGGGGTGTCTAATATGGGTGGAGGCATCAAAGTTGCTTCCAATTCTTTGATTCTTTCTTTAAGCCTAAAATTTTCCTCTTCCATGTCAATTATGAAAACATCCAGTGCATCTCCTTTAACCTTGTGGATCGAAGATAATTTTGATTGACGCAAATCTTTGAGATCAATGGTAGATCAAGATTTTCCCTTTTTATTCTTCAAAGTTCTTTCAAAAATTAACTTCTTGGAAGATTTATCAAACAATGCATTTTGTACAGAAAAAGTTTCTTCATCGGAAAAAACTTTATCCTGGATAGCAAGTTTAGCAACAAACTATATATTCTCTTGTATCTACTCTTCTTTATTAGGAAACCAGATATTTTCAATATCAACATATAAATCCATGTCTTTAAGAGAAACAGTATTTTCAGGTATGTTTTTTTCTTCACCTTCTTGTTGAGAATTGGTTCCTTTCCTTTTTACTTTCAATTTATGAGGGTTTTACAAATTTCCTTGAGGAGGGTTTTTCTCTCCATCTTCACCTGAATTATTATTTGAGGATTTTCTTTGTTGAGTCACTACAGATTGAGAATTGCTTTTAGGAAAAACACTTATATGAGAAGCAATAGGAGATTGGGAATTTCTTTCCCCTGATGATCTTTCTCTTTGCTTGTAATGTTTTGTAGTACTTACAATAGTCTCTATGTCAACGAAATTTTTCTTAATACCCCAAATAGGAGGGTCGTGACTATCTCCTTCTTATTCTCCAAATATAAGGGTATTAGCCAATGCATGACTTATTCCAACTGATACCATAGGATTATAAAAAAAGTGATTAGGATCAAACCCCTTAATTTCTTCTACAAATTTTAAATTATATTGGTCAAAATACAAAGCAAACTCATCAATTTTAGCAATTCCTCTCAACAAAATTTCTCCCTCTTTACAAGGAAAAGGAATAAAATGTTTTTTTTCCTTTTTTCATAGAAAACATGAAACCAAAACTTATATTGTCTTGCTACCTCTATGATAAATAGTTTATTTGGAACACATTAACGAAGAAAAAGATGGTTCTCATGAGAACAGAAAATCCTGATAATATTTTATTCATCCATTTTCTCCAGAACTCCCCTTGTGTTTAGAAAAGAAAATGCTTCCAATGAAAGTCTATAAGTATATTCTCCAAAGAGCAATTTTTTGAATACAGACACAAAATCATTATAAACTTCATAAAAATTATGAACAACATTTTGTCTCCACAGGGCCTGATACCACATGGTCACATGGTCGGCCTTGGAGTTTAGCCTCTTTCCAATACTCAAGCCTTTAAAAATATGACAGTATGTGATGGAAAATATCAGATAATAATCCATGTAGAACGTATTCTCCCTCTTAAAATTCATTAATTGTGCAGAGATTTCATTAGATATAATTTTCGCCTAATCGAAGACAGTATTTGCAATACCCTTGTTTACCTCAACTTATAAATATAATTATATTTGGATAAATACTATGCATATACCCGTGATGAGAACTTTGAAAAGACAATGAACCTTTGTTATTAAAGGTATTAAAATAAAAATGGAAAATTGTGGCATAACTTCTTAAAGGAGGTGGCTAGTATGGATCATGATGCATGAGAAGGGATGGTAAGGGGAACCGTTGATGGTTAATATGACCCTACCAGACGATGTTGTATATAAACATCTCAGACCCAGAACAGTCCTCTATCCTAGTAAATTTAATTATCAATCAAGTTGGTAGTTGGGAAGTCTCCCTCAAGAGTAAATAAGGAGATGGGCAGAGTACCTGTCTGAAAAATTATGTATCTGACCCACAAAATCTTGTTGGGAAGGGCAAGAAAAGTCAAGAAAATCATGGGTAGAGGGAAAAAGATACACACGAAGGGGTCAAGAGACCATTCTAGAGGAAGCATAGCATGTGAGGCTCTCTGGTTCAGGGAAGAACTAAGAAATATATGTTGTTCTGGGTACAATGGTGCTAGGAAGGTGTTTTCTAATCAAGTTGGTAAATGGAGATGCAATGATTGAGTGAAAAATCACAGTAGGCTCCCTTGCTTGGTGGATATAAAATTGAACTACCAAGACCCTATGGGAAAAGGAGAGTAAACTTTGTCCCTTGTTGTAGCTGAGAAAATAGGAAAATATCATCTATCTCATGGCATCATGTTCTAATTAGGGGGTGGTTGGTTGAGGAATACTCAAAGAACAAATTGTGCCTATGGTTGGGTGGAAAAGAGAAGCCCTTTCAGTAGTTGCCAACTGATTTCCAATTTCAGATAAGTGTGACTCTGAGCTTCATACAGTCTTGATTGCTTTGTGCAAAATGTATCTGCTTGTGTTAGATCATGGAAAAATCTATTATATTGTTTGAATGATACAATTGTGGCTCTGATGACCTAGAGGCCTGGGAAATTTGAAGTAAAGTGTGAATGTCATATTTTGTAGATGGTGTCTACCTACCTCTTTTTAGGAAGGGAGAACTACTAGCAATGGACTTTAATCGAATTTGGGGACATGAGACTTCGACCCATGTGTTGGTTTGAAAATCCTCAAGGGATTGCTCCAGGACCAAATATGCAAATGTAGAGTCGAGACAGACTCTACGAGACTACTCCACTCCTGTTGATCCCTCGAAATTACCTTTTTCTTGATTGTGGAATTCAAGTCCTGTAGATGAAGGGAACTTCCTTCAAACCATTTTCCTGAGTGACCACAGGTTCAATTTTGTGGCCTTAACCAAATCTTGGAAAGATTTAATATTGTATCCCTCGAGGCTTGTCAAAGTCCCATATGACCATGACCTTGAAACCCTGCACTATGCTCAAACGGAGATAAGCCTTTTGAGCTTTGGGAATTCGGAAGTCCATAGCTTTGTGACTTCAGAAGTCCAGAACTTCGGGATGTTGAAACCTCACAACATTCCACTCATACCGAAGGTAACCTATCAAAATGGTAACCTGACAGTTTGACCGGCAACTGGCAATCTCTTACCCACTATCGTGGGATCTGTCCTGTTGTTAAAATATGACCAACTTTCCAGTCACAAAGTAACACGAGCCGTAGATCTAAGTATATTTCAATCTTTCCTGACCGTTGAATATACGTTACAGTCAAATCTAGCGTTGACTCACTCCAAGAGTGAAAAGGCGTTAAACTTCCAGAACTCTCAAATGTCAAAGTCATGAAGTAATGTGAGTTGTATATCTAAGGATCCTTCGGGATCTCTCTCAACCATTAGATCAAGGTTAGTGGAAGGATAGGGTAAGCGATAATGTTGACCGACAACAGGCAGTTGTATCCCCTTTGTGATCTTTTCGATAGGTAACCCTTCAAGACTTCAATGGGCTAAGACCTGTAAGGGACGTGAGGTCGTGAAATCCCAAAGTGGTGAAATCCCACCAACCGTCAGATCGAGGGGAGGAATTTGAAGACGTAGTGAGTCGTTGATATAAGGATTCGTTGGGGGCCCTTCCCAACCGTTCAATCAACTAGTGGAAGGAAAACGTAAGTACTTCGGCGAAGTCTTACTTTGGGAGTTTGAAACTTCAAAACTCTGAGAGTTTGGGGCTTCAGGAGATTCAAGATGTTGGTGCACAAGCCAAATGTCAAAGCACCGAAGGTCAGAGTACGTGGCGGGAATTCTAGAACTTCGAAACCACAGGACTCCAAGAGATGCGAGGATATAGTATGGTGTGTGAAACATTGAAGCTTCGAAGTGTCGAAGTTCTTGTGTGTAGTGTCCAATCTTGATTGGATAGGGCATGTGTGCCATGATGATGTGGCGTCATGGAATTGGTCGTGAATTAAGTGTGGGACCCCTTTCCCCCTTGTCAAGTTTAAGCTATGTATCAAGCACGGATAAATATTAGTCATCAAATCCAAGGGTGGATAGAATCTCCACCATATATTCAGGAGTGGAAAGGGTCCTTCAAACTTTGGAACTTCGAGGAAGTTTCTAAACCTACACAAGAATATTGCGGGGGGCGAAGGCCTGTTACCCATGAAGGCCTGGGAGATATTCCCCTGCAACTGCTCCTCCAGTGGCCACATCATCGCTAGAGGACATGACCAAGGTCATGTCATTTCCATGTATGATGGTACGAATGAGGGGGAACCACGTGGGTGCCACATGGCCTTTGACCTTAACACCCCAAGAAGTTCAAGAATCCATAACTTTCGACTCAAAACTCAGTTTTGGATGAATTTATAGTCATTGGAAAGATTTTGGAAGATAGAAGGCAATGATTCCCTTATTTGAGGAACTCAAAGAGGTTGTAGGAAAGTGGAAAATTTATATCCCATCCCTTAAAAGGTTTCTTAGTGTGACAGATTGGTATCAGAGCAAGCAACAACACTTGGCCTGTTTGGGCTCAAGAAAGAGCATAACAAACTTAATAGGAAACATGTAAGGGACAGGGCACTCTACCCTACCCACCTATAAGAGATTATTTAAGCATTACTATCGAAAAGAGCGATTCGTTTCATTGTTTACATGTTATGAATCTGAACTGCATATTGTTGTTTTATGTGGAATAATGAAGCTAATTTTACTTCTGTCGTTCATAAAATTTGAGGACAGCTGACTAACAGAAAATGTTGTTATCAACACTTAAACAGTCAGTAGACAGCAAGGAAAAATACATCGTAAATAATGGTGACATAGCATGGGTGGGGGGAAAGCTCCCACAATAGAGAAGAAGATTATGTTGAGAGGAGAGTGGTGGAAACCCCTCCAGATTTAGATGAAACTGTAAGAAGCCTTATGGCAAAATTACAAAGATTCAAAGCATACAATGAGAGACTCGTGAGAGAACAAGAAAAGAAAACTGAAATAAATGCAATCATGTTGCAAAGCCTATCAGACATACAGAGGAAACTGCAACATGGATCGATGGCCAGTAATGTGGACAGGAATAATACTAAGAGAACCCAAAGTACACCTGAGATACAAAAGCATGGCCCTAAAAATATCAAAATAAGAAGAAGCACCTCAAAGAAGGCCCAACATGGAGCCAAGAGGCATGCTAACGTCAAGAATTCAACTGAAGAATCGTCTAGTGAAGGAATTGAAAACTCCAAGAAATTGGTTAGCAGTGAGACTAGTTTACATTCTCAGAGGAGAAGAAAGACGAGGAAACATTCTAGGATCCATGACCCTTAAGAGTTTAAGAAATCCAAACCACCCACTTTCGATGGAGATATTAAGAAGGGGGAAGAAGCATAAGCTTGGCTACTCGACCTAAAGAATTACTTCAGAGTCCATGAATACTTTGAGAACTTAAAGGCCCGAATAGCCATCTTTCATTTGAATGGAAAGGCCTCCATCTGGTGGGAGGACCTTAGAAATGTGAAAGGAATTCATGAGAAGGAGTTGTCATGGAAACAATTTGAAAAGTATTTTAAGAAAAAATACCTATATGAAAGGTACTATGATGAAACGACTAAGGAGTTCTATGAACTCAAACTTGGACAGCTCACCATTGATGTATATGTCAACAAATTCCTTGAGTTGTTGAGGTATGTGCCTTATATCAAGGATGAAAATGAGAAGGTACAGTTATTCATTAGCGGGCTTCCTCAAACCTATCGAGAAAAAATTGAGTTTGATGAACCCAAGACTCTAGAAGAGACCATTAGGAAGGCAAGGCATTGCTATGAGCAATTCAAGCACAGGGCGGAACCTCATAAGGATTGGAAAAAGGAAATCAAATTGGGATTCAAGAAGAATGGATTTAAACCTTAAAGGTTTAGGAACCATGGGAAAGGATATAATATGAGCCTCCCTACTAAAAGTGTGTATCAGCAAAATTTTCCATCGTCAAGTGGAAATAAACCCTTTCGATCAGTCCCAGGAAAGACTGACGATAAAAGGAGAGAACCATTGAAATGTTGGGGATGCAGAGAAGAATATTTGTTGAGGGACTTCCCCCATAGGTAGCAAGACAATAGGAGTGTCTACAACATCCATGAAACTACCATAGTCAATGATGTGGCTAGGAGAAGGCAACAAATTTATGCAGCCCTGGATAATCAACAAGCTGATCACCAAGCTTCAGTAGTGGAGATGGAAGGTATGATTGCCAACCATATTGTTTCTGTTTTGATTGACCTTGGTTCTAACCTAAGTTATGTTTCCCCTCAAACTGTGGAGAAATATGATTTACAACTACTAAAACATACTAAATCATGGTTGGTACAGCTAGCCACTAGGACAAAAAGAAAATTAACAGAGGTCTTACCAGCAGGACAATTCATTATGAGTGGGTTGTCCACCCAAGCAACTCTAAATATACTTCCTTTAGGATCTTATGACATACTGCTTGGTATGGATTGATTGGATGCCCATAAAGCCAAATTGTATTGTTACCATAAAGTGTTAGAATGTGAAAGCGAGGACAGAGAGAAAATAACTCTACAGAGAATTCAAAATCCAGTCTTGGTGAGACAAATATCAACCATTAAAGTGAAGAAGTCTTACAGAAAAGGATGTCCTTTGTATGCAATACAAGTGTTGAAATTTGTTGAGGAAAATAAACCAATCCTAGAGGACTAAATCCTATATTAAGAGAAAACAAAGATGTGTTTCCAGAAGAGTTACTAGGTCTACCTCCAAGAAGAAATATTGACTTCTCAATAGAACTTATACCTAGACTAGTGTCAATGTCTAGAGAACCCTATAGAATGAGTACACCAGAGCTAGTTTATCTCAAGCTACAACTGAAGGAGATGTTGGAAAAGAGTTACATCCATCCTAGTGTCTCCCCTTTGGGAGCACCATCCTTGTTTGTAAAAAGAAGGATGGCACACTCTGATTGTGCATAGACTACTGATAATTCAACAAGATGACCATTAAGAATAAGTATCCCTTGTCGAGAATTGATGACATGTTTGACCAACCGAGGGGTGCTACAATATTTTCTAAGATTGATTTAAGATCAGTGTACCATCAAGTCTAAATTAAGGATGAAGACATCCATAAAATAGCCTTTAGGACAAGATATGGGCTCTATGAATTTGCAGTGGTTCCATTTGGGCTTACTAATGCACCAACCACCTTTATGTGCCTAATGAATAATGTACGCAACAAATTCTTGGACATATTTGTGTTGGTATTCATAGATGACATTTTGATCTATTATAAGAGCAGAGAATAGCATGAAGAGCACCTCAATTCAGTGCTTCAAGTGCTAAGAGAGAACAAGCTCTATGAAAAGTTTAGTAAGTGTGACTTTTTTCAAAAGAAGGTCCATTACTTAGGATATGTCATCATTGAGGAAGGAGTGGTTGTTGACCCTGACAAAATAAAATCCATCATGGATTGGCCTACACCAAAGGATGCCTCTGATATCAGATCCTTTATGGGTCTATCAGGATACTATAGAAGGTTCATAAAGGGGTTTTCCAAAATTGGTTGCCCAATCACCTCCCTACAGAAAAAGGGTGTTAAATTTGTTTGGACCACGGAATGTGAGTAGATTTTTCACCAATTAAAAAACCTTTTAACTAATGAACCAGTGTTGAAAATTGCAGACCCAAACAAGGAATTCCTGGTATGTACATATGTCAGTAAAGAGGACTTGGAGGAATCCTCATGCAAGAAGGGCATGTAATCTATTATGAATCCAGAAAACTGAATGCACATGAAATCAATTATGTGAAACATGACCTATAATTGGCTTCCATGGTTCGTGCTTTAAAAATGTGGAGGCATTACCTCCTAGGCCAAATATTTGTACTTATGACCAACCATTGTGGGTTGAGATACTCATTTGACCAGCCCAAACTCAATACTAGACAAGCTATGTGGATGGCCCTCCTTAGTGAATTTGATTTCAAAATCAAACATATTAAGGGAAAGGAAAATAGGATGGTTGATGCCCTTAGTAGAAGTATGAAAGTGATTCACCTAGCAGTTGTAAGGACCTATGAACCAGAAATCAAGGAGAGAGTAAAAAGTGCACAAACAGCGGATGAGTTTTTCAAAACTATGAAATCATACTTAGATCAAGAACCCACATGGATGAAGTATGAGGGCTATCAATTGTTGAATGATGGTCTGCTAACTTACAAATGTAGGTTGTATATTCCAGATTGTGACGACTTGAAGAGGTTCATATTGGATGAACTACATAAAATACCATACATTGGTGTTAGGATATTTAGACACTTAGGAGTTAGTTAAGATCTACTTGGTCTAATGTGTCGTTTGGTAAAAGTGTGTTTCTTAGTGTGTTTCTTTAGTATGCATTAGTATGCATTTGTAGTTAGGAAAT
>ML800936.1:122862-166194 GCA_009831015.1 Picea engelmannii | reverse complement strand
TGATAGCAATAAGTAATGAGTAAATGGTGAATGCTAACTAAGGAGTTTTGTGAAGGAAAGACATAAAAAGAGCCCCACACTCATTCACCCCCCCTCTAAGTGTGGTCGGTGTGTCCAACAACTTTTTGGGATCTTGTGTAGAGTTTTTGAATGATAGAAAATCTTTACATATATTGAAAAATCTATTAGAAAAGTGTCATCATGGGGAAGAAGGAGTAAATACAATGAATATGGTCCAGAAGAAGAGAAGAGCAAGTCGAGAATTCAGGATGAATGCAAACATAGGGGATTTAAACATGGGGGATATCATACTAGACTTAGGGTTTGAATTCAATGTTCTTCCAAAGAAAACTTGGGAAGATATGGGAGAACCTCAACTGGGGTATTCACCTATTCAGTTAAATTTATCCAATCAACACAGAGTAGTTTCAATTGGAAGATTGAAAGGAATTCAATTAGATCTAGATGGTGTGTGCACCATGGTTGATTTTGAAGGCATTGACATAGTAGATAATACTTCTCCATATCCAGCCTTGTTGGGTCTGGATTGGGATTTTGATAACTAGGCTACTATCAATTTAAAAACAAGGAAGATGATCTTTGAATCTTGAGAATACAGAGTTATTATGTTGTTGGATCCCTTAGAAGGAGGCAGGTATGTGGAACCTGCGACAGATAGTATTCTTACAGAAGATGTGAATCAACTATACAGAACTACCGCACACAAAGAATATTATATCAACCCAACTGTTGATGGCATGCTTAGTTGGAGGAGTATTAGTTCATGTGCTTCATAATCTAACACAGGACTAGAAAACTAGCAGCGATGACTACATGAAGTATCCGCCAGAAGATGTGCTCGAATGACACACACGCTAAGATGGATTGGCTCAGAGATAAGGGAGCCTCCTACTTTTTATGGTATGAATGACTTAGAATATTTTTTTGGTGAAGTTTGAATTAGAAGTAGTAGAAAGTCATAGATTACCAGTATTAGATATTGCTTTGAAATCTACATCTGCACGTTGGTGGGGTACACACAAGGAGAAGATCAACAACTAGTTTCAGTGCAAGAGGTTATTGCGCATCATATTCGGTGCAGAGCAAGAGCACAAATATTAGGAGAAATATGATGGAATTGGACAACCTAAAGAACATGTAGATAGGTGTATGGTTCAATGGATACTAGTGCCACCAAAAGAATGGACACGTCATTTTATTCACACACTAGAAGGCATTCCAAAGAACTAGTACATAGAACAAGAACAACATAGAGAAACTAAAAACTGGGAAGAGATACAACAGAACTTTGTAATTACATTTTCCTTTGAGCATGAAAGTCCAGAGATAGATATAGCGTTGAAGGTGGTAAGAGACAAAATATTTGAGGAACCCGAATTTGAAATAATTCTAACATACCAGAAGCAGAATAGACAAACATTGAAACAATTACTACAGTGTTATCACGTCGCAGAATAAGAAGATCTAGCAGAGGATAACCTGCGCAATATCCAGATCTCAGAAGTGGAAGGAGAAAGGGAAATATAAGTTCCAAAGATAGATTCAGAAGACTATGTTGCACCATTAAAGATCAAGAAGGTAAACATTGGAACTGCAGAAAACCCAAAGGTTGCTAGGATAGGCGATTATTGGGATAATCAAATAGTAGAAAGAATCACAGAATTATTGCGTGAGTACAGTGACTTATTCTTAGCGACATTTTCAGATATGAAGGGATTAGTAGGAGAATTAGGAGAGATGAAGATCCCCTTGAAGCCAGAAGCCAGACCTATCACACAGAGACCTTACAAATTAAATCCAATATACAAAGAGAAAGTGAAGGCAGAAATTGACAAGATGCTAGAAGTTGGTGTCATAGAACCTGTGGAAGAATCAGAATGGATGAGTCTGATGGTGGTGCAGGAAAAGAAGCAAGAAGGGATTAGGATTTGTGTAGATTTGAGAAAATTGAATGATGTTTGCCTACATGATCATTTTCCTACCCCATTTACAGACGAAGTTTTGGAGAATGTAGGAGGTCCAGAAGCGTATTCTTTTACAGATGGGTTTTTAGGATATCATCAAATAAGGATTGCACCAGAAGATAGACACGAGACAACATTTGCTACAGAATGGCAATATTTTCAGTGTACGGTCATGCCATTTGGGCTAAAGAATGCACCAGCCATTTTTTCAAGAGTAGTAGTAGCATCTTTTAAAGACTTCATTCATAAATTTTTGGAGGTTTACTTGGATGATTGGACAGTGTTTAGCTTAGTAAAGGACCACATTGTAGTGCTAATATTAATGTTAGACAGATGCAGAGAATGTCAAATATCATTAAATATTAAGAAATGTATTTTTAGCGCACCTTTTGGTATTTTGATAGGGAATGTGGTGTGTAAACAGGTTCTATTGGTTGATCCTGCTAAAATCGTTGTAAAAGTTAACTTAACACCACAAAAATCAGTGCACCAGTTGAAAAGTACATTGGGCCTTACAAGATATTACAGGAAGTTCATAAGAGGATATGCACATATTACTGCGCAATTGGAGAAGTTGTTCATGAAAGACACTAACTATCAGTGGAATGATGAATTCGAGCAAAGTTTGGATATTTTGAAAGAGAAAATGGTTACTACGCCGATTTTAGTATTTCCAGATTGGGAAAAAGAATTTCATGTGCATGTGGATGCATCTGCAATAACATTAGGAGCAATATTGACACAACCAGGAGAAGGTGATATAGATCACCCTATCTCATTTGCAAGCAGAAAGTTATCAGATTTAGAACAAAACTATAACACTACAGAAAGAGAAGGATTAACTATGGTGTATGCTTTGCATAAATACATACATTACTTGTTAGGGAAACATTTCAAGATGTTTACAGATCATTAATCCCTAATATACTTAGTCAATAACACAATGTTGGGGGGAAGGATATGTAGATGGATACTTTTGTTCCAAGAATTTGACTTTGAAGTTGTGGTGAAGCCAGCAAGATTGAATTCATGACCAAATCACTTATCTAGGATAGTTAATGGAGAAGAACCCTGTAACTTAGAAGAAAACTTTCCAGATGCATAATTGTTTTCAAGATAGATAGTTGATGAGTATTTTTTTGATATCATTGAGTTTTTTAGTACGGGCTTACTACTGCACAGAAGAAAAATTTGGTGGTCAAAGCTGCAGATTATCAGTTGATTGTGGGTCATTTATACAAACTTGGAGCAGATAACATCCTAAGGAGATGTGTGATGGAGCATGAAAGGCCTATCATTTTAGTAGAGGCACATGAGGGGATTGTTGGAGGAAATTGCGCAGGGAAAGATACCGTGCAAAAGGTATTGTGTGCAGGATTATGGTGCCCAACGGTGCACAAGGATTCATAATACTACTGTGAAAAGTGTGATTTTTGTCAAAGAGTTGGGAAACCATCCAGGAGGGATGAGATGCCACTGAGACCTCAAGTAACTTTACAAGTGTTTGATAAATGGGCAATAGATTTTGTAGGTTCAATTAATCCACCAGCTAGAAGATCATGAGCTAGATATATTATTACAGCGACAGAATACTAAACCAGATGGGTTGAGGCAGCACCAGTAAAGGATTGCAATGCAGAGACTGCAGCGCACTTTTTATTTGAACATGTAGTGACAAGATTTGGATGTCCAAGAATATTGTTGAGTGATCGGGGGACTCACTTATTAACAGTACAATCGAGGCAATGCTTGAAGAGTTTAATATACATCACCAGAAGAGCACTCCTTATCACCCTCAAACTAATGGAACAGTGGAAGCCTTTAACCAGATTTTGGAGAATGCCCTGACAAAGATTTGTTATGTGAACAAAGATGATTGGGATTTGAAGGTACTAGCAGTACTTTGGGCTTATAGGACTACATGTAAGAAGCTAACAGGGAAGATACCCTTTAGATTAGTGTATGGACAAGAAGCAATAGTTCCCTTAGATTATTTGATACCAAGTCTGCGCATTGCAACAATTACATATATGACATAAAGGGGCGTAGCGCAGGAAAGATTGGCTCAATTGATGGAATTAGAAGAAGACAAAATCATAGCAGGTTTCCATCGGGAGGTACATAAGGCAAAGGATAAAGCATGGCATGATAGACATATAAAAAAGAAGAACTTTAAGGAAGGAGATATGGTTCTCCTCTATGATAGTAAGTATTTGTAGCACTTAGGGAAGATTGGAATGCATTGGCTAGGGCCGTATCAAATAAAACCAGTCACAGATGGAGGTGTTGTATAGTTGCAAGACCTAGCAGGCAAGGAAGTTCAAGGACTGGTGAATGGTAGTCAATTGAAACTATATAGGGACAGTCAACCTACTAACTCTCAGTAATTACAGCCCAACAAATAGACTTGTACATATTGGAAATAGTAGGAGTTAAAAGAAGAAAATTGAAGACAAAAGTAGAAAAATGAAGAAAAAGACAAAAAGAAGTAGTTAGAGGAATAAGTGATAGACAGATAGTGGAGAATGACAAGGTGCGACAGACAGAAAATTGGTGTGACATCATTTATACGATTGTGTGCAGGAAAAGTAAACATTGTGCGATGGGACAAAGAATGACCGGGAAAGTGGAAAGCTGGTAAACGAAAAATAAAGGACGTGTTAGAGCATTAATGACAAATCTTATAAAAGGGGAAAAGTCAGGAAAATACAAAACACCTATGATATTTTAGTGACCGAGTGACCAAGAAAATAAAGTGTGAGTAACTGAGAGTTTGTGAAGGCCCAGCCAAGATCTATAGTCGATTTTTCCTTAAGACAAGAAGATGGCACCACCAAAGTTCAGACAACCAAGTCAGTTCGCGTGAAGGACTCATAGTAGTAACAGACCACTTAAAGAAATGACCAAAGTGGTTGATGTGGATGATATTCCCACTACTAAGACAGAATCCATTAGCTCGACAAGGATTGATGAAGAAAACCCACAAGAAGAAGCGGAAAAAGTAAACCAAGTAGTGCAAGGTTGGAACCCTGGGACGGAAGTAAACCCTAGCACATAAACCCTAGGAACAACAGATGTAAAGGACGAACATGGTGACATTGACAGTGAAAAAATAGAGTCGGATACACCGATAGCAGAGGAAAATCCAGAGGTCGAGGATGATCATGCCATAGATGATAAAGTACATGAAGAAGAAACCCTAGACAAAATGGCAGCAGGTTCGTCGAAGAAGAAGGCATCAACGCGCACACAAATATAGATTCAGTTGTCAGTGCCTCACATTTCAGACACCATAATCATTGTGGAAGATATATTGGGATGTGTTCCCAAATTGTGGTATGCATATCACGACATAACTGAAGCCGTTGAATTCCCATAACTTGCGCAGGAAGTTTATATGGAGAACAGGGGGTCAACCTCGAAAAGCATCCCAATTATGGAGCCCAAACGATGGATAACCAGACTTTACAACTCTGACATCATGAATTTACTGGAAAATCCTCATTTCAGCAGGGGGAGAGATGTCAATGCATGTGTCAAGCATCTTTTGGCACGCCTAAATTGAGGATTTCTATGGATGGACAAACTTGTCCCGATAGATGTCAAACTAATTGCCAAATTGACAAGATTACCGATAGATGGGGTAAAGCCAGAGAAATACCTAGATGATAAAACAAAGGAAAAATTTATTGGAGAAGAGGTAAAGGAAAAAATTGGCACAGATAGAGGTAACAGGGGGGATGATTATCAAGAACATTAATGACCCAACTACCAGGTTTGCGACAAATTTGATGGCCTACAAGCTACTGAGGAAATGTCGCAAAGAGGAGGCACTTGCAAGGGTGGTCGCAGTAGTTGTGCAATGTGTAAAAGGAACAATTTTGAGTTGGGCACCATATATGCTCAACCTTTTCTTAGAAGATTGTACGGATGGGAAGGATGTTTGAACGGAGTTCCACTACTCCTGGATGTTAATTTTAATAGCCCTAGATGCATGGGAGAAACCAAAGTATTCCACATTTTTGGGAAGAATAAGAACATATGGCACAACAAGGTATGAATCTCTGCGACAAAACATAGATGCCAAGCAAAGGAAAGCCAACACAAGTATTTTTTCATGTATATCCAAGAGATGCAGGAGAATATTGCAAATACATGGATAATTCAAGCTGAAGTGGTGAAGAAACATGAGGGGATAGCCAACTTTAAGGCATCTAGACATAACACATGGATGCAAGCAAGAAGGGACATGAAAAAGACATGGATTAAGATGCATTATTGCATTACAGTGGAAGAAGTCCAGTGGGTACTTGCATAATGGTCAAACCAATGGAAGGTATCAGTAGCAGGGAGAAAAGGAACGAGCAGAAGCCGTGATAGTGCAGAAATCTAGTAGCACAACTGTAAATACTAGAAAAGTATTTGAGCGCAACAAACCTACATGATCCGGGTTTTATGAGAAAAATGAAATGACTAAAGATTATTAACAGGTTCTTAACACAAAATAATAGAGATACAGTAAAACTGGTTTTCTATTCAATAAGGAAATAAGTTGAAATTGTAAAATGCAGCGGAAACAAGCTTGTTGGAATGGTGGCGGCTTATCTCTGAGAAGAGATGTAATGGTTGCACTCATCTGCGAGAAGACGAATAAAATGAGGCTCTTAAGGCCTTTTTACAATAAACAGGAATGTCAAAAACCCTAGACATCCAAAAACCTAACCCTAGGAGATGAAGCGCCAAAAGTCATGTGGGCCCCGTCTGGGTAAGTTAGTACATCAACTTCCTGGGGTCGTAACTTTTGCATACGATCTTTGTTTTAGGCGAATGATAGCCCATTGGAAAGGTATCATTGAGGAGATTCATTTTGGGGGCTCAATCATGCCTTCAAATATCATAAAGAATCTCGATCCCGAAAAAAAACCTTCATTTAGGCCCTCAAAATGGCCCCGAAAGTTAAAACTGCCAAAATTAGTAAATTGCCAGAAAATTGTTTTGAGCCAGTTGTAAAAGGTGGGTGGCCACCGATATCCACCTGGATCAATCCTCCCTCATTAGGAATAAATGGTCTCCATTGTGTTGAGTTCCCCCATCAGATGAGGAAATTTCTGCTGAATTTGGCCCCGGGTGAGCCACTTGCCTTGGTGCAGGAGTTGCCCTGCTTTGACGAATCGATAAAGCTGGATACTTTGTTGTCGAGTGCCCTTGATCTGTGTGTCCATGATCTGATCGCTTGATGCCTCTTGTATGTAGTCGAGGTTGAGCTCTATTGGTGTCAACTGCTCTGCTACGTCTGAGGTGTCCAATAATGGTGGGAAATAAGGGCGAAGGAGATCCATGTTGAACACTAGGTGCAGGACAAGGAAAGGAGGAATGTTGAGCTCAAAAGAATTATCCCCCATGGCCTTGATGATGGTGTATGACCAATAATAGAGTGGGTGAAGCTTCTGATGGGGTCTTGTAAGGCGTTCTTTCTGGAAGTGCAGCCAAACTTTGTCGCCCACTTGAAACTTATGTGGCACCCAATGTTGATCATGGCGTTGCTTGTACTTGTCATTGGAATTCTGTAGGATATCCTGTACCTGTTGGTGGATGTGTTAGATCCGTTCAATGAACCGGGTGGCTTTGTCAGCTTCAACTGGAGCAGGATATGATTCAGTCGAGGTGACTGCAAGGGGAAGTGCAACATCTATGGGACCCAATGGTTGGAATCCCAACCCCACCTGAAAGGGGCTATGGTTGGTTGAGCTATGCAGGGCTCAGTTGTAGCTATGTTGGACATAGGGAAGTCTCTCATCCCATGAACGAGGGTTCTTTGAATTATACATGCAAAGGATATGCACAATCATTCGATTTACAACCTCAGTTTGGCCATCTGTCTAGGGGTGGAAGGCCTTCCTTTGACTTGATGGTGGCTTTCCATACATCTGTATGTTCTATCGGGACCTGGTGGTAGCCAGACTTTAGATCAATCTTACTGAAGTATTTGGCCCCCGTGAGTTGATCAAGGAGGTCGTTGATTCAGGGAATCGAGTACCGGTTTCTGATTGTGATTTTATTCAGAGCCTGGTAATCAATGCAGAGTCGCCAAGTTCCATCTTTCTTTTGTACCAGCACGATTGGGCTCCCGCAAGGTGATGAGATAGGATGGGTGTGCCCCTTGTGGATCAGTTCTTGGATCTGTCACTTGATCTCCTCATTCTCTAACAGAGAGTGGCAATAGACTGGCCTATTGAGAAGCAGTTTGTCAGGGGTCAGATCGATGGGGTGCTCGACCTGGCAGTGCAGAGGTACCCCGGTAGGTGAGGAGAAGATATATGAGTATTCTTCCACGACCTTATATACTTGCTTCTGCTGTGTGGAGAGGTTGGATGCAGAGACCCTGGATGTGGTTGTGATATTTCTCTTATTCTAAGAGCAAATCACGAAGAAGACAAACTTCCCCATTTGAGAGACGACCTGCCTGCATTGCTTAGCAGAGATCAAGGAAATAACACTAGGTGGGACTGCCTCGGGTATCATGTACAATTTCTTGTTCAAAGTAATAATAACATTACGAGGCCTAGACTCATATACAACATGACGTTTCCATAAATAAGGTTGGCCCAAAAGAACATCACAAACTTCGAGAGGAGCAACATCACACAATACCTCGTCTTTGAAGGGCTTGATGTCGTACGACAGTCGGCACAGTTGGCTGATGCGGATATCGCTTCCTTGGAAGAGCCATCCAATGGTGTAGGGTTGTGGGTGTGGCATTGTCGGAAAGGCCAGTTTCTTAACGACCTCTACTAAGATGATTTTCTTTTGGCTACGCTATCAACGTTGAAGTGCAACGGGGTGCCTTTTACCCACATCTGTGCATGGAAGAGGCGTTCTCCTTCTTCTGGCTCGTCTGATTCACTAGGCTAGAGCTTGGTGGTAACAATGGTGGCACTGGGTTCCACGTCAATGATATGTCTTCCCCTTTCTGGTTCTGGCTCAGAATATGAACCCACATCTAATTCATAGGCTTTCACTTTAGCCACCAATGACTACTTTGAGCGGCAGTCAATAGTGTTATGCCAAGGGCTCTTATGGAAGTCGCACCACTTCCCGGTATCTTTCTTTGTCTTTCTGGTGTCCTTCTTTGCTTGCGGCTTGGACTGGTTGTCCTGATATTTTCTCTATCCTTTGTTCTATGGGTTGGGTCCGCCCTTTCCTAGCTTTTGTTGTGAGGGGTTTCCAAGCCCAAATTGTCGCGTCTTTTGTTTGAGCTTTTGCTCGATTTTGACGGCATATCGGTAGGTCACGCCCAAGGATGAGATGTTCAGAAATTCCATTTCGGTCTGGATGTATCTATGCAAAGTGATGCAATACTTGAGCACCAGATTTCACTTTGAATCTTTGATACCCATCTTGGTGCGCAAGGTATGAAATATATTTGTGAAATCTAGCATTGCTTGGTCTCTTTCTTGCCGCAGTGTGGTCCATTTGGTATATAAGTCATTATAACTTTCGACAGGGTAGTATTGTTCCTTAATAGCATCCCTGAAGGATTCCCAGGTGGTCATCACTGTAAATAATGAGGGTTCCTCTATTTCCTTTTGCTCACAGAAAGTTTCCCACCAATCTTTGACATGGGGAACGACTTTGAGGAGCACAAAAGTAATCTTTTATCTATTCGAAAAGTTATGGGTAGAAAAATACCCTTCTAGTAGATTCAACCACTTGTCTACAGCATTTGCGTCTATCTGACCTTCAAATATAGAAATATCGAAGTTTATTTGTACCTTGAAGGGGGCGGCGCCTCCGCTCGAAGAAGATGTGTCGTCTATTGGTAGTCGCCGAAGGATTTGTGCAAAACTATCCATCATCTCGTTCCTTTGTTGCGTGAGGGATTCCTCAATCAACAATTTGAAAGGATCTCTTGTCCCATCATATTTATTTTCTCCTGCCATGAGAGGTCGCTTGGGCGTGTGAGAGATTTTTTCCTCAAGAGAAACAAGCTCGAGACCCAACTCTTTGTACTCCGACCTCGTTGGGGACATGCATCAAGACGACAAGGAGCAGACCGCTCTGATACCACTGATCTGGATTTTATGAGCAGGATGAAATGAATATAGATTATTAATAGGTTCTTAACACAAAATAACAGAGATACAGTAAAACTTGTTTTCTATTTAATAAGGAAATAAGTTGAAACTGTAAAATGCAGCGGAAACAAGCTTGTTGGAATGGTGGCGACTTATCTCTGAGAAGAGATGTGACGGTTGCGCTCATTCGCAAGAATATGATTACAATGAGGCTTTGAAATCCTTTTTACCATAAACAGGAATGCCAAAAACCCTAGACATCCAAAAACCTAACCCTAGGAGAAGAAGCGCCAAAAGTTATGTGGGCCCCTTCTGGGCAAGTCAGTACATCAACTTCCTGGGGTCGTAACTTTTGCATACGATCTCTGTTTTAGGCGTATAATAGCTCGTTGGGAAGGTATCGTCGAGGAAATTCATTGTGGAGGCTCAATAATTCCTTCAATTGTTATCGAGAAGCTTGATCCCAAAAAACCTTCATTTAGGCCCTCAAAATGGCCCCGGAAGTTAAAACTGCTAAAAATAGTAAATTGTCAAAATTGCCAGAAAACTATTTTGAGCCAGTTGGAAAAGATGGGTGGCCACCGATATCCACCTGGATTACTACAGGTACTGATATAGCACCAAAGAAACCAATGATAAAGGAAACCATACCAAGAGTTTCAGTACTCGGAACTGATAACGTAGAAAGAACCAATGGGGAAGATGAAAAAAAAGACAGAACCTCCACTCAAGGGACAAGGATTGGAAGTACACCAGAGGTCACAAAAACTGCAGAGACAAAGAAAAGGAAATCAACCATATAGATGGGCGAACAAAGGAAGAAGATGAGGGCACAGAAGAATCACGTTGAGCTTACAATCACAAAAGATGACGCAGAGTTAGTAGTTGATGAGGTACAAGACCGAGGAGAGGAAGCACTATATGTCGCGAAATATCAGAGAGAAGAAATCATGGAGAATATATTGGAAGTTAAAGCAGTTCTGGAAAACTTACATCTCACTGTCACACATCAGAGAAGTGCAGCGCAGCAGGTGTCAATTCAGGGAGAGAAGGAAATAGTCCAGACAGAAATAGTGGGGAGTGCGACATTCCAGATACGTCAAAATATCTTACAAGTAGATGAGGACACTGCACATCGACCCATGCAGGATTTCAAATAGTTGGACTTGGTACTATCCAAGATTCCAACAAATTCTCTATATAAATTGTAGATAAGTGTGGCATAGGAGGTACAATCCAAAGCAAGGATGGATCCCAAAAATTTAGAAACAGCTAGGGAAGTTAAGGAAGTGTTAGAGACCGTTCTCACATAGGTGCTACTAGAACGTGAAGAAGACAAACATCGTTCAGATAGATTGGAGGAAAGACTTGAAGAAGTCTTCTAGACAATTCCAGAGAGTGCATTAGCAGGGGAAATTAGCACAAAGAAGAAGCTACAAAATATCGTGCAGGCAATGGATGGGTACAAGTAGGAGATAAGAGAATTAGTAGAGAAAATGACACCCACTAACCCACCAGAAGTCAGAACAGAAAGATAAAAACAACAAACTGAACAAGCATATCTTCTTCTGTTGGAAGTCAAGGAAATAGTAGAACTTTACGAGAAGATCGCGCAGTTGTGGACGAGCCTAGCAGAAGATGAAAGGATCTAGTAGTTGGATCAGAAAGAAGAAAATTTGAATACATTAGTCTAAGATCTCAAGCAGAAGCAGAAGACAATGCCTATCTCGGAGAGACTGCAAGCCATGCAGGAAATGAAGAACGTCCAGATAGAAGTGAAGAAAATCCAGGAGGAAAGGCAGACTAGACATGCTCAGTTGGAGCCCCTACAAGACCAAGCAGAACAAATGATAACAACGTTGGAGACAGAGAAAGATAAAATGGAATAGGCGCACTTAGAAAGTATACAAGTGCTAAAGGATCACGTTACAGTGTAGGTCATGGAGGCCCTCACTAAACAGAATGCACAGATGAAGGAAAAGGGAGATTAACTAGCCAAGAAATTGCAGGAATTGGAGAAAGCAGTGCAGGAGGCACACACAGTCTGAGTGGCTCAGGACGAACCACAGGTTAGTCTTGGGGGCATGTTGGAGCAAAAATTTTCAGGATTTAATCATCAAATGGATCGAAGGAATCATCTCACTCTAGAAAAGAAGGAAGATAAACGCGACAAAGGGAAAAGGAAGCAGTGCACTAGGAAAGAAGGAAGATCATCACAAGGAACGATTGGATCGAAGAACAACTACGTGGAAGGAAATTAGAAAGTGTACAAGTGGGTTCCACTTAGAGTTAGGGTTTTTGAGTCATATTGTAAGGGTTTTAACCCATTTTGTAGTATAAATATGAGGTATGAGGTAGATAGGAGATATCATATCCTATCTTGGCATGAGCTACCCTAGAACTTGTGTGCGACGAGTCTATTTTGAGTCCTTTTTTTGTCTGAGTTTTTGTATTGTTAAGAGTTGTGGAGCTCAGATGGAGTCAATGTTGAGATGTTACTAAAGGTCAGGTTGCAAGTTGTGGAGCTTGGTGTGACGCTAGTCAGCCTCACATGCACCATTCATAACTTCTGATGCAATGCACACGACGCAGGACTATTTTGATGAAGAATAAGAAATAAGTAGAAGATCTTTGTAGCTGTAGCCTGGGGCGGTGAACCATGGTAAAAATGGTGTCTTTATGTGTGATGTGTTCTTTTTATATGCTTTATGATGAATGAATGGTTATATGAATGCATCTGTCAGGGTTTAATTGCAGCACGCACCAGTATAATAATGCAGAATGAATATTATGAATGAACGAACAATAGATCTGATGAATATTATGGTAGAATATATGTTAAAATAGATGAAGAAGTAAAAACAATATCCCCAACCCCTTCCATGACTGCAAACATCTACGACATATAGTCACCCATAAGCCATCTCGGGTGAGACTGCATTGTGCACTCTGTGCGTGGTGTAGCCTTCTGGTTTACCAGAAGGGTCGATAGTGAAAAGGGTTTTGTTGGAGAACTAAGGTAGAACCCGCGTCATCCCATGCATCCAACACTACATTACTTAGTAGGCCATATTATATGGATTCTTCCCGTGTTTCAAGGACAAAACATGCCAAGGGGGATGGAATGTAATGTACCTACGGGGGATAATATAGGATACCTAGGGAGGTGCCCAAAGGTACAATGAATGTAATGTGGCCATAATAATGGAATAAGTCCATTATGTAATTAAAAAGAAATAATATAATAATAAGGGATAGTTGGAATAGAGAATGGCATCCTTGGGCGGTATACAATTATTCTTTTGGATTCTCACATAACCATGGGTGCAAGGGACACAGGGCCCTACCCACTTCTCTGACCACCTATCTTTGTCCCCTCCTCGGCATTCTCCATCCATCTTTCCCTCCCCGTCGACCCTCCACACATGCGGAGGCGTTAACCCCCAGGAAAAATTATGGAGTGAGACGATTTGGTGGACTATGAATTGTCTCCCACATGTATGATGGCCTTCTGCTCCCTGTTTGAATTCAAGCAGCATAATTCTTGAGACTTACCCTTTGACACTCAACACGGATCCTTCGTAGATTTTGAACATTCAGAAGGTTGTGTCCCATAGTACCCTCGATTCGATCACAGGTATGTGGCTCGTCACATTCAGATAAACGTCCCCTCACACACATTTCCCCCCACCCCTTCCACCATCGAACACGAGGACTAGGCATTACAGGTTCCCTCTCATCCCCCACCCTTGCACAGTCAGGATTCATTCAAGAATGATGTTGAGATGGGAGGAAAAGATAAGTCTGTGGATCCCCATCCACAAAAGTCTGGAAGACAAGCATCGAAGTGCATAAGGGAGAAAAATGTCTCGATTCAAATGATAGTTGGCAAAGACATACTAGTTTCGAAAGTTTTGCATTATGTCGACCGAACACTAGTGGGTCACTTCATAGGAAAAAACTGAGGGGATAAGGCACTACACGCCTAGTTGGAATATCATTGGCTCCCCCAAATTTGTTATGAACCAGATTTTCACATACTTGCTTGAGGTTGGCCTACATAAATTTTTCATTTGGAGGCTCACTATAAGAGTATCTTGTCGAAATATTGGTCTTGGGACACTTATGGACTCACAATAAAACCCTGGTCTGTTGACTTTGACCCCACGAAGGAGCCTAATACTATCCTATGAGTCTGGGACATTCTACCCAGCGTTCCGTTGCCTTTTTGTTCTTTGGAGGCCCTCAAGGAAATTAGCAATAAATTGGGAACATTTTTTGGTCTGGAACCCAACTGGACCACCAAAAATGATCATAGATGGGCCTAGATTTAGATTGAAGTGGACACCCGCCAAGGACTTATCGAGTCCATTGACATCATCTACGCAAACAGAACCTGGAATAAAAAAAATGACTATTTGTGTTTTCCTTTCCATTGTCATGGGTGCCATGATATTAGCCACATTTGTTCCCAATGCACTCGCCCTTTACCAGACTTTTTGGGACCTAAAAGAGTTTGGAAAAAAAAATCCATGATAGGACACATAGATTGGGTCGAGGCAGTGGAAGTGGACGATCGCTAGGAGAAGATACAGATAGACCATGATGAGTTGGTTCCCACCTGCTAGACTCTCAGTGATTTGGTTACTAGAATTGAGAACCCCTCCCCTTCCCCAAATCCTCCCCCTCCCACCCTTCCTCCAAAACCCCCACACTACCACAAGATTCAACATCTTCTCCTCTTCCACCTCCTCCCCCTGCATCAATTATCCCTATCGCAATCCCCTTAGAATCCCCCTCTCCTATCCATGCTCCCCCCCATCACCTCCCTGCTGCCCCCCCTCTTCCACAGTCCCCCCCTCCCCCCACTAAAACAATTAGTAACCCTGACAAAATGGAGGATTGTACCCACCCAAACTATGTCCCCCCTCCTCACTTATGGACAACTCCTCTCCTCATCCTACACAATGATACGCTCTAATATCGAAAGGCATTCAGAAACTGAAGATCCCTTATAAAGGTGGTGTAGCCCTAGATCCCCCCACAGTATTGCAGACTGGAAGAAAATCCTTCCTCCACAAAGAAAAAGAGAAGGTTGTAGGAGAGGTTCAAAAAGGCACTCAATCCACCATTTCAAGGGCCCTTAGAGCATGGATATCCCTTTCCCCGACCACAAAATGATCATTATGTCATTGAATTGCAGAGGAATTGGGGGGCCTCACAAAATATTATCCCTCAAGTGACTCATCCAAAGTCATAATCGGGATATCATAATGCTACAAGAAACAATGTGCATGTCTTCTAAGGCTAGAGAGACCCTAGAGATTTTCCTGAATAATTGGTCATTTAGTGCTCTGGATGCAGATGGGATGTCGGGAGGCCTTATTTTGGGTTGGAGCCCCGACTTCAGAGCTTCGTCCACCCATAACGAAAAATTGGTGATTCGGGTTTCTCCGAAACATAAGGATAGCAACCTTACCTTCTCTATCCTAAATATTTATGGACCTTATGGAGATAGAGAATCCTTTTGGGAAGCTTTGTCGAATGAGAAGATGTTTGAGGACCCTTTCACCATTGTTAGAGGGGACATGAACTTTACCCTCTCATTATGTGAAGTTTGGGGTCCTTTTCAAAGAGAGGACAAATTGAAACATTTCTTCTCGAATTTTATGGAGAAGCACCATTTGGTTGACTTAGAACCCAATAAACTTTCTTCCACCTAGCACAATCGCAGAACATGATCTGACTATGTGGAAAAAAGACTAGATAGATTTTTGGTTTCTGTTGGACATGCCAACCACACTAAGAGGGGGGGTGAATCGGTGTGTGGCTCTTTTTACACTTCTTTCAACACTTTAGCTAGTAATCACTTCAAACATATTATTCATGCATACTTATCTACTTGCAAGTATCAACAACATTCATCAATAATAGAGAACTATAAACTATCACCATAATAAACACAAAGAACACCATATATATGTGTAAGATTTTTGTATTATGTGTTACAAGAGACTACAATCTATGGGGTTTATCAACACCAACTGAAAATACACCAACTCCAAGAGATTACCAACTCTCAATACAAGACCCAGCTTGCATATCTCGGCACCAGTTGAGATGTGAGGAATCCAACCCTCAAGTATAAGACCCAGCTTGTAGACAAAAGACAATGTGTCAAATGTACCAAGATATGTGACCTGTCTATATTGCAGCACATGTATTTACATGACTTGTTTATATTGCAGCACGTGTATGTATGCATCCTTCCCTCTGTCATCATGTGTACACCTTCAAAAAACTAGGGTTACTAGTTTCTGCAACTCTAAAACCTTGTTGCCTCTGTCACATCCACGTATATACATCATCATCCAAACTGTCACTGCATCCAACCTGTGCCATCTTTACATTGCCATAAATGAAGCATCTCCAACAACTTATCCATGTCCCTCATGCATGCATCATCATACAACATAGATATCCCACAACCATATCATAATTATACCATACATAAGAATGTTGTTGATCTGAAAATTAATAGGCTTGAGTCTCTTTAAAATTGCAAGTGAAATGTGTATGTGCTTGGGTAATAGAATCAATTTACAAACACATAAAACTTAATGAGTTTTTACTTAGTCATGAGTAGCATAAATAGACATAACAGACATCAAAGTAAACACATTAACACAAAAAAATGATAAAGGAGTTCACCCCTCTCTTGGGCTACATCTCTTGGTCCAACTTTCAATGGATCATTTTCATTAATGTTGAAAGTGTCAAAAAGAGTGATTTACAATGCTCAGAATGCAAAATATATGGTTTCAATGGCTCCAGAATGTCCAAAAATCCCTAGTTGGGCTCTTTCTGCACCTGGTTTGACCAAAAATTGAGTTGGAATCACTTCCTGGAAGTTTCTCCCAATTCTTTGTTGTCTATGCTTGCCAAAACGCACCTATGTGTGACTAACCTGGCTCACGGACTGTTATTGGATAAATTGGTAGGTGTGGACACTAACTGATCTCCCTAGATCCACCTAGATCTAGAACAAAGCACACCAGAACATGACGCTTTCCTTAAGTTTTAGATATTGAATTTACTAACTAAAGAGGGATAGGTGACATATCGTTTAAACGTCGCTTCCTCTCGCCATCGCCATCCTAGCTCCATTCCAACACTCATACAATGATGATCCTGCAAAAGAACGCAACCAACCAAAGTGATAGTAATAGCATAAACTCAATATAAACCTATGTATGTGATCAATGAATCATACAATAAAACACAACAAGCTTTATAGGAAAGAATTATATCACTGTATCATATTAAATGTGAAAGAGAGATTACAACTGTGGCCTTGATGTCGTAAGGTCCCTTCCAACTGTCCTTCATTCCCCACACACTTCCACTACAAGAATTCTGAGAGCATAGATCTGATAATATTCACAATCTATCTTGACAAAATGGCTCATCTAGCCAAGCTAACAATCTCCAAAGCTCAATCCAATCCAAGCTCAAAAATCAAAAGCTAACTTTCTCCATGAGAGCTCCTCTCCTTTTATAAGTTGACGAGGATAAGGTGAGGAGGTTAGGATGATCCCACTAAATCATGAAAGCGAGTAAGATCCAAACCATTCAAATGCCACCTCACCATGGAAGTTTCTCCTTCTAGAAGCATCGAGAAGATGCTCATTTTTCCCACGTATGAGCATTTTTGCACCCTGCCTATATAGTAACCTGCGAACACTTCGCATCCTAGCTATGGTGCAATCTACGAAAATCAAGAATTTTCACACCCTGCCTATATAGCAATCTGCAAACATCCTCTTTAATAGGGTTTTTACAAAGGAAAATGCAACTTCTTTTCTCAGGAAAAGTTCTTCTCCCTTCTTTCTTCAGGAACTCAGGCCACTGACCCCTCTTAAGGAAACATATAGGTTTACATCATTAACGGTCATAGGGATGACGAAAATAATGTGTAACAAAGAGCCCCCCAAAGTATGAAGTTAGAACAAAGTGATAGCTAAAATACTTTGTCGAGTGTGTGTAGGGAACAAGGAACAGTCGGTCGGAAACCTACCAACAAACAAGGAAATACAGTACAATAATATATCATCACTGAGGTAGGCATTCCCATACTCAGAATACAAATGACTCAGAGCATAAATGCCAACATGTGAAGATCCATGTCAAGTAATACAGATCATGGCCACCAAACATACACTATGGATCCATGCCAATATGACTCAAATCTGAACATAGCCACCAAAAATACATTGTGTATCTATGTGTTAAAGACTCAAATTTGAACATAGCCATGATACATACAATGTGGATCTATGCAACAGTACAAACTAAAAATACTCCAACGTAACTTGAATCTATGAGAAAAGGTTCAGGGTCTTCATCTCCACCACTCTAAGTATGAATCTAACCATGCGAATACATGTGTTGAAGTCAAACATGGTAGAAACTACTTGATTATTGGTCAATGATGAGAACCATTAACAAGTGCAAGGGAAATCACCATTAATGTCAATGACTCCCAAGGTACTCTAGTACAATCCAACGAATGTGAGTTAATAAGTTGAAGTCGAACACTTGGCGGAATCTCCCGATCAGGGGTCAATAATGAAAACCCATTGTCGAAAGTGAGGAAACCTTCCATTGAGGCATGCAAGTTCCAAGGTACCAATTGGTTTCTAAGTCTAATTTTTGGATAATGAGTTGAAGTCGACAGGAAAAGACTTGTCACGGGAGGGCCTTAATGTATCCCACATCAATGACATGAAATGGGTAACAAGATTTGAAGTAGATCAAAGTAACAAGTGATTCAGGACTGACTTGGGGATGGTCGACGCAATAGAAGGCTCAAGGACTGTAGAAATGGTCTATGCAATAGAAGGCTTTTCGGGTTGAACTTCTCTTTGAATATATTGACGACAGGACAACTGTCTTGGAAAATACTGACTCAATAACAAGGATCACAGACCAATTTGTAATCTTATAAAGGAGTATGACCAAGAGACAAGTGGGTTTTCCAACCTAGACATAAAGAGATTGAAAGGGTGTCATGTTCAAAGGTGACTCTTCCATGGAATATAGGTTTAGACACATTTCTTTCCCAATTTTCCCCCCACCATTTCTGGCCAGTACCTCTTTATTTTTACGCAAGCTTGAGGAGGATAACATATGCTTGTCAATTTAAGCTCATCCTTCGGACGAGTCCCTCGAAGTATGTTTAACGAACCCTAAGAAGGAGTGGTTCGGTCCCATATGGGTCTTTTGATGTTTGTTTAACGAGTCCAAAGAAAGAAAACTCAAGGATTTTTCATGTTTAGAGAGTCTGAAAAACACTTAAAGAGAACTCTCTCAGTTCCTTTTTCGTAAAATAGTCTGATGAGACCGAAAAAGAGATAAACTATCGCTCAACAGACGTTTTCTTCAAATATTTTAACGAGCATGAAGAGAACAAGGTCACTCGACAATCTTTTCATGTTTAGAGAGTCTGAAAAGAGCTTAAAGGAAACTCCAGGGGGTTCCTTTTTCGTATAACCTTTACGAGTCCGAAAAAGTGATAAAAGTATACTCGGTTACATTTTCATTGATTTACGAGCACGAGAAAGAACAAAGACTAAGATCGGTAACTTATTCTCATGTATTTACGAGCATGAGAAAGAACAAAGACTAAGCTCGGGATTGTTTTCATTTTTACGCAAGCTTTAAAACAAAACAAAACTATGCTTGGACCTGGCTTCATTTTTACGCAAGCTTGAACCAGAGGAAACTATGTTTGAGGTAAGTGGTTTCATTTTTACACAAGATTGAACCATAGAAAACTATGCTTACGACTTCCCAACGCATAACACAGGGATGGTTGGTACTTAGCCCCCAGCTTAAGAAGCTAGCAGTTTAACTTCAGCATGAAGTCCAAAGGCCGAAGGCATTGCCCCCAAAGCTTCGTTTCATCCAACTTCGAAGGAGAATGAAATGAAGCTTCAAATACTATACGTAGGACTTGACCCAAACGGAGAGGGGGAAGTTGTTTCATTTTTTAACGAGCTTGAAACATGAGAAGAACTATGCTCATGACTCTAGGTATAATCCCAAGACCACTGTTTCATTTTTAACGAGCTTGACACAGAAACGGGAACTATGCTCGTAACCTGTGTTTCATTTTTTAACAAGGTCTCCACAGAGATGCAAAACTATCCTCGTAAGTGGTTTCATTTTTTAACGAGCTTGAAATTAGAAAACTATGCTCAAGTCCTTTTTCATTTTTTAACGAGCTTGAAATCAGAAAATCATGCTCAAAGACCTCTGTTTCATTTTTTAATGAGGTTGCCTCAAAGACGCAAAAACTATCCTCGAAACTGGTTTCATTTTTTAACGAGCTTGAAATCAGAAAACCATGCTGAAAGACCTTTGTTTCATTTTTTAACGAGGTTGCCTCAGAGACGCAAAAACTATCCTCGAGTCTCTCTTCTTGATCATGGATTCCAAGAGGACAATGCTCTAGAATGACACCATGTCAAGGGACAAAACTCGATCATGGCTTCCAAGAGGTCTTCGCTGGAAGGAAGAAACACACTTTGAAAGGACACCATGTCGAGGTCGCGACAAGAATAACTAGCCGACCTAATTACAAATCTCAAAACTGTCCTGCATCTACTATTAATTGACGAAGATCAACAAGCTTTGTAACTGACGATTAGTCCTGATGATGAATCCCGATTCGGATTCGAAACGTCGATGACAAAAATGACACCAACTGTGGATTATCCGGCAATTAATCTCGATACTACTCACCACAGAAATCTGAAAACAGGAATAAAGAGATTAGGCTCTAACAACCCTATTGAAGATATCACCATGTCAACTACTAGATCTAAGTCACCAGAATTTGAAGCCATGGGCGACAACACAACATAATTGACCTGTGGCAGGGGCGATATCGTCTGCATATAAGAACCATTTAGGGAGGCAATCCAGTCAAGGTCAATGAATGAAAGTCGATCAATAGTCACAACTCATCCATCGTGAGGGAAAGATATCACACGAAAAAGAGTAGACACAATAACTTTCATGGCATAGACATAATCTCGCCCAAGGAGTAAAGCGAAATCCAAGGGGTCTTGGACTACCATGACGTCAATAAAGACAGTTTTCCCTCCCAAAGTTACAGGAAACTGAGGAAGAATCCCTAAAGGTTGACTAGTTCTTCTGTTAAAAGCTAACAGATTCTACGTAACCGACACAAGCTGAGGAAAACCCAAAGCTTGCCAAGCAAAAGAGGACAAAATACTAACGGACGCACCTTCATCTATCAGTGTTTGAGGAACGTCTCGACCACGTAGTCTAGAAAGGAATGTGAGAGGGAAGACGAGGTCCAGTTATCACACCCCAATCAAAATGGATGGCCTCATTACTTGGAGGGGGTTCCACGGGAGAAGGAGGAATAGCCCCGGGCATGGTAGATTTTGTATCAACGAGAAAAACATGGGCATTATTGAGTTTACTCTCTAGTAGGAGAGTAGGATCGACCGATGACGAGATCAGATTGACCACTTGGGTTGCATTCTCCAAGAGGAGAATGGGGTCGATAGGTGGAAATAGATCGACCACTTGGGTGACACTCTCTAACGGGAGAGTGGGATCGACCGAGGATGGGATCGGATCGACCACTTTAGTTTCACTCTCTGAGGGGAGAGCGGGATTGACCGAGGATGGTATCGTATCAACCACTTTGTCAACTGGTTCAACCGAGGACGTGACCAGATTGACAACATGATCAACCGGATTGACCGGTGAAGGGACCAGAGTGATCATTCCATCAACTATAGGGGGGTCAAGAGTAAGCTTGCGAAAAGCAGTTGGAAGTTGAGGCTGTGAAACAGTCATGTCTTCCAGTAATTTCGAGCCTTCGTCCCTACGAGGGAAAAGGTGAGTGAGATGACTCCCTTTGCATAACATACATAGAAACTTGACTCTACTTTTCTTCTTCCCAACTATATTGTGACTAGTCGACGGGAAGTCATCAGCATGTTGTTCAGAGGCTAACGACATGGATTGGCAAGGATATGTAGACCATACTTCTATAACCTTGGATAGACCAGGGCAATCCTTAAGAAGATGGCTACCCTTACAAAACCTGCAAGAGTACTTGGGCTTACGAGTTGTTTGGGTGATCTTGATGTCATCAACACTCCCAGCACGATTAACAGTAACTGGTTGTTTTCCAACATGTTTGACAGTGGTTGGAGGTTTTGACCCTTGTTTATCTTTCTTCTTCTTAGTCTTTCTTTTCTTCTTCTTCTTATTCACCGGGTTACTAGCTTCAGAACTTTCACTCAACGAAGAAGATGAAACAGAAGGCGACCTTGCAAGCGAAGAAGACCTTACTGGTGAAGAAGGTGAAGGATCAACATGAGGGTGATGCTCTTGGGGGGAAGTGCTTGTGACTGAAGCACTAACTGCATTCGGGATTACCTGAGTGGAAAACAACCATACCAGTAATCCAATTGTGAGACCTGGAAAGATCAAAGTAGCAATATGAGGAGGACCTATGTTTCCGTAAGAAGGAAAAACAAAAGGTTCCCCTAGAGCAAGGGTTCCTTCATTGGTCATTTCAGGAACTGGTGCCATTAAAACAAAAATCCAACCTAGAGTCTGCTAGGGAAAACAAACAACACATGCTAAAAAACTAGGAAGCAAGCAAACAAACAAAACCTTCTCACAATGAGCACACTAGTTGGTCATGAAATCCAACGTCGCAGGAACAAAGTAAGAAGGGATTGAGATAGAACGGGTGGAAAAGTTACATTGACAACCTACTTAATGGACTTACACCCTGGTGCAAGCTCCCACACATAAACGTGGGTATACCCTCCAAGGAGCCCGAGTGATTTTGGCCAACGTCGATTCCAGGTACCATGAAGACTTGCCCCTCCACAGTCACCTTGTGTAAAGACCCTAAAGAGATAGGCCACTAAGGTTACCGATCACTACAGTGATGCCTGGGGAAACAGTCGACAGTCTGATCCATGCGCAAGGGCAGGGTATCTAGCCCGAAATCAACTTGAAAGGCTTCCACTCATCATTGTGGGTATACCTTCAAGTGACCCCCATAATACGTGAAATCTCTACACCAAGACCAACAAAGCAGGATGAGTAACTCTATCAGTCTCAATGCGACCTCGTGATTGACCCTTGTGTTAGAAGGGCATCCCAGAACAAAATGTAATAAGTGGATTTCACCGCTCCCTAACTCAAAATTCTATGTTCATTTGCAGCTTTGGAAAGTTATCTTTCACACCTCTTCCAAAGCCCTACATCTAATCTAATGTAGGTGTGCTACCATAAAATATAGAAATGTCGAATCAATTTTTATAAGAGCTTTATTTTATGGTTATTGTTACTCAAGAGGAAAATGGCGTAGACAAGATGGTGTTTTGACCGACTCGAAAGTTATGCAAAGAGATGAATATGCAATCTTTTCATTTCGATGAAAGTTATGCTACGAGAAGGAGAAAACATTTATCATTCCCATATGCATAATGTCCCAAAATTTTAAAACTCATCAATATCAATATCTTCAAGAAATGATTGAAAGAGACTGTATACCAATACACGATTCATGGCCCCTCGGGAAAAAATTTCAGAATTTAAGACCAAAAAATGCCAAGAATCATGCAATTTCGCTACTTCAAATGCAAGGATGCCCCATTCTAATATAAAGCAAGAAATTAAATCTTTTTGTTTCAAAAATTTCACTAAAAGCAATAATGAACTTTCTTAAAACAAAGAAACCCAAACTAAAAGTTTTCTTTTAAAGCGAACTATTCAGAAGAAATCTGATCTTTCCCTAAACAATTATAAAGAAAACACACACTTTGTAATCGAAGGACACTCAAAGCAAGAGACTAATCCTTCAAAACCAAACAAAGCAAAGATGGTTAAAAGCAACTCAAAGAATGTCAAGCAGACTGTAAACAGATCAATATAGGCTCCAAAAGTTCAATCCAACTGATCAACGCAAAACTGGGCATCAAAAGATAACAAGACCCAATCCAAAAAAAAAATTACAAACAAGTTTGCAAGCCAACAGTATATTACAGTGCGAAAATCAACAATTTTCACAGGCTAGCAATGGGTAGGGTGCGAAAATGTCGCACTGGTTTAAACAGTGAGGTGCGAAAATCAAAGGTTTTCATAGGCCATATATAGGTACGGTGTGGGAACATCTGTAAACAAAAGGAATTTGGAAAAAGGACAAAGAGTATAAGTGAACTTTCAGATCCAAAGAGTCTGGATGGATCTCCCACAGACTCAAAAACCAGAAAACAAGAAATCAAAGCAAGGGAAACTAGACTAACTAGGAAACAATATGTTCCCCAGTGGAGTTGCCAATTTTGTTATTGGATAAATCGGTAGGTGCGGACACTAACTGATCTCCCTAGATCCACCTAGATCTAGAACAAAACACACCAGAACATGACGCTTTCCTTAAGTTTTAGATATTGAATTTACTAACTAAATAGGGATAGGTGACATATCGTTTAAACGTCACTTCCTCTCGCCATCGCCATCCTAGCTCCGTTCCAACACTCATACAATGATGATCCTGCAAAAGAACGCAACCAACCAAAGTGATAGTAATAGCATAAACTCAATATAAACCTATGTATGTGATCAAGGAATCATACAATAAAACACAACAAGCTTTATAGGAAAGAATTATATTACTGTATCATATTAAATGTGAAAGAGAGATTACAATTGTGGCCTTGATGTCGTAAGGTCACTTCCAACTGTCCTTCGTTCCCCACACACTTCCACTCCAAGAATTCTGAGAGCATAGATCTGATAATATTCACAATCTATCTTGACTCGTAAGGTCACTTCCAACTGTCCTTTGTTCCCCACACACTTCCACTCCAAGAATTCTGAGAGCATAGATCTGATAATATTCACAATCTATCTTAACAAAATGGCTCATCTAGCCAAGCTAACAATCTCCAAAGCTCAATCCAATCCAAGCTCAAAAATCAAAAGCTAACTTTCTCCATGAGAGCTCCTCTCCTTTTATAAGTTGAAGAGGATAAGGTGAGGAGGTTAGGATGATCCCACTAAATTATGAAAGTGAGTAAGATCCAAACCATTCGGATGCCACCTCACCATGGAAGTTTCTTCTTCTAGAAGCATCGAGAAGATGCTCATTTTTCCCACGTATGAGCATTTTCTCACCATGCCTATATAGCAACCTACGAACACTTTGCATCCTAGCTATGGTGTAGCCTGCAAAAATCAGGCATTTTCACACCCTACCTATATAGCAACCTACAAACATCCTCTTTAATAGGGTTTTTACAAAGGAAAATGCAACTTCTTTTCTCAGGAAAAGTTCTTCTCCCTTCTTTCTTCAGGAACTCAGGCCACTGACCCCTCTGAAGGAAATAGATAGGTTTACATCATTAACGGTCATAGGGATGATGAAAATAATGTGTAACACGGGCATTTCCCGTGCCAAAAACACAGCACCGCGCACATTCTGCAATTCATGGCGAATAGTCGAATAGTTAGGGGACTCAACAACTTTTACGGTGGAGGTAGTGGTCACATGGCCCATGTGGCAAAGCGCCGACCGCAAAAGTAGCACCCAACTAGCCTAACCGTTGGTACCTCCACGTGTAAGGGTCATATGGTGGAGGGTGGTGTGACCATGGGCTAACCATTTGAAACCCACACGCCTGTGTGTGTTGGATATATGGCATGTGACTTTGGTGTAGTGATCGCGGGCTGGGGCTAAGCCCTGGCCCAGACTCTGGCCGAAATAGCAACTAAATAAACTTAAATATTTATTTAATGGTATATGGTTAAGATTCAAATGGCAGGTGGGCTGGTAGCCCGGCCTATGCAAACACGTTGCCACTCCCAGAGGTCGTGGGTTCGACCCCCACGGACTCCAACCAAAATTTTACACCACGGAGGGGTGCCACGTGGCACCATACAATTGGTCAACAAACACGCCATGTGTCAAAACCGGATAGGTCCACCTCATATGCCAATCACCTTACCACGTTAGCACTTCTGCCCAATCAATAATCCATGTCACCCTGCCACATAAAATGTACGGTCGTACAGACTGTACGGTCAGCTGCCACGTGGCTTGTACGGACTGTACAACCAGCAAATTTTTTGCCTATTTGAGTAAATGGACAGAACGCGATATCTCTCACATATGATGTTTGTTCGAACTCGTTCAAGTTGTGTTGGGATCATGAGGAGTAGGCCTACACACGAGTGTGTTTTCAAACAATTCCGAGCACTTTGATTTTTAAGCATATTTGGTCCCCTGGATCACTCCTCCCCATTGGGAAACTTTTGGACCTCCAAAATACTACTTCCAGTCTATGTAAAGATGAGGGTACAGTTCCCTCACCTTTCCAACCTCAATCCATCTAGATTCGATTGGATTTGTGCCTTTAAGACCAACACGAAGGTATTCCACATTCCCTCATTTTGAAGTTCTCATCCTCTTGTCAAGGATTGTATCCTCATGCAATTATGAAAGATATTTTGGCAAGAAATCATCTATGGAAGGAATCTGAACATGCTCTCCTTGATCATCAATCAAAGGAGGCTCATACAATCTCAAATTCTCAACATTAACAACTGCATACATTTGCATATAAGGAGGCAAATCCAAACGGAAGGCATTGTTACCAATCTTTTCAAGAATCTTGAAAGGTCCATATCTAATTGGTTTCGGTTTTTTACGTTCTCCTTTAAGCCTCTCTTTGATAATGTAAATCCAAACTTCATCTCCAAATTGGAAACTGTGATCAACATGATGCTTGTCATGTCTTGTCTTGTACTTGGCTTGGATCTTTTCCAACTGTTCTTGTACCATTTGATGCACCAATTGGATTTGTTCAATGAACTTCTCTTCTCTATCAATGTCATAATGACCATCAATAGCAACATCTTTATCAAAGATGAAATCTAAAGGAGATGTTGGCAAATAACCAAAATGTGCCTCAAATGGAGATGTTTGAGTCGAAGAGTGCTTAGCTCGATTGTAAGCATGTTGAATTTAGTGTAGGTGCTCATCCCAAAGCTTAGGATACTTGCTACAGTAACCACGAAGAAGATGCACTATTGTTCTATTCACCACTTATGTTTGACCATCCCTTTGTGGATGAAATGTTGTGCTCTTTTTCATCTTGGTGTCCATGAGTTCCCATAAGCTTGACCAAAAGTTCCCAATAAATCGAGAATCTCGATCTGAAATAATGGATTTGGGCAACCCAAAATGAACATAAACATGTTGAAATAACATTTGTGTCGTTTGTTCAACTATAACTTGCTTCTTACAAGGCATCAAAATACACATTTTGTTGAAACAGTCGACCACAACATAAAGATAATCGTGATTTTTTTTAGACATAGGTAGACCTCCTACAAAGTCCATGGAAATGCTTTCCCAAGGACGAGAAGGAACTGGAAGTGGAGTATGCAAACCCAACTTTCTATTGCTAGGATTACTTGTATCACATAAAGAACATCCTCTTACATATCTTGAAACACTTTCATTCATTTTAGGCCAATAGCAATACCTTTGCAAATTCACCATCGTCTTGCCTACACCAAAGTGGCCAGCAATAAGATAAGAATGTGCATCCCTTATGATGTTGGCTCTTTCACCCTGTGGAATACATAGCTTGCCAAGATGATACAAAAGCTTATAATGCACATGGTAATCCAATTCCTCAACTTGGTTAGATTGACACAAAGTTGAATAAACCTCTTTATAATTAGCAACTAAAGCATATTGTTCAACATAGCTCTCATGCATGGTAGAATGTTGCTTAAGAATAACTGAAGCACTAACAATAGGCCTAGAAAGCATATCAACAACTTTGTTATAAATGTCTTTCTTATACCTTGTGACCAAGTGGAATTGTTGTAGAAAACCCATCCATTTGAAGTGTCTTTCTTGTTATATCTTTGTTTGTGATTGTAAGTATTGCAATGGTTGATGATCTATGTGAATGATAGTTTCTTTTCCCAACAAATAATGTTTCCATTTTTTCACACTTTGCACCGATGCATACAACTCCTTATCATAAGTAGGATAGTTAATCACAACACCATTAAAAGTTTCAGAATGAAAACAAATGGGCTTACCATGTTGCAACAAGATTGCTCCCATTGCATAATTGCTTGCATCTATTTGGATCTCAAATGGTTGTCTCAAATTAGGAAGTGCAAGAACTGGAGTTGAACTAATCTTCTCCTTCAATGCATCAAAATATTTTTGGTGCTTTCCTCCTCATTGGAAAAATTGCTTGATGCTTGTCACAGCATGTAATGGAGTTGCAATTGAAGAGAAGATAGCAATAAATTTTCTCCAATATTGGGTTGCTCCCAAAAAGCTTCTTACCTCTGTCACATTGTTGGGCTTGGGCCAATCCAAAATGACTTTGACCTTGGAAGGATCAATTTTCAGTTCTCCTCCAACAATATGTCCCAAGTAAACAAGTGAGGTCTTTCCAAACTCACATTTAGACATCTTCAAAAACAAATTTTCTTTCTTCAAGACATCCAAAACTTTCTTTACAAGCATAACATGCTCTTCACGAGATTTGTTAAATATCAAAATGTCATCCAAGTAGACAATCACACAATCATCAAGAAAAGGCCTTAAAACATCATTCATGACTCTCATGAATGTAGCAGGAGCATTACAAATCCCAAATGGCATTACCATCCACTCAAACAAACCTTGGTTTCTTTTGAAAGTTGTCTTCCATGTGTCTCCTTCAACAATCCTAATATGATGATATCCACTTCTCAAATCCAACTTAGTAAAATACTTAGCATCTTTCAATTGATCAAGCAAATCATCAATTCTAGGAAGAGGATAACGATTCTTTATCATAATCTTGTTCAAGGCTCTGAAATCTACACACATGCGTCATGTACCATCTTTCTTTGGCACTAAAACAATTGGTGACCCACATGGCGATGTGCTTGGTATTATGACCCCTTTGTCAAGCAACTCTTGGATTTGTTTTTTAATTTCAGCATTCTCCATGATTGACATCCTGTGCATACCAATGTTTGGAAGAGGACAATCTTGTTGCAATTGTATCTCATGTTGGATACCCCTTTTTGGAGGCAATCCTTTTGGTTCTTGAAACATCTCATCATATTGGTTAAAAACCTCATATAAATCATATTTCAACTTTGCATCACAACCTTGGAAAGCTTCTTTTTCAACATTGTCTTTGGGTTTGATCATCAAGAGGACAAAGTTCTTACTAGCATTGATTAATCTCTTCATTTGTCTAACATTTACAAGTGACAAATTCAACTTCTTTGTATGTGCTCTAACAATGTACTCAACTCCATTTTTAAACAAATGATATTTGTTCTCATGACGATGAAAGATGGCTCTCCTATCATATAAATATGGGCTTCCCAACACAATGCCACAAATATCCAATGAAATAACATCAAGCTCTACCTCATCTATAAAATTTGCAGTGATGGCAAATCTAAGTTTACACCTTCTTATCACATGCAATTTGGCATTGCCACATATCCATCCTAGAGGGTATGGTTTAGGATGTGGAGTAGTTTCCAATTTTAATTTCTTGACAGTGTCTTCAGATATGAGGTTTTCTTGAGATCCAATATCAAAAAGAGTATCTATCTTGGCATGCTTGGAAATAACCCTTATGTGGAAAAGCTCTATTCTTTCTTGTTCATGTTGAGTTTCATTGAGGCTACTACTACTTGAAGAACTAGTACTCGCAATATAATCCTTACCTTGATAACCTATGGTTGTAATTTTTGTTTCATCTCCTGAATCAGAACCTAAATCATGTTGTGTAGTTGCAACAGTCTTTGGTTTTCCTTTGTTGTTGAACTTTTTGGGTCTCTTTTCAGGATGAAGTTTCCAACAATGGTCTTCATCATGGCCATCTTTTGAATAGTGTTTACATGTGAGTTTTTCTCCCTCTTTCCTGACTGAAGCATTCTTTCTCCCATTTCCCTTGAACTTCTTATTTCCTTTGTCTCCATCAACAAAAGGTTTCTTATTGCCCTCTTGAGGTTCATTCCTCCCTCTTTCTTCCAAATGATTTGCATGTACACAAACTTCATCTAGACTTGTAGGGTTAAACATAAGTATTGTGTGCCTCAAGTAGCTATGTAATCCTCCGATATATTTGAGTAAAGTTTCTCGAGAAGATAAACCTATACCCAAAATCAAAGCTCTTCTTCTAAATTCTTGAGTGTAGCTTTGCACACTTTTCCCTTTAGCTTGTCTAAAGTTTTGCCAATCCATAATAGCTTTCTGCATGTATGCTAATGGATAAAATTGTCTTTTAAGTGCAACAATAAAATCATTCCAAGAGGATAAAACTTTACCATGTTTCTTCGTGTCCTCTTGAGTTTTGGCTTCCCACCAAATGAGTGTTGCACTTTCCAATCTAAGAGAAGCAAGTTGAATCTTAGTTTCATCATATTTGATTCTGTGTATCCTACAATACACTTCAATATGATGAATCCAGTTATCCAATTTCTCAGCATTTACCTCTCCATTGTACATAGGCAATTCAAACTTAATATCAAGCTTAAGCAAAGGAGTTTGTAGAGGAATTTTACCATGTTCCTTTGGAGAATTTGGAGGTGGTTGTGAAATGGTAGAAGAGGTGGAAGATGGAGGTGAAGGAGGTGGATTTTCACCATTCCCTCCATTTCCTTTTGGAGTTTTATCACCACTATATTCATTACCCTTTGGAGGATTTGATCTTTCACCTTTAAACCTTGCATTTCTTTCTTCAAATAAAACTTTCACCATTTCAGTCATATCATAGAAAACTTTTATGAAAGTTTCATCCTCTGAAGTAAGAGTTTCATGACTCTCCTCATGATCCATACTTGGTGAATATCTCCTTGAAGCTTGAGGTGATTGTGTAGTTCTCCTTCTTGAAAGTTGAGAACTTGGCTCTACAAGTTGACCTTCTCCTCTTGTGAGCTTCAACCTTGTAAGCATTAGAAAACAAGCACTTCCAAATAATCAAACCTTCAAAAACCTATGCTCTGATACCAACTTGATCTGAAAATGCAAAGGCTTAAGTCTCTTTAAAATTGCAAGTGAAATTTGTATGTGCTTGGGTAATAGGATCAAGTTACAAACACATAAAACTTAATGAGTTTTTACTTAATCATGAGCAGCATAAACAGACATAATAGCCATCAAAGTAAACACATTAACACATCAAAACAATAAAGGAGTTCACCCCTCTCTTGGGCTACATCTCATGGTCCATCTTCCAATGGATCATTTTCATTAATGCTCAAAGTGTCAAAAAGAGTGATTTACAATGCTTAGAATGCAAAATAGATGGCTTCAATGGCTCCAGAATGTCCAAAAACACCTAGTTAGGCTCTTCCTGCACTTGGTTTGGCCAAAAACTGAGTTGGAATCACTTCGTGGAAGTTTCTCCCAATTCTTTGTTGTATTTGTTCACCAAAACGCACTTGTGTGTAGCTAACCTGGCTCACGGGAGTTTCTCGTGCCAAAAACCCAACATCGTTCACATTCTGTAATTCGTGGCGAATTGTCGAACAGTTACGGGACTTGGCACCTTTTCCAGTGGAGGTAGTGGTCACATGGCCCATGTGGCGAAGTGTCGACCACAAAAGTAGCACCCAACTGGCCTAATCGTTGGTACCTCCGCGCGTAAGGGTCATATGGTGAAGGTTGGTGTGGCCATGGGCTAACCATTTGAAACCCCTGCACCTACGTGTGTTGGAAATATGGCATGTGACTTTGGTGTAATGACTGTAGGCTGGGGCTAAGCCCCGACCCGAACTTCGCCCGAAATAACAACCAAATAAACTTAAATATTTATTTAATGGTATATGGTTAAGATTCAAATGGCAAGTAGATTGGTAGCCCAGCCTGCACCAACACGCTGCCACTCCTGGAGGTCGTGGGTTCGACCCCCGCGGACTCCAACAAAAATTTTACACCACGAAGGGATACCACATGGCACCATACCATTGGTCCACAAACACGCCATGTGTCAAAACTGGATAGGTCCACCTCATATGCCAATCACCTTACCATGTCAACACTTCTTCCCAATCAGAAATCCAAGTCACCTTGCCACGCCATCTGTACTGTCGTACAGACTGTACGGTCAGCTGTCATGTGGCCTGTATGGACTGTACAATCAACAAAAAATTTGTTTGTTTGAGGAAATCGACAGAACACGATATCTCTCACATATGACATTTGTTTGAGCATGTTCAAGTTGCATTAGGATCGTGAGGATGAGGCCTAAGCACGAGTTCATTTTCAAGAAATTCTGAGCACTTTGATTTTTTAGCATAATTTGATCCCCTGGATCAGTTGCTCACTGTAACACCTTGTTTCCCCCAGTCTGTAAAAATAACTATAGTGGCCAAGAACTATGGCAAACTCAAAGATGTGAATGTTTGATTTGACGAACCTTTGTATAAAAGGTCGATGAATGTAAATTATGTTATGAATATGTGTTGCATGACTGCTGGAAGGGGGATGTGCTAAAAGAGACCATGATGGCTAATGAGAGATGGTGGAAGGGACCTGGAATGGTTGAGTTAACTTCCACCAAGCCAGTACCGTACTGGTTTTTACTTGCTCAAAGACCAAAGCAACTCTCTGACCCTGGAATGGATTTTCCGTCAGATTGGTAGGTGGGGAGGCTCCTCAAGAGTTAATGAGGGGATGGGGATGAACTACCCATCCGTAAAATCTCTCAGACCTGACCACGAATGAGGAAATTCGCACCACACGCAATATTGCAAAGAAAAAGGCAAGAGAGAAAGTGTGGTAAAGGGTAGAGAGAGAGCGCGTGCGACATGGATCACGGAAGAGAACTGGAGAAACTCTGGAAACACATGGAGTTTTGAACATAGGAGAAGGAGAGTAACCTTCGTCCTGGATTATTTTTCTGTATCAGGAGAAGGAGAGTAACCTTCATCCTTGACTTCCGTTGAGATGGAAGTAGGAGACTGAATCTCAAAGCATCGTGGTCTAGTTCGGGGGTGGCTAATGGTAAATCTGTTTGGAGTCACTGAGCCTACGGTTGGGTGGAAACGAGCACCCCTCTCAGCAGTTGCATCACACTTGGTGGATCTGATAAGTGTTTTATGCCTCGTATTTTGAATTGAATATCATGAATACATGCTCATGTTTATATGCCCATAATGATTTCTGTGTGGAATGATTGCCTGGTGTTTTAGACTGGAAATAATGGATGCATGTGTATACTTACATGCCATAGTTGGTTTCTGTACAAATGATTAAGTCTGGGGCATGAGTTCACTCCACTGAGAATTGTCGTGTTTGCTTGATTCTCGTAATATTATGGGAAGGCTCCTTGAGAGTACTCTTCCCCGGGAATTACCCCATAAACCTTGGAACCGTACCGAACCTTTACCCAGAGACTCGACTAAGATCAGGGACAATTGCCCAAGAACCGTCTGAAGGTTCATGCGATCCGGGTCTGGAAACCTTATGCAAGAAAGAGTAGCTCTCTAAGGTCTCAGAGTCGTGGGAGTTTGAAGCTACGAGAGGTTGAATTTCGTGATTCAAGCTCAGAAAGGATAGTGAGTCCAATTATCGAAAGAGAATACCCCATCGTTTGGTAGACGAACGGTCGGAATCCTTTCGGAAATACCCCAGATCTGTCAAGATCGATGGATCTAGAGGAGGAGCGCAGGCGTTAACACCTCGACCCTTTCATACTTCGCAAGTAGCGATGGGATCTAGGACCGTAGATCCAAGGATTTGTCGAAGCTCTATTGACCGTCGATCCTAATCTTTGCATAGGTAAGAGAGTGGACTCGACAACGTCCTGAAAGTCCCGAAGTATTCAGAACCGTCCATCAACACAAGACGTGTGGCATTCGGGTAGCATTTCGCTGACTCACGAGTTGGAGTGGTCAAGGGTAGGACTGCACAAACTCACGATTCATGAAATCGTGATGTGATCGTGGTTGTTGGATCCAAGCCATGGGAGAACCGTTGGATCAAAACCTCTGCGTGGTATCGTGTATCGGGGGTTCAAAGGTTGAAAGAATTTCTTTTCGACTGCAGAAGTCGCGAAGTGCTGAGCATCGAGGGCTCGTGCGAACACGTGGCACATCCGTTAGGTGGGGACCGCATGGTTGACAGGTGGTGTAACAACAAGCGCCCAGAGAAAGGTGGAAGCGGGTGACAGGTGGTGGACACACGTTGCCTGGGAAAGAGTCAACCCATTGTTGACTTATCATGTTTCGGGGTTTCGAAGGGTGAAGTAGTTTCACCTTGATCGCTAAGGTCGCGAAACGTCGAGAGCCGAGGTCTCGTGCGACGGGCGGCAGCAACACAGCTCGTAAGCAGAGTACAGCGGAGGAGACAAGTGGCATGTACGCATCGCTTTGGTAGAGTCCACGTAACGTTGACCTTTCGCGTTTCGGGGATTCGCAAAGGAGGAGCACGAGGGCTTAACACTCCAACTCGCAAAGTTGCAAGATGCGAGTAGTGCTAGTGTTTAGCCTAGCCTACGGTTATATCTAGCAGGTGCTAGTGAGGAGGGAGCCATACTCGTATCACATTTCGGGTATCGGCATTTGGAGAAAGAGGAGTCAAGAGCCTTGACTCTCCAACTCGCGAGTTGCAAAAGGCGCTTGCGCTAAGGCTAGGTTGTGATCACTTGGAGGAGAATAAGGGAAGGGATGGTCTGCGCTAGGTCCCGTAGAAATTCAAGGATTTTGTGCCTCGAAGAAAAGACAAAAGAAAAAAAATTAGTTGTCATAGTGGGTGTGTGACACTCACTCAACCAACCAACCATATCCAGATCTCACAACAACCATACCAAGATTGCTTCAAGCATTCACCATACCATAAGTAGATCTAAGCATCAAAACAAACATATAACCATACCAGAAGTTATGTATATGATCTAAACCTGTAAAATGTTGATCTAGGAACTTGCTTTGGACTTCAGGGACCTGGCACCAATATCAACTCAAGTTTTCATGGCCTTTTCATATATACGTGACATGTCCTCTTTCAGCCCGTGGAAATACATGACCTAGCCTTCTATGACCCGCGTGTGTACGCAACATGGCCTTCTACAACCCGCGTACAACTTCAGAAAACTAGGGTCTTTTGAAACTCTACAACTCCGAAACTTTCGTCGTCACTCCTCCTTTTCTACCTCGTACTTGTGTAACTTTAGATGTATCAATGAGTACCTACAATAAAATTTTCACTAAATAATAGATATTCAATATGCTCAAAAATTCATCATCATAAGAGACTCTTGCTCTCTTACTTATGCTCTCCAAGTAGCTTCCTCTAGGGGTTATCTTCTAACCAACTTCCTTCTTTTAGGGCTAACCCACTTCTAAATACTTTGTCCACTTACAACCACTTTGTCCACAAATAGTAAATTCACCACTTCTAGTTGCAACTAATTCATTTTAATTTATTTTCTTATTGCAACAACTTAACCCATGATTAACTCCTAGTTACAACCACTTTAACTAGCCAACTTCTTCTAGGAGCTTCTAGAATAATTTGACTTCTTTGACCTTCTAGGGGTTTCTAGATAACTCGTGAGGGTTCTCCAACTTCACAAGGCCATATCTCCCTAACCGTGAGGATCCATGTGGCATACCACATATCACTGGAAACGACACGACATGTACTATCCATATAGAATGATATCACATGCAAATTCACTAATCTCCATTACATTATTCCTCAACCAAACTTGGGTTCCTTAACCACACTGCTAGGACTACCTAACCACTCAACCATTTGGGCTTTGCAAAGCGTCTTCTCGTGATGGATTTCACCATAAGGGGACCACTTTGGAGTTCATCCATTTGGTACTTCCTACATAGAAACATTCATGATCACCAACTACCTTGGACATGACATCAATTATACAACTTCCTTGTATATTAACCTTGACATCAATTACAACACATCACTATGAAACCACTTGACATCAACCCTTTGACATCAATGACAACATAGTACAACAATCTCCCCCTTTGGCATTGATGGCAACACCAACATTGATTTCAACACCTAGACATGACAATGTTCATGCTCTCCCTATGATCATTGCTCCTCATCAATGTTTCTATATCTCCCCCTTTAACATCAATGGAAAAGGGTATATCTCTTTGGGGCTGCTCCCCCTGCCTGATATCTCCTTGGAGTTGCTCCCCCTGTCTAGATGCCTTTGATCTTTCTATGATTACTCTCTCTTCCTTCATCTGAATAATCTCTCTCCATGTGACAAAGGATATCACTCTGATGCAATGTTTATGGCATGGCTGTCAATGCTCATACCTCTGTAACCAATCATGGGAAAAATAACATCTCCCCCTGTGGGTATGTCTCCCCATGTCTTCTATGCAAGATGTTGTGTAATCATTGTGAACGACATGCTACCACCGTAATCTGCTTCTGATGTGGATGTTGCTTCTCTACCAGAATACTGATCAACTCCTCAATAATACTGCACCAAGAATACCATGCTCAGCTATTCATTTGACGATCCTTGGACATGTCTATGCATCAACTATGCATCAACCTGTACCATCAACCAATGCATCAACCAAGCACCAAACTTGTACCAACACAAGTGCATCAAGTATGCACAAAACAACTTGTCACATTCATCAACCAAATCATATCTATTCACCAAGATCAATCACCGAGATAACTTTCAACCATATGCACCATCAACCAATGTATCAGCCATGCACCAAACATGTACCAGCACAAGTGCATCAAGTATGCACAACACAACCTATCACATCAATCTCATCAACCAAATCAGATCTATTCACCAAGATTAATCACCAAGACAATTTTCAACCATATGCACAATATCACCAAGATGTGCATCAACCAAGACTACTCACAAACATCAACAAAATGTACCACAATCAAGATGTGCTTCTAAAAGTAGATCCATACATATATGCCACATCATCCATAAACCAAGTGCCAACTAGCAAGTGCCTCTAACACTGTACCAAGTATGTACCAATCATGCATAAAATCTGTATCGACCATGTGCCAACCATTCACATCAACAATGTACACACCATATACCATAAGATATCATCATTGAAGTGCATCAACCATGTGCCAAATGTGAATCAATATCACCAACAAGTGCCTCTATCAATGTACCAATACCAATAACATCATCAACCATACAACACACTGACCATGTACCTCAAACAAGTGTCATATGCCTCAACCAACTACCATGAACTATGTGTCAATGTATCCAAGATATGTACCACCAATGTATCTCAACCAAGTAGACCTCAATCAACATGCACCATAAACAAGTGTCTTAACCATATCACTCTCAATCATGTCATGTACCATATCACAAAGATAACCCTCAAGTATATGTCAATATAAAAAAGATATGCATTAACCTACAACCATCATTAATCTCATCAAGATATACCAACAACATACACCTTATGTATATGCCAACTCATCAACTAAGTGTCTCATTCATGTACCCAACATGTACATAAACCAAATGTCAAGATATTCAACAAGTAGGCCTCTAACAATACATCACACTAACATAAACCCTTACATCAAACCATGTGTAAAAACTTCACGAACAATATGTCCCAATATGTATCTTCAAACATGAACCAAGATTACCAAACAAATTCTTCTCACAATACATCTCAAGATATATCAATAGAGCTCACATATGTACCATCCATGTACTACAACAGATCTGCTTCAAAACCATTCAGTACAACAATTATAATGCAACAATAATACCTCTAGACATGTATCAAGAATATGCCTCAATAGATCAGTGATGTACCTCTATCTAGTATCACATTACCCATGATATACCTCATAAACAAGGTGCCACAACCTCATTGATAAGTACTTAACATAACCAACATTGTATCTTAACATAAATGCCTCAATCCACACACCAGGGTTAGTACCATGCATCCAAGATAGGCATCAAGCACATGCTCCAAAACTCAACCATATATCATCACCATGCATTCATCAAACACACATAAAAGTAAACCTTTATTCATGAAAACTTGAAATATACCATCGCAGACCATGCATAAATTGTGTTGTACCATCAAACCATGTTACAACCCATATGTACACCAATTTTTCAAGGCTTTACCTCAGGTACGTGACCTGACTTCATATTACTCACATATGTACACGACCTTTACATACAACAACTCGTGTATGTATGTGATTGTTCCCACAGGAACCCGCGTATGCTTCATAAAATACTTAAGCTTGAGCTTGCCTCATGGAAGCCATTCTTGTTTGGCTTTTCAGTCTTCTTCATCCACTTATGAGAGTGTCCTAGCTTCTCAGAACTTGTACTTTGAGCTTCCATCCTTTCATCATTATTTTCCTTCCATGTTTCATTTTCTCTTCTTGCCATATTATATGAAGCATTTCTCATTGACTGTCTCCTAAAATTCCATCAATCCTGGGATTTGTGGCCAAGCCCACTACAATTGTAGCATCTCATGGGGTGACAATGTGCAACAATGTGTCCCACAAGATTACATCTCCAACATCTTAAGATGTTGTTGAATCTTCCAACATCTTTCCTTGCATAATGTCTGCAATCCAAAGCTTTGTGACCATATTCATTACATGAGAAACAATGACCATTGAAAACATTTTCATACCTTTGCTTTTGTGTCAAGCTTGAAGGTATCTCTCTTCTGAATTTGCTTTGAGGTGTAGGGATGGCTTCTTGGTGTCTTTCTTGCTATGTTCTTCTTAAGGTTTCCTTGCTTTTTTTAGCTTGGCTTTCACCCTCTGAAAGTGAAGGACCTACATCATGCTTCTTAGAAGTGTTGGCTTCAGAGTGTGTTGCTTCCTTGTTGTATCCAAGACCTTATTTATCATTTGGCGATCTTTGACTGTCCAGGGTTTCATCCAAGATTATTGAGTTGTTCATGAACTTGTTTGACTTCTCGGCTTTCCTTCTGAGATAAAATACTCTTGCTTCCATCTTACGGCACGATTCTTCTTTTTCATTTACATGATTCTTCAATAGTTCTTCTATCATTTTGGCTTCTCCAAGTTGGGTCCTTAGATTGACATTGATTTCTCTTGTTTCTTTAAGCTCTTCAAGGTTTTTGCTAAGCTCACCATTTACCTTATTCTTTTCATATGCTTGACTAATTATTTCATTATTTAGTCTCTTGATCTCTTCTTCTTTTTCTTCTAATTGAGTCCTTTGCTTAGTTGTTTCACTTCCTTCTTGTTTCTTGAGCATTTGTTTTAGTGCTATGACATGCCTTTGATACTTTTCTAAGGCTTCCTTAGTGATTCTTTCAAGATCCTCAAAAGCACTTGGATTGTCTTTTGCTTCTTCTAAAACATCTATAACTTTATCTTTAAGCTTCAACAAATCTTCTTCTTCATCTATAAGATAATTGTTAGCTGATTCTACAGAAAATACTTCTAGATCTTCTTCTTCATTTGCAGGAGAACATTCAACATCATTGCATTTAGAATTATTGCAATCAGAATATTTTGGAGAGACTTTACCTTCATTGATGACTAAGTCTAGATATGCCCTTTCTAGCTTCAGCCATAGGTCCTTGGCGGAGGTACATTTTCCAATGCTTTCTTTGACAGAACCTGAAAATCCATTGAAAATGGTCTTGAATGCTACTGCATTATTCTTCTTTGCTTCCTTTTGAGATGCAAACTTTGACTGATTCTTCAAGGGAACTGATCCAGCAACAACTGTATCCCAAACACCTGCTCTTTTTTACTTCAAATACCCTTTCATCTTTATTCTCCATGCCAATTAATTTGTCTCATCAAAGAAGGGAACTTATTCTACATGTTCATCCATTTGTGTGTCCATGGATCTCCTTCAAGCTTGTAAGGCTTATAGTGAAGGCCTTCTCTGATACCAATTGTTGGACACACCGACCACACTGAGAGGGGGGGGTGAATTAGTGTGCGACTCTTTTTACACTTCTTTCAACACTTTAGTTAGCAATCACTTCAAACATATTATTCATTCATACTTAGCTACTTGCATGTATAAACAACATTCATCAATAATAGAGAACTATAAACCATCACCATAATAAACACAAAGAACACCAGATATATGTGTAAGCTTTTTATATTATGTGTTACAGGAGACTACAATATTTGGGGTTTATCAGCACCAATTGAAAAGAGCACCAACTCCAAGAGAGTACCAACTCTTAATACAAGACCTAACTTGCAGATCTCACCACCAATTGAGATGTGAGGAATCCAACCCTCAAGTACAAGACCCAACTTGTAGATATAAGACAATATGTCAAATGTACCAACAAATATGCAACATGTCTATACTACAACATGCATATGTACATGACTTGTCTATACTGTAGCACATGTATGTATGTGTCCTTCCCTCTGTCAGCCTACATACACCTTCAGAAAACTAGGGTTACTAGTTTTTGCAACTCTGAAACCTCGATGCCTCTGTCACATCCACCTGTATACATAATCATCCAACCTGTCACTGCATCCAACCTATGTCATCTATACCATGTCATCTATACCATGTCATCAATGAAGCATATCCAACAATCTATGCATTCCCCTCTTGCATACATCATCATACAACATAGATATCCCACAACCATATCATAATTGTACCATACCTAAGAATGTTTCTCACTTAGCCAACCAACCATATCCAAATCTCACAACAACCATACCAAGAATGCTTCAATCATTCACCATACCATAAGCAGATCTAAGCATAAAAACAAACATGTAACCATATCATAACTTATGTAGATGATCTAAACCTGTAAAATGTTGATTTGGGAACTTGCTTCAAACTTCAGAAACCTAGCACCAACATCAAATCAAGTTTTCATGGCCTTTTCATATATACGCAACCTGTCCTCTTTCAGCCCACAGATGTATGTGACCTAGCCTTTTGTGACCCATGTGTGTACGCGACCTGGCCTTCTACAACCCACATATAGCTTCAGAAAACTAAGGTTTTCTGGAACTCTGCAACTCTGAAACTTTCATTGTCACTCCTTCTATGCTACCTCAAACTTGTGTAACTTCAGATGTATCAATGAGTACCTACAATAAACTTTTCACCAAATAATAGATATTCAATATGCTAAAAAACTCATCATCATAAGAGACCCTTACTTTCTTATTTATACTCTCCAATTAGCTTCCTTTAGGGGTTATTTTCTAACCAACTTCCTTATTTTAGGGCTAACCCACTTCTAACTACTTTGTCCACTTACAACCACTTTGTCCACAAATATTAATTCACCACTTCTAGTTGCAACTAATTCATTTTAAATTATTTTCTTATTGCAAGAAATTAACCCATGATTAACTCCTAGTTACAACCACTTTGACTAGCCAAATTCTTCTAGGAGCTTCTAGAATAATTTGACTTATTTGACCTTTTGGGGGCTTCTAGATAACTCGTGAGGGTTCTCCAACTTCACAAGGCCATATCTCTCTAACCGTGAGGATCCATGTGGTGTACCACATATCACTGTAAATGATACGACATGTACTATCCATTTAGAATGGTCTCACCTGCAAATTCAACCGAACTTGGGTTCCTTAACCACATTGTTGGGACTACCTAACAACTTAACCATTTGGACTCTGCAAAGTGTCTTCCCATGAGGGAATTAACCATAAGGGGACCACTTTTGAGTTCATCCATTTGGTACTTTCTACATAGAAACATTCATGATCATCAACTACCTTAGACATGATATCAACGATACAACTGTAAATGTGTTGAACCTACACAAACTTCCACTAGTCTAACTAAGTGTAACTGAGTGTAACTAACTCTAAACTGAAGAGGATGAGTTCTCAACATTGGACTGTAAAACATAGGAAAATAATTATAGATGAGTGTGTAATATCTCCAATACCCCCCCTGAACACTACTAGGGTGTACATGATGAATGGGTCCCGACAACCAAGGCCATGTTAGGTACCCATTGTACAATCATATAAGAATGAGACACTAAAAAAAAAAAAAACGAGGAAAGAGGGAAACCCCCCCCTCAAATTACAATGCATAAAAAAATATGAGAAGGAACAAAAAGCAGTTGCTAAGCAACCTTGTCCTTCACTCCAAAAAGACCTCGCAACTATGCAAGTTTGTGCTCGTTGAATATTTTGTTGAAGATGTAGATGTTTGAATGGATTTGATGAAGTAGATGCACTATTGAGATGTCCACACATATACACTTTCTCTTCTTGTAATGAAGAAGATCCAAATAAAGTTTGGATGAAATTTTGAAAACAGTGCAGCCGTTTCTGGAAAAAACGTTGAAATTTTGTTGATTTTAAAATGATCATAACTTCACTTCCCAAACTCGGTTTCAGACGTTTGTTTTTTTTAAATTGGATATCTTTCCGAGATGAATTCAAATATCCAATTCGTTTCTGCAAATTTTTCTCATAAAATATCAAAATTGAATATGATGTGCATGACTCCCTTTTTGTCTCCTGAGAGGCATGCATGGTACATGCAAAAGTGTCTGCATGTGACTCCTAAGATGCATGCAATATATCTTCTGCAATTAATGGAATACAAATTTGTGTAGATACTTGTGTAGAAGACTCTTCTGAATAAGAGGCTTGATCTTATGATGGTTTCTCTTCTAGATCTATCTTTTGAATCTCTTGCATGAAATGTTCACAATATTTTTTGTTCCCGAATAGAACCTCCAATTTGGTCCATAATTCATTTGGATTTGAGTCTTGTGATTCATCATATACTTGATGGAAAAGTTCAGGAGAAACAGACATGCAAATACATCCTATGGCCATATCTTGTCTATTGAGAAAGTCATTTTTCTCATCGACGGAATCAGGTTCTACTTCCATTGCCATAGTTATTTGGTACAAGCCTCTGCATCTAAGCTAAAACAAATTTTTTGGCTTCCACTCCAAATAGTTATGAGGCGTGATAAGTATCGTTGATGAATAATCCATCTTTTCTGTGTTCTTCAATCTTTAATACCTTCAAAAAGAGTATGGTGTGTTTTTTTCCTAGCAATATGTCAGCTCTGATACCATGTAAATGTGGATGAAACTACACAGATAAGATCTAGATAGAAAAAATACATACACAATTTTCATAGAA